>CAMZMU010000055.1:3204316-3380848 GCA_947311845.1 Poa pratensis
GTGTTTCCCGCCTAAATCCTTTAGCCCGGCTTCCGAATGATCCGAGGTATTTACCCCGGCTATCCTGAATGTCCGAGGTACTTACCCCGGTTGAACCTCCCTCTTCTGCAGGAAAGCGTCACATGTCTTCTGCCTCGGATCACGCCGAGGAAGGAGCACCTGGAGAACGAGGTAGCTGGGAGGGATCCGATGTCACGGAGGTCGACATCAAGTGGCTCCGAGATTCACGGCGGATCCCGGCCAATCTCATCTGCCGGGTTCCGAAGAAAGAAGATATCGAACCCGAGGTGGAATCCGGGGAGCGGGTCGTCTTCCTGGATCACTTCGAACGTGGTTTCGGGCTCCCGGCCGGGAAATTCTTCCGGGACTTCTTGGACACCTTTGGGCTACAACACACCACCCGCCAATGCCATCCTCCAACTTCGGCCTACGCAACTTTTTCCGAGGGTTACCTCGGATTATGGCCAAGCATCGAGTCATGGGCCAAGTACTTCCAGCTCAAGAAACAAAGTGTCCCGAACAAGAAGGTCGTGGACAAGGAGATGACCGCTTGCGGGGCGGCCTCGATTTCACCTCGGCGATCTCTGAGTTTCCTCGGATTCAGGGCCTGGACTCCTGCCGAAATGGCAACGCTCCTTCTTCTATGTGAAGAACCCGGGCACCGAAGACCTCATCAACTTGCCGGAGTTCACCATCGGAACCCCCTGCCCAACTCAACTGGGATTACCTGCACCCGACGCTCCCGAGGTTTACTGATCCACAACCATGATGTCCTCCAGGAGAAAAGTTGGGGGCAGATGACATTTGCGCACCATGATCACCCGCCGAGTTCCCTACAAGCGCGGGCCCATAAGATCTGCCACATGAGTGGCGCTACGATCCCACCGGAATAGCACTGAACTCGATGACTCCGAAGTGAAGAGGCGCATCCGGGCCATCGCCAAGACCACCATGCCCGATAAGTGGAAATGGGGTGTCAAGCCCTATGACCGAGATCACCTTCCAGCCAAGTAAGTGTACCTTACCCGGCGTATAATATTCCTCGGTTTCATTTTCACCCCGACATTGTATTGATTCTTGTGCTAACTCGGTTTTACTTGCCACCTCTGCAGAAGTTCACTCGACAGGAAATCGAGGATGGCCCCCTTTCTTCTAAGGAGTGGACTCCCGACCTGCCTATTCCGGCCGCCGCCGAGGCTGAAGATCCGGACAATGAGGATCACCTCCCTATTCCCAAGGCCACCTCGGGTAAGACTCGCGGTTGCCCATCGCACCGCCCACCAGTTCGATCGTCCATCCAGGATTGGCCCGATGATGACGATGACGATTGCCAAATTCTGGAACCTGTCAATGTTATTCCAATTTCCTATGCTCCTCCGACATATAAGAACTTTCATCCAGCGTCTGCAGCCTCCCGGAAGCGCTCAGGACCCGGTACCTCGATGCCGAGGCTTCTAAGACCTCGGAGACTGCAGCGCCCAAAGCCAAGCGTGCCAAGAAGACCTCGGCGAGGCACAAGAAACGAGGCCCCGTGGAGGAAGATGCGTAAGTCACCTGTCCTTGCTCCTTTTTACTCTCACGCTGTTCCGAGGTTAAGCTTTTTACTCTAACTTAATCTTTCTTTTTCGTCTAGCCCGGCTCGGCAGATCAAACAGAGCCACAGCTCGATACATTCACCACTGCCTCCAGTGGTTGAATCTAGACAACCGAGGCGAGGTTAACCTCGGCAGCCCCGCCAGAGCCTCTCCTCCAGAACAGTCCGTGATCCACAGCCCGGAGAGGACCATCTCCTCCCCGGGCGTGTCGCCTCCGCCGAACTTCCACCGCCGAGCTCTGACTCGGCCTGGGACACTCTGCTCCCGCCAGATCAGACTCCTCCGCGTCCTCAGAAGGATGCGGAGACAGATCGCCAAGACTCCGGCTAAGACCGTGCTGGAGCCTCGGCTCTCCCCCAAGTCTCAAGCTGCGCGCAACCAGCAGCAACAGCAGCAGAAGAAGCAACAACAACAACAACTGCAGAAGCAAAAGCTTCAGCAGCAGCAGAAAGATTCAGCTCGTTGTTGAGCCCCCCAAACAGCCACAGCAAACTCCGATGCCGCCACCGCCACCGGGCCCAAGGCTGCGAGCACCCAACTGGTGCCGCATGTCCCTGCGCCGAAGTCCACCTTGACCAAGACCGCGCCTTCGAGCTCTCAGGTCGCCACCTCCCGAGCTCTTTTTGCTGCTACCATCCAGCCGAACATCAGCAGCTGGGAGGTCGGGCAACTCCGGACCAAGAGCGGGAACAGCTTAGGCTCGGAGAAGCATTACGACATGGACTGGAACTCGGCTGACACTGCCGAGGTCTCCTCTAATCCGACCTCTGAGCATCCAGCTGGACCTAGCGCCGTGCTCCAGTCCATTTACAACATGCAGACTGCGGTCCTTGATTGCAGCAAGAAGGCATCGGTAAGTTTCTTTACGCAACTCTCTTTCTTCCTTTGAAACCAAATGACAAACATACACTATTCCCAGTCCCCGAGATTCGGGTTGAGCAATTGACACTCCACCGAGTTAAAATTGCTCGGCTTGAATCTCAAAAACTTGTCATTTCTCCAATGCTGAGTCCCCGAGGCCTGCCGAGTCCCCGGGACTCAATTGGGCCTCGGGTGCTAAAAAGACCTCGGATTTCTTCGAAATGTAACTTTTCAATATTCGTGTCAAATCTCTTTCCGCCGAACTGATCTCTCTATTTTTTCAGGAGTGCAACAATGCTCGGACCAAAATCTTCAAGAACCTCCTGCTGGATCACAACACACTGAAGAAGTCTCACCGGACTCTTCTATCAGCAAAGGAGCAGAGCGACAAAGATTATGCCTCCAAGTTGAAGACAGCCGAAGATGAAATAGCTCGGCTGCAACAAGAGCTGAACCGGGCTAATGAAGCCAAAGCTGCTGTGGAGGACGCTATGAAGGTCAAAGACCAGGCCGCCGAACAGCAGAAAGAAATTGCCAAGACCCTGGAGAACCGCGCCACCTCGGCCGAAACCGAACTGATCGCTCTCCGGCTGCATCGAAAAGTTGGTTGTCCGAGCTCACTCGGATTAATCACCAAATGGACAGTAAGTTTCCTTTTCCTTTTCCTTATTTTCCGCCGACCTACACCCCGTGCCACCGTATGCTTATTTCAGCGACAGCCTTTTTGTCTTCTTCAGAGCATTTTGAGCACTCCAAGGACAAAGCTCCGAGAAGTTCAAGCAGCTCGGGCAAAGAGGGCTGAGACAGAAACCCTCGGCGAAAGCTGGGATATCCAGGACCACCTTGTCGCCCTTAATGCTCGGATCAGGCCGCTCAGGGCCATTGGAACTAAACTGGTTGATGCTGCCATCGAGGTCCATCGTGCCCTCTGGCCCAAGGTTAAGACTCCCACTTGCATCGACGAGCTCGCCACGAAGCTAAAGGAGCCGAGGCTAGACTTCGGGAGTGGAGATGCTCATCAGCTCGGGCTGGCGCGGACAAGGCCCTGGTGTTCGTGCTGTCTTGGTATGAATCTGAGATCCACACGGTTACCTCCCTGCGCAAGGGCTCTCCTTGGAACACCACTCCTGATGGCATTGAGAAACGCCAAGCAGCAGCCGACCTCTTTGCTAGTTATGCAAACACCCGGACCTTCGATGAAGGGCGCCTCTATTCTGAGGATGAAGAGAGCTCGGACGAGGAAGAAGAGTCCGGTGAAGAAGGCTCTGACGGCGAGGAAATTTGACTTCGACGAGCCTCAGAGCTCCAAGGGCAAGGCCGGCAAAACAACCGAGGTGGCCGAGATTCTGATGATGACTTCAACTTCGACGAACCTCCGAACCCCAAGGGCAAGTCCGGCAAAGCCGTAGCCACCGAGGTGATCTCCCCCGACGTGACGGACACCCCGGCATCCACTCCAACAACCGAGGTTGCTTCCGCGACCAGGTTGTTCCTGCGCCCGAGGTTGTTCCTGCGCCCGAGGCTCCCTTCCGAGGTCCCACTACCACAACTTCGGCGACCGAGGTCTCTGGTTCCGAGGCCTGAACTTGTCTCAAGAAAAACATTAAATCCCGGTATGCCGGGTGCAGATGTAATAGACCTTAAGTAGTTTGCCTGCTACCAGTACTATTATCTTGCTATCCGAACCATGCTTTTCTAAAATTTATGCCGAACCCTTTTGGAACGAGTCCCCGAGTTCACTTTCGTGTTTACTATACTTGGCATTCTTTGCTCTTGTCTACCATTTTGGCGTTCGACAGTCGAGTCACAAGATTGTTGTTTATAGCATACAGTACTTAGCAAATGTCGAGGTGTGTTTCAAAATCATCCGACATAAATGAAAGGTAAAGACA
Source organism: Poa pratensis (assembly GCA_947311845.1). NCBI lineage: Eukaryota > Viridiplantae > Streptophyta > Magnoliopsida > Poales > Poaceae > Poa > Poa pratensis. The sequence goes on from CAMZMU010000055.1 coordinate 3,208,665, forward strand.
GGGGTTAGTAAACGACACATGCCGAACTATATTTTGGACCGAGTCCCCGAGTCCATTTTCATGTTTCCCACGTTTTTTCATCTTTGCTCTTGACTACCATTTCGGCGTTCGTCAGTCGAGTCACAAGATTAGTTACACAGCATACATTACTTGAAGTTTGAGACGAGGTTCAAAATAGTTCGGCATATGAACGAAATTGACAAACAGAAATAAAACACAAGCACATGAGCGAGGCAGTCCCCGAGCTTCAACCTCGGAGTGCCGACATTTCATTAAGGATTAACCGAGGTACATACATTGCGCCCTTCATGAGTAGAAAGGTCGGAGTAGAGCTACATTCCATGGTCGCTGACCTCTGATCCGGGGTTGTCCAGCCCATCTTTCCTTGGTTCCTGCGCATCTATAAGATAGTACGAATCATTGAGCAGAGCTCGGCTCACAATGAACGGTCCCTCCCATGGAGGTGACAACTTGTGCCGACCTTTCTTGCGCTGCACCAGCCTCAGCACCAAATCTCCCTCGTGAAACACACGAGGGTTGACATCCGGCTATGATAACGTCGGAGACCTTGTTGGTATATTGCTGACCGAGATGAGGCCAATTCTCTAGCTTCCTCAAGCAGATCTACTGCATCCTCCCGGGCCTCTTTTGCCTCGGCTTCAGTGTACATTGCCACTCTGGGCGCATCATATTCGATGTCAGTGGGTAGCATAGCTTCTGCCCCATAGACCATAAAAAATGGCGTATAGCCAGTTGATCGATTTGGTGTGGTCCTTAGACCCCACAGTACTGCTGGTATCTCATCTATCCAACACCCCGGTTTTCAGCAGTGGTTCAATGAGCCGAGCCTTGATGCCGGCCAACACTAGAGCATTTGATCTTTCCACTTGTCCATTAGACTCCGGATGTGCCACCGAGGCTATGTCCAGCCGGATTCCCTTGTTCATGCAAAACCGAGCAAATTCTCCAACAGCAAAGTTCGTGCCGTTGTCCGAGATAATGCTATGGGGGTACCCATATCGCAGAATGATCTCCTTCAAAAAAGTCACTGCTGAATGACCATCCAACTTCCGGATTGGTTTCACCTCGATCCACTTGGTGAACTTGTCCACCATCACCAGTATGTGCGTCATGTTACCTCGGGCTGGTTTGAACTCTCCCACCATATCCAAACACCATACCGCAAACGGCCAAGTGATAGGAATTGTTTTGAGCGCCGAGGCTGGCATATGCGTCTGCTTGGCAAACCTTTGGCATCCTTCACATCTCCGGACTATGTCCTCTGCATCAGCAAGAGCAGTGGGCCAATATAACCCATGGCGGAACACCTTGGCCACTAGAGCTCTTGTGCTGCAATGATGTCCACACTCTCCTTGGTGGATCTCCAAAAGCATCTCCTTGCCTTCAGCTGGCTCGACACACCGTTGCAACACCTCGGTTACGCTTCTTTTATAGAGCTCCTTGTTGATGATGGTGTACGCCTTTGCCCTCCTTTGGATTCTCCTAGCCTCGGTTGTGTCACTTGGCAAGCTTCCCTCTGTTATGAACTTCATGATCTGCTCCGCCCACTCCGGCACTGGGTGCAAAGGAAAAAGTTTCTCGTCCACCTCCATTGGTTCGGCCACCATAATCTCCTCCATTATTTCCTCCACCATCCTGCGACCAGTCCCCGAGTCTTGACGAGCAGTCCCCGAGGTTCGGTGCGCAGTCCCCGAGCTCTGCCACGCAGTCCCCGGGTCCGACCAAACGCATCCGACGTCTACCTCCATGGCACGCCTCTGCACACTCTTCTTGTCAGTTGGTTCGGTCACAAAGACCACATAGCTCGCATGAGCCTCTCGATAATCATTTCCGGGGTATTCATACTGCTGACTTGGTCCGGCACCACTATCGTAGTTATTACCTCGGACATTCACAACATTCACGGGCCTTGCTGCTGCAGGCCTCGGAGGAGGTGCAGTGTTTATCGGGGTAACATTTGCTCCGGATAGATTCGGGTTAGGCCTCGGCTGAAATCTCTGGGGTGGACCTCCTCTGTTTCCTCCGGCCTTCGCCCCTTCTTCCCTGATTATGTGGTTCCAGCTGCACTGCCGGGTTGAGTGGTTGGCTGGCTTGCGCGGGTCGGTCGTATGGTAACGGCAAGGACCATATAACATCGATTCATAAGTCAAGGGTGGCTCCAGGTTCGGACTAAATGTCGGACCATTGATTTTCGGCCTCTGGACACCTCCAGCTCCGGGTTGATCCGGGTTCACCGCTGCAACTTGGTTCGAGGTGTATGAATAATCCGGCTCCCTCCTCTTGTGTCCGAAGTCTTGGCGGTCATTACACCTTGGTCCGAGCCGGTTGTTTATTGGCTCCCTCCTTCTGTTACGTGCCACTGCCTCTGCTGCTGGCTGCATCGGATCACCAAGAGCATAAGAATCTGCAATCCGGATTGTCTCTGCTAGAGATTTCGGCATATCTCTTTGGAGCCTCTGCCACAGCATGCTGCCGTGCTGGCAACCATCTGCAAACCAGGAAATGGCATGTGCCTCCACAACTCCTTCACAGGAATTCCGAACATTGCTCCACCGAGTTAAGAACTCTCGGTCAGTTTCATGATTATCTTGCTTACACTCTGACAGGAGCAGAGGTCGGTTTGGCCTCTTGTATGTACTAGCAAAGTTGCTGTTAAACGCCAGCTCCAAGTCTATCCAGGAGTTGATACTATACTCCGGCAAATTATTCAGCCAGATCCGAGCTGGACCTTCCAACATGTGCAGGAGATACCGGACCGCCCATCGGCAATTGCCCCCCGCTATGTGCACCGAGGATACATAATCTGTCAGACAATCTTGCGGCTTGGTGCTCCCGTTGTATGGCTTGGTGTTCCGACCTAACTGGAACTGAGATACTGGCGGTGGTGGCTCCCTCATGATCCGAGGTCCGAAGCAGGCCGGACCAGGAGGGCCTTCCTCCTCCAACTGCTCGGATAAGTAGATTCTATCCAGCTTGTTACGAACATCGCCTGGAGCTAACATCCGAGCTCCTATCCGAGGTCCCAACGCCCCATCCACTCTGTGGTATCCGGCTCGTGCCATGGCCGAGTCTCCATCATCATATCGGTCATCGCCTTGACCGACATTCTGAGGTTGCTGAACATACTCCGGCTCTCGCTGATACTGCTCCTGCGGCCGGGGTTGTTGCTGATGCCTCGGGGGCGGAGGTGGTTTACCTCGGCCAACCGACGCTGCTTGCCCGCCATTCTGATTTCCCTGACCGGAGTTACCCTTAGCTCGGCTTGCATTACCTTGGCCGGGGTTTCCCTTAGCTCGGCTAGCATTGCCCTGGCCTACTTCTGCTTTGCTGCTAACACCGGATCATACATCTTCAGCTGCTTGTTCTGACCCGAGGTGACACTCCGGGCTCAATCGGCTCCTCCGACGAGTGGATACGAGGCTTGCCCCTTGGACACCTGACTAACTGGCCTAGCTGAATAAACCATCTGTGAATCACCAGCCCCGGCATATGCTCTGCGGAGAGCCTCATTCTGCTGGTTAGCTACATACACTAATTCATTGACTCGCTTCTGCTGCGCACGCCATGCATCTCCAGTCAACCCGGATAGCTCGGCCCTGCCGGCCTCGGCAGCTCTGAGGTTCTTAGCGGGGGAACTATATACCGGCCTTCCAGTCGACACGCGACTCTCACTCTTAGCCGAGGTGGTAGGTCGAGCCTCCCTGTTCATCTCATCATTGAGCCCCTTGCCCCTCTGCCGCACCTCGGCTCCCCTATTTGTATCAGCTGCTACCGGGGTGAAGCCATTCTGCATTGTACTCACGCATATCTCTATTGAACTCATCTCTAGCTGTCATCATTGCTACAGCCTCCTTTTGCAACAGGACACGCTTTGCCTCTAGGTCGGCCACAGTCACTACTACATCCACTCCTGGATTTACTGGGTCCGCCAGTGTCTCCACTATTTCTACTAGGGTCGCACCTCGGCCCTGCACCTCGGGGGTGCCAGGTAGCTCTTTCTCTAGCCTGGGCTTTGCAGATCTCACCTTAGCAACCTCGGCCGGCTTGGATTTGCTGGCATCTACTTTGCCAGCGGCATCAACCGGACCGGTCATCATCACCTCCACGCAGCTCTCGGGGCGAGTGATACGCCGACCTAAGCCGCAAGGAGAGGAGTTTCGTCGTCCACGAGCACCTGCTCCGGGTACTCGCGAACAACCTCGACAGCAACGTAGGTGACGAAGCTGCCAAGCATCATGGTGAAGCCATGCTCGGGGAAGGGCTTGCCGGCGAAACACCCCGCATTGTCGCTGACGAAGTTGAACTCACCGATCTTGGCGATAAGCCCGGAAAGAACACGCTCGCCTGAGCCCGTCCGGATGTAAACTCCCTCCAACGCCTCAATCCACCCCACGGTGGGCGCCAACTGTCGTGGTGGGATCACGGCAGATGCCATAGGTATGGCTAAGATGGGGCCGAATGGTCGTTGGGGGAATCCGGGGAGGGTTTATGCACTCAAGAAGTGCACAAGCAAGAACACGCAAGAAACCGCAAGAACATGAACTGGAAACCAAGAAACCAAGAATACAAAGCACACCACGATGTACCCTGCTTCGGGGCCCTCTTGGGAGGTAACACCCCTACTGCAGCACTATCCTACTTGTGTATATCTCTTGGTGACACGTACAAGCTGCTCCTCGAGCTGTATGATGATACAATGGTGAGAACTTGAGGTAGAAGATGAAGCTACAAGGGGGGAAGAAAGGACTCCGAGCTTCCTGTGCTTGACTCCGAGGTGTCTCCGTTGTTCGTCCCTCACGCAGGAGGGGTTGCAGCCCACTATATAGGCCAGCCGAGTTACCGTTGTGCCCCTCGCTGAACACTGTAGCCATGCCTCTGCTTTGGTCATCATTGTACTCCTGTCAGGGACAAGACATGGCCTGCCCATCCCCTGCATCACCACAGTAGAGCTAGGACATCTCCTCTGACAGAGACAGGACGTAGCCACGCCGTGCTACCTCGCAGCCTTTTCCCCGGATCTCGCGTGGTCAGCGGTCAGAGACGTGCAGCCCCGCCGAACCCGGGGCACGCCTCTGCCAGGCTCCGTGACAGACGCTCCCGTGTCAGGCGGGAAGTGACAGGAGCATTGACTCCTGCCCGACCTACGACCTCCGCCTTGGTTAGCCCGGGTCTTGCTCCCGCTCCTTACCTCGGGTCTTGTACTTAAGCTCCGACCAGGTCGGACATTACTTCCTTCAAATAGCTTCTCCTGCACTCACCATACAAATCATAGCACCGAGATAGTTAGGTCGGCTGATCATAGCTCGGATTATGAACCTCGGCCCATGCCAACGGGATACCTCGGACCCCTCTGGGCCAAGACAGGTCGGCCTTTATATTCTCCAGGTCAAGATGAAGCTCGGACACTCCCAGGCCCAAGCAGGTCGGCCCTTTCCGTACCTCGGCATATCTTTAAATTCATCTTATGCCAAGCCTTGACCCTACCCGGGGGTAGCCCCCCGACAACAGGTGTTAACAAAAGTGATAAGTAGAGCTAGGATAAGCAAGAGAGTGAAATTCCTTGGGCATTATCTCTTCTGTTCTCGATAAAAACAAAAATCAAATAAATAAGTGGTTGCAACTGAGTAAAAATGTCTCTAACCATTCGATTTGCTTTGTGTCGACTGTGGGTTATAAGTGGGTTGCAATTAACCGATAATTAAGCTAGTTCTTGGTCCATCAATACCTCACATGAAAAATAATTGTTGCATATGCTCATTCCGTTTTGTTTGATGGTTGGCCATTCAACACGAATTCGTAATACTCATCTAGCTCCGTCCACAAGTTGCAGTTACTAGGATCCTCGAGGTCACACCCCAAAATAAATTCTTTGTGTGGTCTGTCCTGCAAAAAGACTTTTGACTATTGATCGTTACACTTCTGATGGATGGCACCACAGTGACCTTTTTGTGATCTCTGCAGTCAGGCCCAAAGACGGTGTTCACGTTTTCTTCAAATGTCATTTCTTAAAACGGATTTCGACCATGTCTCGGCTTTAGACTGGTGTTGGTTTCCTTGCAACCTCTTGCCACCATGTCCTGGTGTAGTCAAGTAGCCACAAAGGAAGGGGCGCCACTCTCCATCACCTTTAATCTTGTGGGAAATTTGGAAGCGGCGAAGTTTTCTTTCATCATAAGTCGGCTCCACCTTTTGGGTTTTAATGCAAATTAAGGACATGGCTAGGGCTAGAATCGCCGATGGTTAGCTAGTTTAATTCAAATTATCATGTAGCCGTGGCAGGGCAAGTGCCTCGATAGTCGGCTTATGCTGCTCTAGTTTAACTGCCTTCTAATTATGTTTCTCTTTACTCTATTGTAGTAGGGATAGTTTGTTTTTCTCTTAAAAAACACATAAAGGCTTTTGTCTATTCGCAAAAAAAAAAAGTGGCTCGATTAATAGTTGTGTCTATAAACATAAAGAATGTTAGGTCCAATAAATCTTAGTCTCTTGCGCATTACTGAGACTTATGGTCGTATTTTTTTTTCTTAGATCATTTTTTGATACCACGCACCATAACCTCCAACCTGGCGACGCCCGATCAGGGCTCATTTGGTAGCAGGGGTGTCAAAAACCTGGGTAGCCAGCCCACCTAGGGGAAATGGACGTGCGCACGGATTCCCTGGGCTGACATGGGGAAATCTCCCCCAACCCTGTGGTTGTTTGGCTGCACGGCACGGAGGGGCAAATCGGAGGGAAACCACACAGATCCTCCACAATACGTAGCAGTTTAATTTTTTAAATACCAAATATAATTCGTACAAGCATATAGATAAATTTTGTAGAAAATAAAATGCAGAAAATTCGAAATAAATGTGACTCCTCCACATCAGATCATCAGATCATAGATTTACACAAAATAACTAGAAAAATATAAAAATAAAAAATATGATTCTTGAATACAAATGAGAAGTGAAAGCATACAAGCACGGGCATTCATACAAATGAAAGCATTTGATGCCGCATATATCAATTATTACATATTCAAAAGTACTAGCTTTCAAATTTTCATACATTACTCCAATTAAAAACTTCCATACATCACAAGTTCTTCATGAATTCTGACTCTCATTACCCTGGTATTATTTCTCCACATTCCATGCTAGTACTGCAGAACAAAAGTATGTGTTTAGTACCATGCAATTCCTTCTTGATAATGTAGCAAATAAAATACAAAATAAGAGCATTAACAAAGAAGCTTCTTGGGCGCATGATGGAGATAACATAAACTTGCTACTAGCTAAATAGATGCAATTTTTCAAAGGACATCTAAAACTATGCTACGACAGCTTCGACTTTCTGAATAGATGCTACCATTCGAAAGAGAAGCAAGAGGATTTGTCAACAATGAAAATGCAAGAGCAGAGACATGCGCATGAAAACTTGGCAAACACATCAAAACACTCCCACTTGATGTCAAAGATGAAAAAAAGGATACAAGCTTGATGTCACCGTAGAAGCTGGGCAACAGTTGCAAGAGGTGATCAGAACAAGAACAGAACTCACTAGTTACAAGCACAGACTAGGAAAATTTATCAACTACGGTCACATGGGCTGCCTGGCAGTGCCTACCATTTGCTAGACGATGGCAATACAAAGTACTACTTGGTCCACATGTGAATATGTAAACATATTATTCTCACTGGCTTGAACAGAAGTGAGCAAACATATTATTATCTTGCAAGCAGAATACAAGCAGATTATCACTGAGTACAAGCAGAATATATTATAGATGACTCACTTTAGTTTCTCCTAAGGAAGCAGGTAGCCCAAACAAGCAAGCAGCAAACAAGCAACATAAGGGAAACATGTGCAGCAAGAACTCACCTTAGTTTCTTTGCATGGAATCCGTGATTTCATCTTTTAGCCAGAAGCTCCGAAGTATCGGATCCTTGGTGTTGAGGAAGATTTCCCGATTCAGCTGGCATTTGAAAAGACGCAGCGCCTTTGATTTTTCAGCAACTGATAGATCTTCCATAAGTTCCAATGCAGCAACACAGTTTGCAATCGAGTACTTGTCAGCCTCCTTTGGCTCCTTCAGCTCCTCAACCAATACCTGAGTTTGTTTCTTTTTGAAGTCAATGTACTCTTCTAGCACTAGAGCAACATGACTTTGTTTCCTTTTCCTAACAGGTCCATCTTCTTTTGGTCCAGAGCTACCAGTTGCTGCTGCAGGAACTTCACTTGTGGATGACTGACCACCATCAAGATTGGAAGACAAGGGGTTTAATGTAGCAAGATGACTGCTAGAGGAGTTTGTGGGCGAAACATCATCGCCTGTTATGTCAATATGTGGAATTGACAGAAAGTGGAGATCTCCTGTAGCAATACTACCTGGTCCAGAAAGCAACAATAAACTTGTTTAGGCATGAACCAAAAAGGCTTTGCTGCATCATAAAGAGATGTGCCATGACAGAAAGGCATGAAAATTTACATACCTTCATAAAGTGAAGCCAATGTAGGGAAGAGAATGAATGGTTTTCCTTCAAATTTCTTCACCCTAGGAAAGTCCCGTTGAATGCAAATATGGTTAGCATCAATATGTTGCAAAAGAAGTACATCAAAAACAAGAAACAAATACATCAAAAGTAAGATTTTACCTTCTTCAGTTTAGCCCAGATTATTGGTTCAGCAATTATCATGTGAAGAGCATCATTCCAACCTGTTCCACTCTGCTTACTGGCATCTCGAACTGCCTTGTAGTTCGCTTTCATATCCTTCTCCTTCTCTTGGATTTGTTGCTTTGTGTACTGAGTACTCGGAAACTTTTCATTGAACTTACTTGTGATTCTTCTCCATCCTTCGGCAGTCCACCATTCTGACCTCTATATATTGGCACATTGTGCTCGACAAGTATATCTAGCAGGCCTTTTTCAAGTACATGGTTCCAACTCGCCCTTGCTGAAGTTTCTTTTACCATAGCTACAACATTGAACCAACAGATAGTACAACACAATCAAATATATTGTTTAAATTATAGAAAAAGGTACACAGTTCCAATACATGCAGCATAGTTCCAATACATCAAAAAGTTCAACAACAAACAGAAATTACAAAAATAACACATATAACTAGTTGTTATAATCAGCCCACATCTGAAGTGCAATCTGATCTCTAAAAGCATTTCCATTGTTTGTGTTAACTTGGTGTTGGTGGTGACCATCATCTCCATCCGGAACATCAACAAAGGTTGCTGGTGGAATAAATGGTGGCTGGTGATCCAACCACGCCTCATCACCGTTTTGGCTTCGAATGATATTGTGGAAAGCAACACATGCAGCATGGATCTTCATTTGGGATTCTATGGGATAATGATTGGCCACTTTCAAAATTTGGAATCGCTTCTTCAAAACACCAATTGCTCTTTCAACGTGGTTCCGAGCAAGGGCGTGTCGGTGGTTGAAAAGCTCTTGGTGGTCAGCATATCCAGTGTGAGAATTCCGACGCCTCCTAAATTCACCGAGATGGTACCGGACTCCTGGATATGGAGCAAGGAAAGATGGTGTATTTCCATATCCACCATCAACGAGATAGAATTTCCCCGCGGGCACTTCAAACCCCCTGCTAATGGCAGACCGGAGAACCCCTGCATCTGATGCAGATCCTTCCCACCCGCATGAAATAAATGTGAAGTTTAGATCAAAGTCGCAAGCTACCATCATATTTTGAGAAAGTGTTCCTTTCCTATTCCTATATGGAGCAGCTATATCTTCAGCTATTGTAATGGGAATATGTGTTCCATCAATTACCCCAATGCAATTCTGCAAATTAAAAAACAGCAAACATGGTGGGGTTTAGAAATGAATATGGATAGGCTTGGAGACGCTTTTGACAAAGTAGATAGATGTATAGTGGTTCACCTGAAAATAAGGCCAAAATCGAGGGTTCGAAGCAATTCGTGGGTGGGGCTGGAGCGAAGTTGGAACCTTCACAAATCTCTGGACTAGAATTGGAATTATGTCAAAAATCTCATTCATCTTCCTACTAACTGTTTCAGCACTACGTTGGAAGTATTTTTGGAGATCTTGATTGGTAGCATTATGTGAGATCATGTACATAAACATGCCCAACTACTCGTCGACACCTACAATTGGCGTGCCTTCCAATAGACGTTCTCTTTTAAGATAATTAGAGATGGATCTAAATATCTCAGGCTCCATCCGAAACTCAACCCTAGACCAACTCTCATGTCCTTCTAATATCTCCTTAACCTTCATAGGACCGGTTAGAGAGGATGTGTGGACTAGTCTTTTTTCTTCATACAAAGCAGAGTATAAAGCGGGAACCAATGCAAAGAAAAGCTCATCATCTTCTTCTTGTTCTTGCAGCAGAAATTTTCTTATCTTATCCCTTCTGGAACCCATCACTAGTATTTAAGCAAGAAAAAATTAATAACAGTGCAACCATGAACAAATGATAAAATGATAACGAGATACGTACCGAAATCCGGAGTTTTCACCGGATGCTAGGAGGGTGGGGGGTCGTCAAAGAATGAATTCACAAGAGATAAGGCCAGAATGAATGCTGCTTGAGATATATCTGTTACGAAACAATGGTGTAGAACATGAGAAAATGATAACGAGAGAATAAAGCAACTACTACCACTTGTTTCAGCATAGACATCTTATATTATGTTCTGCTAGGATAGTACAGAGAGCAGTACTACATGATCATGAAGTTTTACTGAAGAAAACTCAAGCATCGCAATTATATTTGGCACACTGAGGCCATAAGTTGTCCATTTTATATGGTACAGGAATGCAGTACTAAAATAGAGCTCATCTTCCTAAGACATAATGGGAGTATCTGGCAAAGGTAAACAAAATGATGCAAGGACAAGAGAAAATGGAACAGATTAATAGAAGTTACGATGCATAATTCATCTCAAATTATAACCCCGGGTCATGTACCAATGAATCTTACAAAAATGAAAATGCAATCTGGACCTAAAATAGAGCTCATCTTCCTAACACATAATGTGACCCAGTAAGACATAATGTGACTACAAACCTCGTATGCAAAGGGAAGATTTACCAAAACTTATAGAAGACAAACAACTACACAAACTGCTACAACACATTGTAATTTTGAAAGAAAAGTGCAATAAATTTAACATAATATTCAGAATCGTGCTGCATTTCAGTTGCAAGAACTACACCTACAGACATCAAGAACTGTCCAAAGTGCTGGCACAACTTAGATTCTCCAATTGTTCTAACATAATTTAGATGGCTTACAGACCAGCATGAACTTTAGATTTCAGAAGCAGCATAAGAAATAATCATATTCGAGAAGCAAAAAACTCATGCAATCTTGCAAACACTATCTTAACAGAATAATTTCACAATGGTTCATGCAATCAGAAGAATAATTTCACAATTGTTCTCAACAGAGCTCGAATTTACACCAACAGTTCTCATCTCGATCTAATCTCCCAGACTTGAGATCTTGGTGGAGCTAGGGTTAGGGGAGGGTGATGGAAGAGGAAGGAGATTGCGATGTGAGGATCCACACCTGATCTAATCTCCCAGACTCTGCCGGCAGCGTTGCAAGAATAGCTGATTGAAAGAATCCGCTCCAAGATCTGACAAGATCCAGATCACCGACTGATTACTGCTAGGTCGAGTAATGCATAACCGAGAAGAAAAACGAGACGGGGGAAGCAATAGGAGGCTAACCTTGGTCCAACGATGACGAGGAAGATCACGACCGCCGGGCCTTCGTCGTCGCCGGAGGTGACAGCAGGTTTCAGGCGGAGCTGATCTTGGCGAAGGAGAAGGACACCGCCGGAGGGGAGAGGCAGAAGAGGGAGTGCAGCGGTCGGGAGCGCGGGCTCGCTCCTGGTCGCCGGAGGAAGCGGTCGCACCCAGCGCCGTCACCTCTCCCGCACCCCAGCGCCACCGCCTCTCTGTCGCACGAGCTAGCGGGGAACTCCTCCCCGACCTGTCGAGTCGTGGAAATCTCCCCCGGGGAAAACACGCGGAACGGGCCGGTCTCCCCCCTCGCACCGATGACCAAATGGCCCGACTGGGCTGGCACGGGTCCATTCGCCCGCGGATTGTCCACCCCCCCGGCCTTTTCCCTGCGTACCAAATGAGCCCTCAAACATGTTTTCTCGCTTACAAAGCTCCTCGCGAGTAAAACCAATGTACAAAAAATGTTTAGCCACAGACCACAGTACTTTACTGTTCACATCACCTCACGTGCGAGTGATTTTGAAATGCAACGTAGAACAGTGCGTGCAGCACCCAAAGGGAACAGGATTCAGGAGATGAAATTCATTCTTTTCTCTTACTCCCACCAGTCCACCACATGTTGAGACAGAGAGCCCAAGGTCCACAGAGAATCACGAAGCACACGTGACGACGCACCTGCCGTCCGCTCCAGACTTCGAGGCCGTTCCTATCTGAATTCAATGCTGACATGTGGGCCTAGTTCCCCTCATCAGCTCAGTCAGCTGACGAAGTTGGACGAGCATATCTATCTTCCATTTTTTTTTTCCAAGGGGTGACGAGCAAGCTGCAAGCATCCCTCTCATCGTCATGCTCCAAAACAGCAAAACGGCCGAGAGCAACACCGTTGCTGGCGGGGCCTGCTTGCCGCATTGCAGGGCCATCTTGCAATTATGGCCGTCAAATATTTGTTCCAACTGAAAAAGTAAAAAACATTTTCTTCCACACGTACAGTAGTACTTTCTTGGGTTTAATCTTGATTCGTCGTCGAAGGCAAGTAGTTGCAGGTGATCGCCATCGAAGCTTAGGGAATCAAGATTAGGGGGAATATGTTAGCTTTAATCTTGAGTACTCACATTGACAGAGAAGCTGCTCAAATTGTTCATTTCTTTTCTCATGCGACCCTTACATCCAGCATCACATGAGAGGGAGTGATTAAACTAATCTTCCTGTTTTGTACTCGATCTTGGTGGCCGGGTGTCCGTGCCCTGTCATGGAGACTCGTCAGAGTTGACACTTTCAGTTCTGGATCTTTATCCGCACAAAGGTACATATACACCGGCGAAACTGCAGGCCACTCACTCACCAATTCACCATTCATCAAGGAGGAATGGATCGATGTACTAACCGAGAAAGAAGATCTTAACCCGCTGCTAACAGATATTGTGAAGTCAATCACGAGCTTAGCATTAGTAAACAAGCTCTTATAAAAATGTTCCGAGTCAAACAAGGCAGTAGCACGAGCGAGCGACCATGTTGGTGTCGGCATACTTTCACTAGTGGAAAAAGGGTCTTCCATCCAGAGCACTAGTCCCCACTCTGTTACGAGCCGGGACTAGTGTAGCACCTCCAACGGCTAGGAGGCCGGGAGCCTTCAGTCCCGACATCTAGTTTCGGGCCGTGATACCGCCCGGGACTAAAGGGCTCGTGCCCAGCCAGCCCCACAAGTGGAGGCCTCTAGTCCCGGGTCGTATCACGGACCGGGACTAGAGGTCGACCACTATATATAAGTTCGTCCACTGCAGCTCGAGCTCATATGCATGGTGGCCATTTTCCCTCTTGTCAAGCCGAGTTCATGCCCAATTTTTTCTCCAAGATTTGGTGGTAACCCCTAAATCCAAGGTTTTAAAAGGTTAGCAAATTTATCCTTTCATCTCTCGTTATTAGTTTGCCTCAATGCTCTAGAAGTAGAGAGGGATTTCATGCCCTAGGAGTAGAGGGAATTTTAGATGTGTAATTTTAGGCAAATTTTGATTAGGCAAAAAGTTACTGAAAGTTAAAATATGTAATTTTACAGTTTCAGAGCTCAGAATGGAATGAGGCTTTCACTGCTAGATCAATAATTAAAAGTTCCACATTTTTCAAGTTAATTGTTTTGTCCAATTCAAAAATTGGTGCATGTAATTTTTTCAAAATTCAAATTTTTAGATTTCAACAAGTAAATGAAGTGAAAATGATCCAAGCTCACATTAACTTGTTAGTTTGCATATGTCCAGATGTTTTTTACTTAGTAATTGATCAAAATGAGTATGGAGTAGAATTTTTTTTAATTAGTTAATGTGATGAACAACTTGTATAAAATTGGTCACTGATCTCTATTCATGATGTTGTGTAATGGTTTTTGATATACTTATACAATAATGCAGATGGTCCGGGAATGGATGTACGGTACTGACCGACGCTCTGGCGAGTTCATGAATGGCTTGCGTGAATTCCTCCGTGTGGCTGATGCGAACAAGCGGAATGGTTTTGTATTCTGTCCATGTAGTGACTGTAAGAATACGAAGGATTACTCAGACTCAAAAATCCTTCACATCCACCTGTTTCGGTATGGTTTCATGCCCAACTATAATTGTTGGACCAAGCACAGAGAGAGGAGGGTTATAATGGAAGACAATGAAGAAGAAGAGGATGATAACTATCATGGGTTCTCTGGATACGGTGATACTTCCATGGAAGCTGAAGGGGAGGGGAGGCTGAAGGGGAGCTGAAGGGAAGCTGAAGGGGAGGCACATGATGAGCCCGCTGATGATCTTGGTCGGACCATTGCTGATGCACGGAGAGACTGCGAAAGTGAAAAGGAGAGGGAGAAGTTCGATAAAATGTTAGAGGATCACAACAAGTTGTTGTACCCAACTTGCGAAAATGGTCTGAAAAAGCTGGGTAGCACACTGGAATTGCTGCAATGGAAGGCAGAGAACGGTGTGAGTGACAGGGGATTTGAAAAGTTGCTGCAAAAGTTAAAAAAGATGCTTCCAAAGGATAACGTATTGCCCGCCAGTACGTACGAAGCAAAGAAGGTTGTCTGCCCTCTAAGTTTAGAGGTTGAGAAGATACATGCATGCATTAATGACTGCATCCTCTACCGCGGTGAGAAGTACGAGAATTTGAATGCATGCCCGGTATGCACTGCATTGCGGTATAAGATCAGACGAGATGACCCTGGTGATGATGAGGGCGAGCCCCCCCCCCCCCCTAAGAGGGTTCCTGCCAAGGTGATGTGGTATGCTCCTATAATACCACGGTTGAAACGTTTGTTCAGAAACAAGGAGCATGCCAAGTTGTTGCGATGGCACAAAGAGGACCGTAAGTCAGACGGGATGTTGAGACACCCCGCTGATGGGACGCAGTGGAGAAAGATCGATAGAGAGTACGAGGACTCTGCAGCTAACGCAAGGAACTTAAGGTTTGTTCCGGCCCGATCGAGAGAGAGACGAGCTGTGGCGTGCCCTCGGGAACGATGAAAAAGGTGGACGAGCACGAGGCAAAGGCAGTGTCCCGTGGGATAGAGCGTTTCCCCAGGACGCTCACAGTTACAGAAGCCGTAAGAGAGCAAAGGACCGGGAGGCAGACCAGATCAGGAAGTTAGAACAGGAACTAGCTGGGGTGAAGAAGTTTGTAGAGGAAGCACTTAGCCAAAGGTCATCTCAGTCGCAGGAAGATCCTCCATTGGAGAATAGCGGGCGGAGAAGCAGCCAGGCTTCCACGGAGGTCCTGGTTGATGATCATACACTGCTGGATGATGCACCGGCGCCTCACTAACCCGTGGATGATGTCAGAGGGATGACAGAATGTGAGCCATCAGCCAAT
Source organism: Poa pratensis (assembly GCA_947311845.1). Taxonomy (NCBI): domain Eukaryota; kingdom Viridiplantae; phylum Streptophyta; class Magnoliopsida; order Poales; family Poaceae; genus Poa; species Poa pratensis. Next base: position 3,224,264 of record CAMZMU010000055.1, read on the forward strand.
GGGCAACCAGTCCTTGAAGGTGGCGACCGGCACTGCTTTACCTTGTCTACCTGGATCACTCCACCATTCCCGTCCGATTCCACCTGGCTATGCTCGTGTCTCGGTGGATGACCTACTGGAGGTGTATGGGGACCTAGAGATTGACATCGCTACACCTGAAGGCCATAAGAAACTGGGAGATGTCAAGCGCCAGATCATTCTATGGCAAAAGAAGTACATCAAGTTTCCACTCTCGGCGCCAAGGCCACCGACTCCGAGGAATCCAAGTCTACCCCCCCCCCCCACCTGATGATCGTCGATCTCCAAGTCCACCCCCTCCCCCCATGATCGTCGACCTCCAAGTCCGCCTCCGCGCAATACTCCCCCGCGCCCCACTCAGAAGAAACGGACCGACGCCGCTCCCCCGCTCCCCACTCAGAAGAAAGGTCACACTCAGAAGATAGTCGACATCCCGTCGGTTCCTCCCAAGAGACCTTATGACAGGACTGAAGCGAAAAACGCCGCGGTAGTGGCTGCCTACAATAAGACTTTTTTTGCACCAAAAAAGCCCGAGCCAAAGAAGGTATATGATGAAAAAACCAAAAAGTGGGCTAAGTCCTTCCTTGAGCAGCCATCCCAAATATCGATGAATCTGCAATCTGACTATGGTCGTGAATTTAGTAAGCTAGCACGTGCCCAGTCTGAGCAGAACAAGTAAAGAAGTGCAAAAAGCGGGAAACAAATTGCCCAGCTCGGACAGCAGAAAAATCAATCGGCCCCCCCGCTCATAGTGTGTTCCGATATCGACAAGGACTTCAGAGCCGATATGGATAAGGACCTGGAATTATTGGACCCCAGAGCCATAGCTGCTGCTAGAGAACATGATATCACTGTATCGCAGGCCAAGGAAAATGCTACCGTCATGGGTATGACTCTTGGTCAACTTTTAGGCTATGAAGATCAGCCAATGTTAGAGATAGCACGGAAATATGTCAAAGGGGAGTCTATGGTCAGTAATGAGGAGCTCACGCGTCTATCAACACATATGCGAAATCTGCACAACTGGTACATGGTGCACACATCAAAGAAGGACGTGAAAGAGTGGATTGCGGTGGACGTTAGAGTGGAGCATTTCTTCAAACGTTACAGTATACAGGTTCAAATGACTGAATTGTTTCAGTTATTCAATCAGCGCGCCCTCGACAAATCTATCCTCAGTTGCTATTGTCTGTAAGTGATTTATTTTCGTAATTAAGTCTCCAGCTCAGCTCGTTCATTGCCTGTATTATATTATCCTGACTATATATATATCCTTTTGTACGCTATTATGTAGAATGAAGATGATGGAATGCAAAACATCTAGAGTTTATGAGGTTGGGTTCGTTGACCCATATATCGTTAATGAACATACGTTACGCAATCACGCCAGAGACGTGGAGCATGACCTGACCACCTTTTTAATCAAGCAAAACTTTTGTACGGAAATACTATTTCCTTACAATTTCAAGTGAGTGTTTCTGTCTTGTACATATTTTTATTTGGCTTTCTCGTTGTTAAGTGTAATTGATGAGCTATGCATGTCTGCTTTATGTAAACGTCCGCAGGTTCCACTGGATTCTGCTAAGCATTCAAGTTGACAAGTCCATAGTTGAACTCCACGACTCATTAAGTTGGGACCAAGCGACGTGGACCGACATGAAAGAAATGCTCAATAAGTAATTTCAATCATTATCGCATTATATCGGCCTCTTTCGTTCGTTTCCTGATATCAAGTAATTAATAACTCATTTGTTCATTTTCTTTGCCAAAGCAGGTGTTGGATACTTTTCAAACAGAATGTAGAAGATCCATTCAAAGATGAGCTAACTTATATGTCGGTGAAAAGTCCGCAGCAGCCACCGGGGAGTAATTTATGTGGATTCTACGTTTGCGAGTTCATTCGCGAGTTGACCACTGAGCGGAGAACAACTTCTTTGAGCAAAATGCGGGAGAAGCTCGACCCAGAACGGCGCATACGAGCAATTCAAGAGGAATTGGCGGAATTTCTGCTTAGGGAGGTCATCGATGAAAGGGGAGAACATTATGCTTCGGACGATGAACTACATATGTGATCTATCTCCATGTAATTAAATAGTTGTATTCTCGCAAGAGATCGAATATTAATTATATATGCATCAACGTGTACTGTGTATATAGTAGAGCGTATAATATGCGTACGGAAACATGTTTGAAATTATATATAATGAAACCCAAATTGAAAAAGAAACGAAATGGAAAAAGAAATGGCCCTAAAACCCTAAAATGGGGGAAAAAAAAGGAAAAGACAACTGTCCCGGGTGGTATTACGGCCCGGGACTAGAGCTCCCCAGCCTCCGTCGCGTCCTACCGCTGCCACGTGGTGGCCTCTGGTCCCGGGCCGTAGCAACCGGGACTGGAGGTAGGAACTTTTAATCCCGATTTCGCAGTCCTGGATGCGAATCCGAGACTAAAAACCCACTACGGCCCGGGACTAGATGTCCTTTCTCCACTAGTGGCTCGTGCGGCCAACTAATCTTCTTGTCACGAGATGAAAACTGTTAAGTCACATGCAGCGACTAACCCCGGCCACATGAAGCTTAGAGAATCAAGAGTAGTGTAGTGAGTAGTTATATCTGATGGCAGGTGGCGTGAAGGCCGGTACGTGCTTGATGGCGTGTTGTGAGTTTCAGGCGTGGCCATATGGAGCAGGAAGATGATTCACCGTGTCCGGCTCCCTTCCTTGGCAACGGTGAAGCAAACAAAACGTACTGCACGTATCGATCCGACTTGGTCAAGTGTCACGACCCTTTCTTTGAAAATGGAATGCCAGGACGTCAGGACCCCACTGTTCTCTCCTTATTCTGAAGAACACTGAAAGACGATACGACAGTCCCAGTGAAGTTCAGACTTCAGAGGAGCAACGGCTCGGATGGACGTGGAATGACCATCATCATCATCCGAGATTTCGTACCAGATCCCTGATGTTGACATTCGAGGAACAAGCCCTGATGCACTCCTTTCCCGCGTTTGTTTTCAGTGCAAACGCAAAACCTTATACAGTTAGTTCGAGCTGCACGTCGACATTCGTTTTGCTTTCTGAATCTTAGACAGAGAAGATCGACAGTCGACATGGATGGACTCCGCGTGGGGTCATGACCACTGTGGAAGTGGAACACGGCGATTCCACCTCTTCCTGGGAGGACTCCCCGGCAGCTTCCAGCCTTGGAAAACACATGCCACAATTCCAAGCCAGGAAGCATCTCTCGGAGTAGCAGGCACGCCATGACGACATAGATATTCTCCCAGACCTGACAATCGAGGCCGGAGCTAGGAATCGATCAGACCGACATGGAGATGTCGTCTGAGCAACCGGCGGTGAGGCTCATCGGCTGGCTCAGCCCGTACGTGCACCGCGCCGAGGTGGCGCTGCGCCTCAAGGGAGTCCCCTACCAGCTCATCGAGGACGACATGGGCAACAAGAGCGACCTCCTGCTCGCCCACAACCCCGTCCACAAGAAGGTCCCCGTGCTCCTCCACGGCGGCCGTCGCCCCGCCGTCTGCGAGTCCCTCGTCATCGTCGAGTACGTCGACGAGGCCTTCGCCGGCCCGCCGCTCCTCCCCTCCGACCCCCTCGCCCGCGCCGCCGCCCGCTTCTGGGCCCGCTTCGTCGACGACAAGGTGAGCAGATCTTTCCAGCGCAGCTACTCTCAAAAAAAAAAAAAAGATCTTTCCAGCGCAGCTTGACAGCGTGCAGATTTATTCAGTTACTGCAGTCTTCATTACACGAGTCTTGCTCTGTATCTTCAGTTGTGGAAGGCCCTGTGGGTGGCGCTGTGGACGGACCCCGGCGATGCGCGGGCAGCGGCGTGGGCGAAGGAGGCGAAGCAGAGCCTGGCGCTGCTGGAGGCGCAGCTGCCGGAAGGAAAGACGTTCTTCGGGGGCGACGCCGTCGGGTTCCTCGACATAGCCGCCAGCGGTGTGGCGCTGTGGCTGGGGGTGTTCGAGGAGATGGCCGGGGCGCGGCTGCTCGCCGAGGAGACGCACCCGGCGCTGTGCCCGTGGGCGAGGGAGTACGCGGCAGAGGAGGCCGTGCGGCAGTGCACGCCGGACAAGGACCGTATGCTCGCCTTCTTGACGCCGAAGAAGGGCATGTTCGTGTCCACGGCAAAGGCCATGGCCGCGCAGATGTAGTGCGTGCACTGTGTGTATGTATGTTAGACCTCTGACAGTGGATCGGCGTCATGCCGGCGGTGATCATACATATTCAGAATAAAACGCACTGGTAAATCAGGACGCCTATCTATATTTTGGGAGGAGCTGATGATCTTGTAGATGTTAATCAGCTACAGACACTGACGCCCAGGAGTTCAAACCCGATCGCGAAATACATGATCGACTGCGGCAGCGCGAACAGGTAGAAACAGCCGTGCCCGTACATGAAGTCGTAGCATCCGGACACGAGGAGGAACGCGCCCACTAGCAGCTCCAGGCCATGGAACCTGTGGCAATGAAACCTGTTAAAAAATATCAAGAGCAAAGTAGAATTTTGAAAATCGTCATTTCACCCTCGGAAATGCAATTGATTAGTGATTCATTGGAGGCTAGGTTCTCAAGTTTTTCTTTTGAACATAAAGATTTTATTCCATAAACTCAGCAACATTTTACAGAGGCAAGCGTGCACGAGGCATCGCTGAATTCTGAAAATACTCCCTCCGTTTCATTATATAAGACGTTTTAGCTATCCAAAATGTTGTCTATATACACACTAATATGAGTGCACATACAAACTAAAATATGTTAAATACATCTAGATATATATGAATGTGGATAAATGCTAAAACATCTTATATTTAGGAACGGAGGGAGTACATCTTGGAAGAAGCAACCCACACTACCCTGAGTACTATGAATGCATCTGAAGGAGAAAGCCCTATCCTGAACCTGAATCCTAGTAGCAAGCTTTGCTTGGAAATGAGCTTTGAAGTTCTCAAGCTATTTTGGTACGGACCTAGTACGAACCAACGATGGCATGTACTTAGACGACCAAAACTATGGTTTTCAAAGTTCCAAGACCAAAGTAGAACCCGAGAAATAATTCGAGGCAGGAGCGTATCTAGTAGGGGTGCCATGGCACCCCCTCCAAAATTGCAACTTATGTTTATCATATGGTATTTACATAAAACTCACCTATCCTACGTTCCTACTACCAAGAAAAAATGTATGAATGCACATAGTTGAACAAACCCATTACTATTGTGTCATACTGTCATGTCTACGAGTCAATCAATCCTCCTTTCTTATGTCTTCTAGATTTTCTATGTGTCACAGTGTCATGCCCAATTTTACATAAAGTTTCATCAAGATTTTGTCAAAAATTATATGGTTTCGGTTGTACTAAATATTTGTAACTCAAAGTTCCAAAATAAATCAAACGAAACTCGAAATCTTCGTCATTTTAATATAGTGAGGACTACCATACTTTTGAGTTACAAAACTAAACTGTTAGCATGATAAAACTTTAAGATGTTAGCTTATTGTATTTGTGGTGTTCATTCCTTCATGTTGTGCCTATAAAGTGTCGCACCCTGGCAGTCAAATCCTAGATCTGCTCGAACTTCGAGGGCTTGTAAAATGCGCTTTACTCTCACGTAATTTCACAATGGATACGTCGCGTTTCATATATATTCTCGCTATCCAAGTAGAGAGAAACTAATTACCTTTGTCGACAATTAGTTTGTGTAACCGATTTCAGTTTTTGACCAACATTTCCCGACTTGACTGTGACAATCCATTCGTTTGCCCTACCGGCCTCAAAGAACCCAATGAGGATGGCTTTGAACCGGTGCAACGCCATGGCATTTTCGAACGTGATCCATGGTACGAGGAGTATTAAAGACCGGCGAGGAGTCCCGACCGAGTTGAGGAGCGTTGTGGCTGTAGGGATGTAGATCATCTCCCACAACGGGATTCGGACTTGTGGGAACAAGAGCTTGGCCGGGAGAAGCACGGTGAAGAAAAAGAAGGTGAAGAAAGTTGATACGATCCTCCTCGCGACAAAGAAGTCATAGATTATATAGAACTTCTTCCAAACCGAGAGTTCCTGCATCTCAATCATAAACAGTTAGGACTTATTACATCGAAAAAGCAAAATAAATCTTGAGCTTAGAAGGAAAAACATTTTAAAAAGCCCACATCGACCTAGAGCTGCACTTGATAAACATTCATAGTCCAATTTATGCAAGGACCTAGAAGAAAAGAAAATTACAATCTAGTCCATTTTTTATAGTGAGGACACAAAACCCCACATATAAAGTGAAATCCGTACGACTCCACGAATTTGGCCACAAACAAGGATTGTTCCATGGTCACGAGGGACGAATCACTTGGGACGACAAAGGGACTGCCACATCACCTCCTTCACGAGAACACACGGGAAGCAATAGCTAAAAATACGTATCGCCAAAACCACATCACTGCCTCCAAAAATACCACCTTGGCAAGAGGAAGAAGATGATACTGCAATACAACATATCTCTAGTTGGCTGCCTTTTGACAAGAAGATTGTGAGGAGGCGTAGAGCGGTAGCCAACAGTCAGGTGTCGTCGCTTCACCTAGCACATCGTCAAGGTTGAACACCACACATTGTGGTAGATCCATAATGCGATCTAACACGAGGGGTCAGATCCGACGAACGTTCGAGCTTCATTAGGAGAGCTGCCACCAGCTCCATCTCCGGCCACCTTTATCGACGACGAAAGCTAACCAGAAGGAAGGGAAGAGGCATCCGGCGTTGCTGGGTGGGCGCTAAGTAACAACTTTAGGACAACACTAGACTAGAAGGCACCGAGGCACACACCATACGATTAAACCTATACCTACCCTTATCATGTACAATGGTGGCTGCCTACCTATTCCCTGACCACTTCAAGGGTTTCGGTGGAAGAGGATATAAATATATAATCCAGAGGAGAATGACTACTCTCAATAGCCATGTGTGTGTGTGTGTGTGAGAGAGAGAGAGAGAGAGAGAGAGAGAGAGAGAGAGAGAGAGGAAAATGAATGCGGCTTTGTATAATTTTTTATTTATAGATATTTTGTAGACTACACAAAAGACAAATAATATGCAGATTTATTGTTGTAACACCATGGATTTGTTTTTTCGTAAGCTTATGAAGGCACTTATCTATCTATATCTATTTGTAATCTTTATAAGACAAACCCCCACTAACATGCATTTAATTAGTCTATCTCTACATGTAAGGTGTCCATATCATCCACTATTTGAGCCATTCATTTATCCATGTCATCACCACATCATCCACTATTTGAAACATTCATTTATCCATGTTATTCCATATTTTTTAATGATGTTCATCCATACATGCATGCTATGAGGAAGTCGTTTTGACTCCGGGTGCATACGCTCCTGTTATTTTTATTAAAAAAATGAAAACTCTTCGAAAAAATCTGAAATATATTGGGCATAAACATATACAAGTTTTTAATATTCGTGCAATATACTTCTTATAAGAAAAAAAACCCCACTAACATGTATTAAATTAGTCTATCTTTACATGTAAGGTCTCCATATCATCCACTATCTGAGCCATTCATTTATCCATGTCATCAGCACATCATCCACTATTTGAAACATTCATTTATCCATGTTATTCCATATTTTTTAGTGATGTTCATCCATACATGCATCCTATGAGGAAGGCCTTTTGACTCTCGGGTGCATATGCCCCTGTTATTTTTCAAAATTAGAAAACAAATATGAAAACACTTTGAAAAAATATGAAATAAATTGGACACAAACATATACAAGTTTTCAATATTCGTGCAAAATTTCGGAAGGAAACAACACTTTCCGTGGTCTGTGCAAAAACGACAAAATTTGTGCTTTGAAAAATGTATTTTTAAATCTAATTTCGGCCATAGATTTTTTTTCACAAACCACAGAAAGTGTCATTTCCTTGAAATTTTGCAAAAATGTTGAAAACATGTATATGTTTGTGCATAATTGTTTTCAAAAAAATTCAAAGTGTTTTCATATTTTTTTAATTTTGAAAAAATAATAGGAGCATATGCACCCGGGAGCCAAAGTGGATTTCGGCTATTCGCATTATAAATTCTATTAGCCATACTATTTGCACATCATCATATTAATTAAATTTAGATTTTCAAATATTGTGGCTAATCAAATCCTTCACATTTCTCGAGAGTTTTTCCATTTCATGCATCAAATATTTTTTTCTCTTATATTATAATTTTTTTAAGGTTCCCGCTGCAACGCCCGGCCGGGTATCTTTCTAGTTTTAATAATGTTTTAGGGATAAATAGAGCGCTTCTACAAGTATATGCTAGATTATTTTGGATTTTCTAAACCGGTAAATCTGAGCTAAATGTTTCTAAATTACGAGATATGGAGCCCATGAGCCAAAATGCGGCCCTCTTCGTTTATTCCTATGCTTTAAAAACGGTTTTCTTCCCACATATAGTAAAGTTGAAGAATGTGTGACCTTGGCGGCGAGGATTTCCCAGAACATTTTCTTGAAGAGGAGCGCGGGCCCACAGGACCAGCGGTGCTGTTGGGACCGGTACGCCTTGAGAGAACTCGGTAGCTCGCTCTTGACCTGAAACAGTTCAACAACTCAACCGTTGATCCCTGAACTGATTTTGCGCGATGATCAGGGTTTATTACCTTAACGGCGCCGACGTAAACAAACTCCCAGCCGAGGAGCGCTGCTCTGAGTGCCAAGTCCATGTCTTCCGCGGTTGTCCGGTCATCCCAGCCACCGGATTCCTCGATCGCTTGCCTTCTCCATACTCCGGCGCTTCCTGGTTAATCAATCACGTGTAGAGTATATATAAACGCCGACAGTAACAAAATCATTCTCAGACCCAGAAGGCCAGAACAACTATCCGAGTTTCTAGATGCTAACGTACAGTGGATATACCGTTGTAGCCGAAGAAGCTGCAGAGTGAGGAGCCTGCCTGCTGCTCCACCTTGAAATGGTAGTCCATCGACATCTCCTGCATCCTCGTCAGCAAACACTCGTCCGCGTTCACTGCATATTTAACATCTCGTCAGCGACGACCACTCCATCCAGCCGTGTAACTGTACGTGGATTGCTACATTACCGTACTCCCAGCGTGCCTGCACGAGCGCAAGACCGGGGTCGCGGAGGAGGAGCCGGACAGTGTCGGCGAGGAACCCCGGCGCCGGCTGGAAGTCGGCGTCGAAGATGGCCACGAACTCGCACCGCCGGGCGTAGCCGTGCCGCATCCCTTCCGTCAGGTTCCCGGCCTTGTGGCCCACCCTGTCCTTGCGGGCCTCGTATCTCACGTCGACGCCGCTACTGGCCCACCTCTCGCACTCCGCCCTCACCAGCTCCTGCATGCGTACGCCACATCGTGTAAACTTCAAGTGGATCATGCATACTTGAAATGGTAATTTCTGCAATGGATAGATCGATCGATCTGAGCATAACGTATATGTGACCTTGATGGCGGCGTCGGTAGAGTCGTCGAGGACCTGGACGATTAATCGGTCTGCCGGCCACGTGAGCCTGCAGGCTGCACCTATTGATAGCTGGTACACCTGTTTTTTTCTCCATAGATGCAATTTGAGTAGATTTGTCAGTCGCCATGCACGCACATGCTAGATTAACTGCTCCTAGCCTACCCACATCTTCAACGATTAGCTAGCTCGATCACTTTCATACTTTGAACACTCGACTAGATGACCACTCGAGCTCGAGGTTGAGTGTCGTATGTAGATCAATGAGAACAGACTGACTGAACTAAGACAATGAACACACGCACGCATACCTCTCTCTCGTTGTACATGGGGATCTGGACAAGCACCATGGGGAAGTCTGCGGAGCCGCCAGCCTCCTCGTCCCGCAGGACGGCCGGGTCAACGCCCCTGCGCACGCTCCCCTCCATCCTCAGCCTCTGCCTGCGCATGCGGAGCACGTTCGCCGCGGCGCTGACAGTCCCGAGGAAGACCTTCTCTGCGAGCACCATTACTGACATGGCCATGCACAGCGTCACCGCGCCTCTGAGCAGCGGCACGGTGAGCCAGCTCCACGCCCGAAGCAGCAGCTCCAGAACGGCCGCCACCGCGGGGGACAATGAGACGGCTCCTATCCGATCGACCCCGCGAGAGAAGGCGTCGCCATGCAGCGCCGCCTGGTGATGGCCACCACCTGCAGTAGCTCTGTGACTCTGACTCATGGATGATCACGATTCACGAGGGAAGGGAATGGAAGTACAAGCTAGCTAGTCTGCTAAGTGGAGTGTGTTACCCTTGCTGCATGGCTGAGGTCTTGGGATCGAGATGTTTCCGCGATAGCTAAGCTAGATAGCGTGATGCACCCAGGTGCAGATCACTTGACGATCGATGCAGTTCAATGTCGAGTGTTGGTGGCTTCAGCAGAGGGTGCCAAGTTGACACGGTCCAACGCGCCACTTGTTGGGCGGGGCGGGCCACCAGCCCATTAAACACTAGCAACCCAATTCTAGATCCGAGCGCGCGGTGGCGAGCAGCTCCGCCTCCTGCATTAGCTAGGAGGAAGACGATCACGAGGGCAGCAATGGAACTTCTAGCTAGTGTTCTATCTCTGTTTAAAATAGCGGGCTATTGTGTTTAGCACCGGCGATTTCAGAAGCTACGAAAAGCTATAGCCAGGGTATAGCGCGGCTAAGTCCTTATAGCCGTTTTGCTAAATAATGGGAAAAACAATATTTGTGCACCATATATTTGTAGAAATATCAATATTTCACAAATGTCATGGCCGTCCCCCCTCTTGGTTCTATTTTCGGGAGAGAGAGCGGACAGAACGGGAAGAATTTAGGCTAAGGTTAACATTTGGGCTCTGAAGTTGGGCAGAACAGGACAAATTTGGCCTGGGCGGGACAAATTTTGATCAACTTTTTTGGAACCTGAGCCGGAATATAGCGGCTAAGGGGCTAAATTGCGGTTAATCATTTAGCCGGGCTATTATAGCGGCTATTACCCATTTAGCCCATGAATGACTTATCTATAGCGCGGACCCTCTCGCAAGGCTATAGCTGGGCTATAACCGGGTGATAGCCGGCTATTTAAAACAGAGTGTTCTATATGAGTGTGGCGCCTGTTAGAATATATTGTCTGTTAGTATCTAACTGAATAGATTAGATTGTAATCTGTTAGGTAGTCAGATGTATTCGTGATGTATACGTCTAGTTAGATGTATTCGTGATGTACACGTCTTGTAACCCTAAACTGATCAATATAAAGAGGAGTACGGCCGGCCCTTGAGAGCTGCGCTGATTGCCTTCCTATTCTTTCCATCACGTAGCTTTTTATGGTATCAGAGCGAGATCGCATCTGAAACTCCACGCTCGCCGCTATGTCTTCCGTCAACTCCTCTTCCTCCTCTGCCGAGACAGGCATCTTCTCCTCCGGCGGTCTGTCCACCATGGGCGCCGCCTCGACAGGCCCGTACACCTTCACCAACATCAACATGATTCAACTCTACCAGGAGAATTACCTCCTTTGGCGCACACAGATGGTGTCCGTGCTGAAAAGCCACCTGCTCATGGGCTATGTCAACGGGCTTCTGCCCTGCCCGTCAAAACTCATCAAAAATCCTCATGCCGGAGACGCTGGAGCACCGGCTGAGATCCCCAACCCGGCGTACCAGAAGTGGATGCAGCAGGACCAGGCGATCCTGACCGCCATCCTCACCAACGCGTCTCCGGGCGTGGTCGGCATGCTCATGGCGGTGATCACGTCCAAGGAGGCGTGGTCCGTTCTGGAGAACAGCTTCGCCGCGCAGTCGGCGGCACACTCTATGCAGATTCGCTTCAAGCTCTCCACCGTCAAGAAGGCGGACATGACGGTGCCGACCTACTTCAACAAAGTCAAGACGCTCGCCGACACGTTCGCCGCCATCGGGAAACCGCTCGCCGAGGAGGAACTCATCTCCTACCTCCTGGCGGGACTGGACGGCGACTACGACGCTCTCGTCGAGGTGGTGACGGGGCGTGAAACGCCCATCAAGCTGCGTGATCTATACGCGCAGATGCTCAGCACCGAGAATCGCCTCGAGGCCCGCAAGGCGGAGTTCAACGTCAACGATCACTCCGCCGACCTCTCCTTCAGCTGCGGCGCCCACGGTGGCGGTGGCAAGTTCTATCGGCCGGACGGCCGATCTCTGCCTCCACTCAAGCCGCCGACGGATCACGGCCAGTATGGCCGTCCTGCAACAAACCCAAGTGTGTGAAGAACTGAACCGTCCGGTCTGCCAGCTGTGTGGCAAGGTGGGCCACATCGCCTCGCGATGCTTCAAACGCTTCAAGAAGGACTTCTTGGGCGTCGGCAATGACGGTGGCGCCCCCGCTCGCCAAGCTGCCGCTGCTACGCACCCTGCACATGGCGGGGAGACTCCATCCTACCCGATCGACCCCGCCTGGTATGCTGACACGGGAGCCACGGACCACCTCACCAACAACATCGACAAGCTGTCCATGAAGAAGGTCTACCGCGGCAACGACAATGTCCACACGGCAAACGGTGCAGATACGCGCATTCACCATGTTGGCCAAGGCATTCTCTCTACTCCCTCGAAACCTTTGCATCTTAAAAATGTGTTGCATGTTCCCTCTATTACTCGCAATCTCCTTTCCGTTAAGAAACTCACACGTGATAATCCTGTTTTTGTTGAATTTCATCCACGTGATTTGTTTGTGAAGGATCGGGACACGAGGGAAATTCTGCTTAGAGGGAGGTGTCGGGGTGGCCTCTATTCCTTGGAGCCATCCATTATCAAGCAAGCGTTTGGGAGTCTTCGAGTGTCGCGAGAACAATGGCATTGCCGCTTAGGTCATCCAGCCCCTCAAGTGGTTCAACATGTTCTTCATCATAGGGATCTAACATCAGAGTCTAGTAAAAATAATGTAGTTTGTGATGCATGTCAACAAGGCAAAAGTCACCAATTGCCTTTTTCTCTTTCTAGCCATGTAATAAAATCTCCTCTTGAGATCATTTATTCGGATGTATGGGGTCATACTCAAACCTCTACTAGTGGACACAAATATTATGTGAGTTTCATTGATGGTTATAGTCGTTTCACTTGGCTTTATTTACTTAAGCAAAAATCTGATGTGTTTAAAGTATTTCTTCAATTCCAAAGCCATGTTGAACGTCTTCTTAATCGGAAAATTGTTCGTGTTCAAACAGATTGGGGTGGCGAATATGTTAGACTCAACAAATTCTTTTCTGACATTGGCATCACACATAGGGTCTCATGCCCTCACACACACCAACAAAATGACACCGCTGAGCGAAAACACCGTCACATTGTGGAAACCGGTCTTACTCTCCTCGCTCATGCCTCTGTTCCGTTTCGTTTTTGGAGTGATGCTTTCACCACTGCATGTTTTCTCATCAACCGCCTCCCTAGTCGTGTCATCGACATGAAAACACCTCTTGAACATCTCTTGGGTGAGGTTCCCGATTATACCTTTCTCAAAGTCTTTGGATGCGCCTGTTGGCCCCATCTCCGTCCCTATAATAGTCACAAACTCGAATTTAGATCCAAAAAGTGTGTCTTCCTTGGCTATAGCTCCTTGCATAAAGGATACAAATGTCTTCACATTCCTACAAATCGCGTGTATATTTCTCGTGACGTGGTTTTTGATGAGTCGAGTTTTCCCTTTGCAAATTTGTCCAGCAGTGAACAAACCGCACCCTTGACTTCATCTCCTGCCTTGCCTGGCCAATTTCGTGATATTGCGCATACCTCTCTGCTTCTTCCTAACCACGGTGCAGGTACAGGAAGAGGAGCGCAGCTGTACGTCGATCATACTGATCCGTCGCTGCCTCTGCATGGTGAGTCCTCGGTATCCAGCGACGCCATGCATCGTACGCCCGTGCGAGCTAGCGAGTCTGGCCCAGGATCGGCCCGCTCGACATCTGATCCGGAGGCGTCCCCGTCCGCTGGTGATGGGCCGTCGTCGCCGGGCGCTGGGTCACCTTCTCCGCCACCGAGCCTGGCTACTGGGCGTCATCTGCCGCTGCCTCAGCATCCAGCCCGGCAACGAGCTCCTCCACGTCTGGCCCGTCAACGAGCTCCTCCGCGCCGAGCCCAGCTCCTCAACGGCTTGGACCCGTGACACGGCTACAGAACAATATTCGGTGCCCGCTCGATCGCAAGGACGGCACGGTCGCCTGGCTCGCGGCGTGCATGGCGCATGCAACGTCTTCTCCCAGTGCTGAACCGCGTGACTTCCGTGTGGCTCTCTCTATTCCACACTGGAAAAACGCGATGGATGCTGAGTTCGATGCCTTGATCAAGAACAAGACATGGCGATTGGTTCCTAAACCTCCTGGTGTCAATGTAATTGACTCCAAGTGGATTTTTAAAGTGAAGCATCATGCAGATGGGTCTATCGAGCGGTACAAAGCTCGTTTGGTGGCCAAAGGGTACAAGCAGCGTCAAGGGCTGGATTACGATGATACGTTCAGTCCGGTCGTCAAACCAACCACCATACGTCTTCTGTTGTCTCTTGCAGTCTCTCGCGGTTGGCATCTTCGCCAACTCGATATTCAGAATGCCTTCCTCAATGGAGTTCTTGAAGAAGTGTATATGCGGCAGCCTCCCGGGTATGAAGATTCAACTCATCATGCTCACCTCTGTCGTCTTGATAAAGCTCTTTATGGGCTGAAGCAAGCACCTCGCGCATGGCACACACGACTCAGTTCAGTTCTTCACACACTTGGGTTTGTTGCATCGGCGGCTGATACCTCTCTGTTCATTTTTCGCCGCTCCAGTGTGGTCACTTTTCTGCTGGTTTATGTTGACGACATCATTGTTCTCAGCTCGTCGGCTAGTGCACCTGCTCAGCTTATTCAGGATCTCCGGACAGAGTTTGTTGTCAAGGATCTTGGTGCCCTGCACTTCTTTGTTGGTATTGAGGTGCGTCGATCCACGGCTGGAAATCTCTTGTTATCCCAGCGGAAGTATGCATCTGAGTTACTGCGACGTGCTGGCCTGCTCAAGTGTTTACACCAGCTCATACCCCTATGTCTGCTACAGATAAATTGTATGCACTGGATGGAGAGTTGCTTCCTCCGGATGATGCCACTCTATACCGCAGCATTGTAGGCGGCCTCCAGTATCTTACAGTCACACGGCCTGATCTCTCATATGTGGTTAACCGTGTCTGCCAGTATCTCCATGCGCCACGAGACAGTCATTGGTGTGTAGTCAAGCGTATTCTCCGCTATATTCAGTTCACCTGGCACTTGGGTTATCCATCCATCCAGCTACAGATGATCTATTGTCTGCCTTCTCTGATGCTGATTGGGCAGGAAATCCTGATGATCGGCGATCAACAGGGGGATATGCTATCTTCTTTGGAGGTAATTTGATCGCCTGGAGTGCTCGTAAGCAGGCCACAATCTCGAGGTCCACACTGAGTCCGAGTACAAGGCGCTTGCTAATGCTACGACATAACTTATATGGGTTCAGTCTCTACTTGGTGAGCTAGGCATTTCACAGTCTCGAGCTCCGGTTTTATGGTGTGATAACATCGGAGCCACCTATCTCTCGGCCAACCCAGTATTTCATGCTCGTACTAAGCATATTGAGGTTGATTTTCACTTTGTACGAGAGAGGGTCGCACAGAAGCAACTAGTGATTCGGTTTATTTCCTCAAGTGATCAAGTTGCTGACATCTTCACCAAGCCTCTCCCGGATCCTGCTTTTCAATGGTGTAAGCGCAATCTCAACTTGTGTGACAGTTGAGATTGAGGGAGGGTGTTAGAATATATTGTCTGTTAGTATCTAACTGAATAGATTAGATTGTAATCTGTTAGGTAGTCAGATGTATTCGTGATGTACACGTCTAGTTAGATGTATTCGTGATGTACACGTCTTGTAACCCTAAACTGATCAATATAAAGAGGAGTACGGCCGGCCCTTGAGAGCTGCGCTGATTGCCTTCCTATTCTTTCCATCACGTAGCTTTTCAGCGCCTTACCTTGTTGCATGGGTGAGAGGCTGGGGTCTTGGGATCGAAATGATGATGTGTGTTAAGTGTGAGAAGATAGCGCAGCTACAGATCACCTGACGATCGAGCTAGTGTAATGTACAGTTTGACTCGGTTCAGTGCGCCACTTGTTTCGGCCAACCAGTTGAACACTACCAACCCAACTTCTGGATCGCATCCCTCTGACGACAACGTTGTTTATAACGGAAGACGACACCAGAACACGAGAGGTAGGTGCAGACAAATCGTATCTTTGTGTTTTCTTTTGATAACAAGATGTAGGTTTACACGGACATAGATAGAGATCTATGCCATGGGAACATATTTCCTACCAATTTACTTGCAAGTACATCGTGCTTTCTAAAATACATGTAAAACGTATGATCTTTGTTTTTTACTCACATTTTTTGTAAGTTTGACTAAATTATTGAAAAATATGAATATATATAATATCAAATAACTATGCCCTCTATAATCAGCCTATGTAGGATGATGTTGACTTCCTTAAGATATTTTTGTGAAAAGTTAAAGTTCCTATGAAAATCACAAGAGAAAATTTGAGAAGGGGTGGCCTGGGAATTACGGAATGCTCTCTTAGTGTGGGAGAGGAAACACCAGCAAGGGATCATGTCTTCATGCATTGTCGTATGCACGTTTTATATGGAATGTTATGAAATGTGCTTTTGATTTACTCCCTCCGATCCATATTAGTGGACATACCTTTATTTAAATTCATATGTATCTAGTTAAGTATTTAGACTAGATACATGTGTATCTAGACAAAGTTGTGCTCACTAATATAGATCGGAGGTAGTACCTGATTTACAATATGATGTTGATCGTATTTGGGATACGTGGACTGACCATTTTGGTGGTCAGACGTGGAAGTTGGTTTTGGTTGGGGCTGCAGCTGTTTTCTGGTCGATTTGGGCCACGAGGAAAACCATTTGCTTCCAGCGTGTAAAATTTCGGATCCTTTGTTAGTCCTGAAACAATTGGCTACTGGCTTCACATGTGGTCGCTGTTGCATAGAGAGGAGGCAACAAAAACCTGCTAGTGTGGGTAACTAAACTGTTAGTAGGTGGCAAGGGAGGTGTTTGATGCATCAAGGGGTTAGAGGTAGTTGCAGCAACGAATCGAGATCGGATGATGCTGGGAGCTGATTCCTTTTCTTTGGCTAATATGTCTTGCTTACATTTTCCTGATCAGGGATGAGATGTGTTGGTGAGATGCGTTCCTTTATTTTGTAATACGAGATAGTTTGTTTCCGTTTCTTTTTACGACATATTAACCAATCCCTGTGCGCCCGTTGCCTCCCGTGGCGGCGGCGGCGCGCTTTCCCCCTCCCCCGCCCAGTCCCTCCCCTCGCTCTCCCTCCTGTTGCCGCCACCGGCAGGGCTGCCGGGCTTAGCCCGATGGACGCCGGCGGCGACGACATCTCTTTCCCCGCGTCGGTGTGGATGGAGGCGAGGTTTCCTTCTCTCCAGCGGCGGTGCTTCTCATGCGGTGGTGGTCTGGCCCCGGCCGGGTGGTGGCGTCACGGCGGCGGCGCACACATGCATGCGGGGCAGCACAATGCGGTAGGCAGCGGCGTGCTGCAGGACGGCGACGGCTAGGGCCCTGAGGCCCATATTTGGGTTGGGCGGGCCGGCTGGTTCTGGGGCACGTTCTGCAGCTGGCGGCGAGGAAGAGCTAGGTTGCGGGGGGCAGCGGCAACGGCAGCCGGCCTGTTGCAGCGTGGCGGCGAGCTTCACGGGCCCGTTCTAGGCTCGGGCGGACCCTATTAGGGCTGGTGTGCCTCGTGGGGGCTTTACGGGCCCGCTGGGCCCGGCTGGACCTGACGGGGACTGGTGTGATCTGCTGCCATGTCCGGTCGACTAACGTCCTCGGCGGTGGAGGTTCTTCCCTCTCGCGCGGCCGCGGTACTGCTGACCCCGGTTCATACTTCTCCTCGCCTCCGTCTTGTAGACCTCACGGTGGCTACTTCGGTGAGACGACGATGGTGGCTTCAGGATCGTTTTGGCGCATGTTGGTGGGCGGCTAGTCTGGTGGTCTCGAGTCTCGTCCTCACGGGGCTCTTGTGTTACGGATCGT
Organism: Poa pratensis; assembly: GCA_947311845.1. NCBI lineage: Eukaryota > Viridiplantae > Streptophyta > Magnoliopsida > Poales > Poaceae > Poa > Poa pratensis. The sequence continues at coordinate 3,242,399 of CAMZMU010000055.1, forward strand.
TCGAGGTTGTGGATAGGGTTTTCGGGAGAAATCCTTGTCGTTTCGTCCAACACCGACGCGGTGCTGCCTTCGGGTGGCATCTTTCCTTCATGAAGGGCGTCGTGGCTACCCTTAATCCACTTTCCTCTGTGGCGGGGGAAACCCTAGGACTAGTGTGCTGGTCAGGCAGTGGCGTGGCTTCCTTCTTGAAGGTGTTTATTCGGTGCTAGGAGCGTGGTGGTACATCATCGGAGAGGGCACAACGGTTGCAGGTCATCGTCGCTTAGTCAATCCGCCTATGTCGTCTTTTCTTTCTTCTTTTCCTTTCTTTGGGTGCTTGTTGGCTGTCGCCCCAGCCGTGTCTCTCGTTGGTTGTACCAGGTGGTTGCTATATTAATATAGCGGGGCTACGGCCTATTTCGTCAAGTTTCTTTTTCTTTTCTTTTTTGGACAGAGATGATACTCTGCTTCAGAATTCTGTAGTCTGGTTTCTGTTAATGAAAATTGGGATGGGGGACACCCTTAAAAAAATCAAATAATTACGCTATGGAAATATATTCACAACACATCTTGTGATATTGATTTGGTACAACATGACCAAAGCCAAACACATCCATGTTAGGAACTGCCAAAGACCAGCCGATGAATTTTAGACACGGGCGGGAAATTACACAATTGCAGAAGCGACATAAGTGGCCCAGGCCGAAAGTGTAGCAGAGACAATTAAGTCCAGAAGATTGAAGCGTGGCATAGTGTCGTCCAAGAGGTTCGCGGGCCAGAGCCAAGACTGGACGATGAGGACAAAGCGGGACGGTAGAGTTCTCCCACAGTCCCACACCGCAATTCTATATATTGCCCGCAGGCGGCGGCAGACGACCGCACCCCCGAAGCGTTGCGCTGTTGGGCCGGCCTCTTTCGTTGGATTTTTCTGTTTCCCTTCTTATTTTCTTTTCTGTTTGTGTTTTTGTTTTGTTTTTTCGCTTTCGCTTTCGTATTCTATTTTATTTTTATTTTCTTTTTTCGTTTTCATTTTTTCACTTAAAAATGTACAGATTTAAAAATAGTTCATATTTTGAAGATTGTTTAATTTCTAATTTTATGCAGATTTCAAAAAAGTTCAATACCAAAAAATGTTCACAGCTCAAATTGTTCAAATTTAAAAATTCAAAACTGAAAAATGTTCACAGCCGAAACATGATCGTATTTTTGAAAATTGTTCAAATATGAAAAATGTTCAAGCTGAAAATTGTTCAGATTTTCAAAATTGTTTAAATTTGGAAAATGTACAAATTTAAAAAGTTCAGATTTTTAACACTTTTTGAAATTGTTCAATGAAAATAGTTCGTATTTGAAAAACGTGCAGATTTTGAAAATTGTTCACATTTGAAAAACGTTTAGATTTTAAAATGTTTAGATTTAAAAACGCAATAATAATAAAAACGTGCTTCATATTTGGGCCGTTCTGTAGCGGGGCATGAAGAAACTCGCTTCGCTTCAGGCGGCGGAGGAGAATCACGCCATCTAAGGAAACGACGATCCAACGAGCTCCTTCCTCACCAACGGTTTTTGTTCCTTGTCTCTAACTTGCTTCTCGCTCTCATTCCCCAATTTACCTTGTATCGATTGCAATTTGTGTGTCAGAAGCTCAGAACTCTGATTTGTAATCGCTACTTTGCTGTTAAGTTACGAGTGGAGTATGATCATAACAGTCAATTGAGCCCATCCTTTGTTGACGTGCGATAGAGGTTGTAAGCCCAAAAATTTTTAGATCTCGGCTTTTAACTTGATTAAATTTCAATGAATTTTCGCTAATATATGTGGGTACTAGAATACTGGTGTAACTTTTTATCCCGGAAATTTGGGGTATACTAAATACCAAATGTAAACTATACACAAAATTTTGATAAACTTAATTTGAAATAACTCGTAAGAATATTCAAGGTTTCCAATTTTGATTTATATAATTCGGTGATTTGGATGGACCAACCAGGCCATCTCCTTCCTTGCTTATCGTGAAATGTTGGAGCAGCTAAGAGCTAACCGTCCGGCAAGCACACAGAGCACTACTATACTACTTAGCGGCCATTACCTTGGCAGTGGACACGTACAGCTCCTTCCTCGCTGCCAAGGCGACCATCACGCGGTCCCTGTCCGGCGTGCACCGCCTCACGGTCTCGTCCGCCAAGTAGTCCGTCGCCCACCGGCACAGCGCCGGGTGCTCCACCTCCACGAGCAGCCGCACCCGGCGATCTCCTCGAACACTCCCAGCAAGTGCGCGATCCCACCGACGGCGATGTCGAGCAAGCCGATGGCGTCACCTCCGAAGAAGCTCTTCCCTTCCGGCAGCTGTGCCTCCAGCAGCGTCAGGTTCTGCTTCGCCTCCCTTGCCCACGCCGCTTGCGTCTCACCGGGCTCCGTCCACAGCGCCACCCACATAGCCTTCCAGCACTGCATGTATGAAATTAATTATTGTGCTGAAACTTGAAGTACAACCTCCGATCCATATTAATGGTCTCAACTTTATCTAGATACGGATGTATCTAGTTAAGTGTTTAGACTAGATGCATCCGTATCTAGACAATGTTGAGACCATTAATATGGATCGGAGGGAGTAGTTAAGACTGAACTAGTTAGTACGTGCTGCTTTTCCTATCAGAGTTCAGAGGTTGATTTACCTTGTCATCGAGGAAGCGAGACCAGAAGCGGGCGGCGGCGCGGGCGAGCGGGTCTGCAGGGAGGAGCGGCGGGCCGTCGAAGGCCTCATCGACGTACTCGACGATGACAAGCGACTCACAGACGGCCGGGCGCCGGTCGCCGTGGAGGAGGACAGGTACCGTCTTGTAGACGGGGTTGTGCGTGAGCAGGAGGTCGCTCTTGTTGGTGAGGTCTTCGATGACGAGGTCGTATGGGACTCCCTTGAGCCGCAGGGCCACCTCGGCGCGGTGCACGGCCGTGCTGCCGAAGCAGCCGATGAGCTTCACCGCCGGTTCAGACATCATCGCTGGTGTTTATCTGCTTCCGTTTCTGCCTGATTCATCCCGGTCGGGTATTTATACATAGCTAGCTCCCGCCAAGTTCGATCGTCAGGTTAAACGAAATTGAATACTCTCTCCTTTAAGCTAAAATATACGAAAGTTCTGGGCGTCAAAGTTTAGTCGCGGTTTGTGGCATGAATCTTCCGCGGAGCCCCTCGAGCTGGCAGCTCTAACCAGTCGTTAGGTAGTGATGTCGTGCCTCGGTGTTCCAAAGAAGAAAAAGAGACAGTACTTTGTATCATCAGCGCGGCACTGTCGTGTCATATGGTAATGGGACAAACGTCAAAGCAGAGGACACTCTGCCCTCGTGCATGTATCTGGACGCAAAATCGACCAGACTCACTCCTGAACGCCATGGCACGGCACCGGGTTTAGAAATGAATCATGGAAAAGGAGGTCTGGGACGTCATCAAGGGAATGCCGTCGAACAAATCACCCGGGCCGGATGGGTTCTCGTGGGATTTCTATCAGTGTTGTTGGTGCGTGATCAAGTCCGATGTGCTTGCAGCTCTGCGGGCCATTTTCCAAGGAAAGGGTCAGAACTTTGGCCTGCTCAATGGCGCGCTCATCACACTGATACCCAAAAAGGATGGCGCCGTGGATGTGAGGGATTTCCGCCCGATTAGTCTTGTGCACAGCTTCTCTAAGCTCCTCGCCAAGATTCTCGCGGTTCGGCTCGCACCAAAGCTTCCGGAACTGGTAGATACGAACCAGAGCGCGTTCGTGCGTGGCCGTTGTATCCACGACAATTTTCTGCTCGTCCAGCAATCGGCTAGGACGTTATTCAGGGCACGGGTACCGTCGCTGCTACTTAAGCTTGACGTCGCGCGGGCTTTTGACAGCGTTTCCTGGGCGTTCCTGATCAGCGTGTTGCGGCAGAGAGGTTTTGGTCCAAGGTGGATCTCTTGGATAGTGCTCTTGCTCAGCACGGCTACCACGCAGGTGCTCGTCAATGGCAGCCCAGGGGTAAGGTTTGGCCACGGCAGAGGCCTTCGACAGGGCGATCCAATTTCGCCAATGCTTTTCATCGTGGTCATGAACGTCTTGTCAGCCATGTTCAAGGTAGCGGAGCAGAGGGGCCTACTGTCTGATCTGCAGCAGTTTGGTATCCGCCACCGGGTGTCTCTGTATGCGGATGATGTTGTTGTCTTCGCTCGTGCATTGCTGCCTGAGGTGGAAGTGGTACGCGGCATTTTAGAATGTTTTGGGGCGGCGTCAGGGTTGGTCGTCAATTATGGAAAGAGCGTTGCCATCCCAATTAGGTGCAGCCAGCAGAACCTTGACGAGGTTACCCCAATCATGGCGTGCCCAATTGGTGCCTTCCCAAGCAAGTATCTCGGTCTGCCGTTGTCTATCAGGAGACTAACGAAGGCGGATATCCAGCCACTGATCGATCGATTGGCGCACAAGTTGCCCTTTTGGAAGGCACGTCTGCTGACTAGGGAAGGAAGAGTAATTTACGTGCAGGTGGTGATGACATCGTCCGTCATTTACCAGTTGATGGCGCTGGAATTGGAACCTTGGGCTCTCAAGATGATCGACAAGCTAAGACGAGGCTTCCTGTGGGTCGGAAAGGATGAAGTTCAGGGAGGCAATTGTCTAGTCGCATGGCCTGCTGTTTGCCAGCGGAAGGCATTAGGCGGGTTAGGATTCCACAACCTGAGATGGTTGAGTGCGGCCCTGCGCACAAGGTGGATTTGGTTCCAGCGCACTTGCTGTCAGAAGCCATGGTCTGGGCTGGAGCTCTCGTTTTCGGCGGATGTAAGGGGTTTATTCAACGCTGCTGTACGCATTGATCTGGGCAAGGGTGATAGGGTTCTTTTCTGGGAGGACCCTTGGATCCATGGGCGACAAGTGGCAGCCATTGCACCAGCCATCTTGGACATGGTGCGGCCGGGGATCACTCGCTCGCGAACTGTGCAGCAAGGCAGGCCGCAGAACACCTGGGTCCAAGACATTGCCGGGGAGATCACGGTGGATGGTGTGGTCCAATTCTTCAATCTATGGCAGCTGATTCAGACCACCCAAATTCAGGAGGACGTGCAAGACGTCTTCGTGTGGAAGCTCACCGCCAATGGGCAATTCTCGACAAGATCGGCATATCGAGCCCTTTTCGCCGGCTCCACGGCCCTCCCGGCGGCTACCAATGTTTGGAACTCCTTCGCCCCGCTGAAGTTCAGGTTTTTTGGATGGCTTGCGATCAGGCGTCGCTGCTGGACAGCAGATAGACTAGCTGCAAGGGGTCTGCCGAACCAAGGGACTTGCCCGCTTTGCGATCAGCAGTCGGAAACATTGGACCATCTGATGACCCAATGTCCCTTCTCGAGAGGTATCTGGTTCAGTGTTCTGAGGCCGCTTGGCTTGCAGCGGCTGCTACCAAGTGCTACGGCGACGATATCGGCATGGTGGCCGGCTGCTGCGGCTGCTGTACCAGTCAAGAAGCAAAAGGAGCTGAACTCCCTGTTCCTGTTGATCATGCGGAGCCTATGGACAGAGCGCAATGCGCGTGTGTTCGAAGGGATCTTTTGCTCTGCTAATGTCCTGAGATCGCGCATCTTAGATGAGTGGCAGTGCTGCATTGATTGCAGACGCGGGCCGACGAGAGGAATAGGCTAAGGCGTAGTGTGGTGTGTCTGACCGGCTCCAAAGTGGGCCGGATCGGCGTTGTGTGGATGTGGCGATGGTCCCTGGCACTCTGCCATGTGCCGTCTTGTAACCCCTGTAAACTCTCTCTTTATGCTTAATTCAAAGAGCGCAGAGCTCCTGCGTTTCGAAATGAATCATGATCGGTCTTCTTCAAGGCAGGGTGGGTCAACGAATGGACCATGGATTGTTCAGCCACTGAATTCGATAAGATAATTACTATATCAAAACAGAGATGTTAACTCTAAACTTCTTACACGGATCAAGAATACTCTCTCCTTAAAATGTTAGACCAATTAGCTTTGTTCCAAGCCAAAATTCTTATAGGTTTGGCAAAGTTTGTATGAAAATATAAGTGCCTACAATACCAAATCAATTATCATTAGCTATATCATAACAATCTTTCGTAGCGTACACATTTGATATGTTAGGTACTGCTGATTTTATGTGAAATTGGTCAAACATTTAGTACAAAACTAATACATCTTATATTTTGAGCAATAAAAGAGAGTATGTACATAAACATGATTGACACTATAAAGTAGTAACTGTGTTACGATGTTGGTAAGGATCTTCGTGTGTCATAGCATAAAACATAACAATATGCGGTTCACTATGCAAAACTACAGAGTACATAACTTCTTAGCTATTAATCCACCGTGAGATCTGGTGTAATGACCCGTAGTTTAGAGAGTAGAAAGGGGCTAAATTAGATTTGTGCATTTGCATGGCATGCATCTGAAAATAAGGGAAAATTTAAAACTTTTTCAACAAAGTCATAGAGTGTTCAACCACCACTCGAAAGGCTAGTTGAGAATGCCGTTAGTTTGAGAGTAACTAAAAACTTGGAATCCAACTTGTGAAACTTACATCGAGGTTTCGCTGATGTTGGTGGATTAGACTTAGTCATCAACATGAGTGTTATAAACTTCAAAATCTTGTCTTATCTAAATTCTCAAACATTTGGTTACAAGTAAATAATACATGAAACTATAAATCAAATGATGAGTATGACTTACATCATTAATCGAATAAGTACATATCTTGAAGAAAAGAAAAGAAGGAATATAAGGAGGGAGAATAGAAGTCTTAACTAAATTGTAATCTAGATCTTCTCACTTTATTTAGACTATCTCATCTTCGTATCTCCTAATCTTCTTGAAGTTATTAAGCAAGAGAAGCAATCCAAGAAGGAAGAAATGCAGCAAGAAGAGTTTGAAGAAGGATTTCTTAGATAGGCATAGAAGTACTATGTCAATCCATCATTGTGAATTGGAAACTCTTATATCTGATCTGTTCTTATTAATCTCTCTAGAAATAGTGTGATATTCTAAGGTTTCTGTTATATAGAAATAGTTTGGTGACAAGCTTTGCAACCTTGTTAACAAATCACTTCTGTATTCTCAAACAATTGAGTGTCATATACAAATACACAGAAGGTCAGATAATATAGTACATCTTAGCCACTTGTATATGAAATGTAATTTGGTGACAGGACTGATCATCTTGTTAACAAATTCTTATTATATGCATAAGGCAAATTGAGATGTCATAAAACACATATACATTCTTCTATCACCAATTAAAGAAATCACATGAGTTACTTCACAAATTCATGTGAGTGTGGACATGTCTCATAGAGGAGTTCACAAGTTCATCATGTGATCAAGATCATTTTGCTTATCTAAGATTTCATTCTCTAGAAGAGATAATTCTGGACATGTGGTAATTGGAATCACATGGACTACTTAGTCAGCACTTGTTCTAACAATTTGCTTCCACACACTAAAGTATCAATTTCTATCAAGGAGGACTACATAAACAATTTATCTTCAGAATGAGTTATGGAATCAAGCAAGATTCTATTATCATCATTTTATTCATCTATCTCACCATAAGACCTGATCTCAGGCAGGACATTTGTAATTTGTGCATCCACAGACATCTGATCATGTTTTCACATGATTTAGTTGTCAGGTACCACAAATCAACGCCACTGTGACAATATATCATGCTTGGCAGGTATTTGAATTAAAACAATGGGAATACTCTTTGTAGTCATCACAGGGAGCAAATCATGTTTATATTGTTGGACAACAATTTGGTGCTGCCCAGGAATTAATAAAGCACCCATGACAAGTTTGAATATTTATCTAGAGTTGAAACCAAGCAAGAAATTACCTTTAATATTTAAAATAATAAGTATTCACCAATAAACAATAAAGCAATATATATTCATGTTGCTAAATTAATGCACAATAAATAAATAGAGGTGTTAAGTTACACATTTTAAAATAAGAAATAATCCAAAATAAGTAAATTCACTTCAAATGTCAAGTGAATTTAAAATACATCAAATATTCAAAGTTCAAAGTTGAAATCAACATAATATTAAAATTTTACACATTGAGGGATTTTCCTGCAATTAAAACCATCTCAGACAAGTCCTCAAATTCACAGGGGCCTGTTTCAACTGTTCTTGCTATTTCCTGGAAACCCAGGGGGTTTTCTGAAAATGGTCGGAGCCGTCTTCAACCTCGCGACCTCGTCGTCGCGCTGTCCGCGCGTGCGTCGTCCGTCACCTTGGATGCGCCGTGATGCGCGCAACCGCCGTTGGAGGCCTATAAGAACCCCTCCGCCGCCGCCTGGAAACCCTAGCCGCCATTTTCTTCCCCAAACCCTAACCCTAGCTTCTCGGGTCGCCGTCGATCGTCGCCGATTCCGACCTCGCCGTGCTGCACTGAGCTTCTCTGGAGGTTCGCGTGGCTCCCTCGTGCCCCTCGGAGTTTCGTGTGCGGTGGATCTCGGGACGTGGAGAATCCCGTGGTCTTCCACAACTCCGGCCGCCGGCTGTCGATCACGGATGCGTCACCGTCCGTCCACGCCGTTCTTCACTGCCGTCCATCGTGCTCGTGGTGAGCTTGTGATTCTTCCCGTACCTTACCTTGCATCAATTTGCGCTGGGTATTGCTCGTGTCGTGCACTGTCTCCGGCCGCCGCTAAAGCTCGTCGCCGGCCGTGCTCCGACGACCATTCGGGAGCGGCGCCGCCACCATCTGGTCTCCTTGACGCGCTGCGTCCAGTACGCCCACTCGCGCTCGCTAATTTGCCCGCGTTCGTCGAGTCCGTGCTCGGCAGGAGTTGACTCCATTGCTGACGTCATACTGACGTCAGCCAGCCAATCAAAATATTTCCTGATTTTCCTTTAAAAAAATTCCAGAAATTGTTTAAAATTGCTAAAACTTTGGAAATTCATAACTATTCCATATTAAATTAGAATAACACAAATAATATATCAAAACAATCAGAAAAATAAAATTTAGTTGTTAATATAAATAAAATACTTGTTTGACCAAAATTGTATCATCCAAAAATTTAAACAACTAATCACTTATTAGTTTAAATATGGAATTTATTTGAAATGCTATTTTGGATGCATTTCAATTCCATTTAAATTGTTTCACATGTTCAAACTTCAAATATGAAAATATGTTTCAATTATAACATTATGTCTATTTTTAGAATTCCATTTATGAACATGTTTGAATAATATTCTTTAAGTGGTTTATTTAAATAATATTTTCCATAAGGAAAATAATTATCCATGAGACATTTAATAATACAAAAAATGATTCTATCAACATATAAAGTAATCATATTATTACTCCATAATATTACATGTAGTTCTTAATTCATAAAAATGAATTCTCTATTTAATAAAATTTGATCACTATTATTAATACCTTTAATAATTGGATTAATTTTGTGTTATAATTGCTTCAGTCATTAATCCAAATTAATAATTACTTCATAATATGAGATTACTTGTGGTGTTTCTTCTAAGTGTTAATATTCAAATCATATTATCTTATTACCTAAAGAAAAGTTAAACACATAAGTAACTACTCTTAATATTGGATAATATACCATCAATTAAATAAAACAAATACCCTTATGGTATGATACCAACAAATGTATACATTATTTATTCCTTCAAAAGTTATTCTTTTTGTATTCATGATTAATAATACTACACCATTTCTTTAATTAATTCAAGTTGATACATGTTCTTTACAAACATAGAGATGATAACCAACCCTAAAACAACCATTTAGTAATATGATGTTATTTTACTTTATTCTTATGCTCATTATGATACTTTAAAGTTAAAGTTTGAAAACTCATCTTTCTTGTGAAGGAAACTTGAAGATAAAACCAATCTAAAAGTAATCACCAAACTCAAACAACCCTCAACCATCGAGAGTTAGCTACGTGTTTAAAGCGATGCATCTCATACTTATGCATAATAGCATATTGCTTCTTTAAACATTAGTCCTTACCGGACCAATGGCGCATTTTCCAGATTTTGGACTCTTTATTGTATCGAAGACCTTGGCTGCATAATCTTGCAGTCAAAAAGGCAAGTTCACTCTTGCTCATGTCCTACTTGATTATGTTTATCAAAGTAAATGAAAAATACTATGGTTTATCATTGCATGAAAAAGCAAAACATATTTTCGAATGATGTGAATTGTTATATATATTGTTGGCTGGCAGATGGAACCATGGTATGATGTGGTTGGTGGAGGTTCCATTTGCACGGGAAAGTACTACCTAGGACTTAATAACCAATGCCGTCAGTGTTCTTGCGCCGTAGATTAAGCGTTAACCATGAGACTTGGAATGGGACGGGAAAGTCATCTGTGATCTTTTCCCTTTCGCATGTCAATGGACTGCCAGTTCCGTAGGCTGTAGATCTTGCGGGACTACATGCACATGGGTGGGATCCCTTAATTCCCACGGTTTCTGGGTCTATGATGGATTGTAGGGGTTGTCTGGAACGGTCTATCTGTATGGTGTAGGGGAGGACTTTGGGTCCGGATCGGTCTACCATCAGATATAGGGAGGACAGACCTACAAAAGGGTGGGCATGCGGGGTTGTTGGAGAAGCACGGCGAATGGCTTGGATCAACAATTGGGCCCCACACCATAGGAAGTGTGGACAGGAAAGTACGCCTGGTTGTGCAACATGATGTTGATCTCTTATGGGTAAAGTAACGCACATCTGCATAGTGTAAAAAAGTGTGACATGTTACTCCCTGTTCCGGGAAGGAGCTGCGAACGCTGCAGGAAAGGTGGCTCCGTGAAGCCCTAGCACCTGTGAATGGATGACGGGCATAGTTTTCTGAAGATAAAATAAATCTTTTCCTAAAAATGTTTTACAAAGATATGCATGTTCATCCATGACCTTTTGGTATGGATGGTAGCTAGTGCATAAAACACCTTATTCCTGTTATATGAACTTGCTGAGTAACGCTCGTGTTGCTCACCCTTTCCTCCGTTGACCCCCTGCTTAGATTATTGGAGACACAGAGGAAGGACAGGAATCCATAGCGATGTTGGAGAAATCTTCGACGAGGAATCAAATCAACCTGGTGGGCCTGAAAGAGTCAACCTCTACTGGCCAACGGATGAGTGGCGACAACAGTGCAACGGTGGACACGTCGACAACAAATCCTATGGACAAGACACTATAATTGGATGGAGGAAAACAACTCTTGACACGGAGATTCCAGATGGATAGATTAGGGCTGTGACCACAGCAGTAGTGGATTAGGAGTTAGAAGTAGAGCTGGTATCCAGCTTAGTGCTTCGACTTGAGTCTTTCGGGAGTTTTATTTGCACGAGACCTACTTCTGTTTGTAAAGGAGGTTCTCGAGATTTTGTATTGAATAGTGTTGTAATCCTATAGTGTTACCTTGGACCGACTATGTTTCTGTTGTACTACTCTAAAGGATGTAATTTTTACGGATTGGTCCTTCCGTGAGTATTATGTCAACGACTTGTACACTACAACATGCAGTGGTGTGCTGGGTCACTACATCTGGTATACAATATTAGTGCATCATGAAGGTAAACATGATCAAAACATGCTCCATCCCAGTCTTCTAAATTAACAAGATTACCACAACAATCCCCAGAGCAATTTAAGTTCCAACTTTACAAGATAATTTCATAATCCATCCACTGATGTCAACAAAGTGTGTAAGTATATCTACCAAACATGTAGGACACATCACAAACCTCAATCTACATAACTTACCGATGACCAATGTTGGTGTGGTGGCGGCAACGAGGGCACAAGCGGGGGATGGTGCGGGGGGGGGGGGGAGTAGACAAGCGCAAAGAAGACGTAGTTGAAGACCTGCATGGGACGAAGAACTGTGTGGTGGGCAGTGCGAGCCAGTGGAGCATAGGCAATGGGGGGCTAGAGTAGCTGACAACGGAGAAGACAATAGTGAGGTTGTGGGGGGAAGATGAAGAGAGGTCATAGCGAGTGGATAGAACGCAGAGCGAGTGCAGCGGATGGGTGGCGCGGGGTAGGTGGCAAAGTGAGTGGAGAAAGGGATAAGATGAAGAGAGAGACTTAAGGTTGACATGCCCCATTTTTAGGGGCGAAACTGCAAAACTGCGTGTCTACCATCACCACTTATTAGACACAAATAAGTATGAATATTACCTCCCAAGAAGTAATATTGCTGTGACCAGTTTTGTAAGGTTCTAGCCTTTTTCCTCCGTACAAATATGTAAGGAAACATTTATAACATAAAAGAACCATGGTAAGCAAGGAAGTATAACATGCATATTCTAATTTCTGATTTTTAGTACTACTTCCGTTCCGTAAAATGAGTCATATAAATTTTGAGAAAAGTCAAACTATGCGAAGTTAGACCAAACTTTTATAAAGAAATATCATTGTTATTATATACATTTTTATCCGTCACAAATTAGTTGATGCAGATTTGTTTAAATACGTATGTATCTAAACATGATTTAGTTTATAGATACATCCGTATTTAGACAAATCGGTGTCAACTAATTCTGAACGGAGAGAGTACTCTGTAATAGGAATGCATTATAGAGAGGATGCACAATGAGATAGGAGATGTTCGAAGAATTGTTACACACACTGATGCAAAAAATGACTCGATATAGGTACTAGAAATGTTATCAGGTTTGTTGAGCACAGGGACACACCCTATGGTTAATAGGAAAAGCTAAGAACCCCATTTCACAATAATCAATGGGTGTATAAAAAATACCCTTTCATCTTCCCCTCATGATCTTAGAGAAAGATTTTCTATCTATAGCGAGTCCTTACGACGCGCCCCATTATTGTTAGCGGCGTCGAGGAGCATTAATGCCAAGATATGCCATCCTTTGTATTTGTTTTCTATCTTATTCATAAAGATAAGAAGAGTGAATCATCAAACATAATCTAGCTTTATCATTATCAATATCCTTCCGCTTTCATTCATTAAGCTTTTACCTGAAGCACGTACACATAAATTTCAAATATTTATGGTTGAACACCCATTTTCTAGCTTACTAGCTACATCCTTGCCTTGCATATCCAAGCAATCAAAACCATTATCATGGAGTGCTTTCATCCCTTTAACTGTTTGTCTACAACAAAGCATGTGATAATATAAGAATGTATTACTCAAGAAAGGTAAAAAAATATTACAACACTGGCTAACATTTGTACCGTACAAGCTAATCCTATATCGGCATATAAATGTTCTCAACTAACTAAGTCATGTTTTTATCTCATCTTACATGACTTCGTCATATTGAATTGTTTTAAAGGCTTGATTAAACATAAAAGTGTATAAATTAAAATAAATGATTTTCATTCATTTACACTAAACTTTTTTAATTGTTTATAACTCACTCACTACATTAGATTTCAACTAGTATACATTCATATAACATAATAGCGATGTAAACAATACAATGTTCTTGTTATACAATTTTAATGACTCGTTTACTAATTGTTGCAATTTGACAATGATCTGCAATGAAAATTAATTTATTAGGTGCATGCTTCTTTTTTATTTTCCATTAAAAACTTTCATTATATTGAATATGTCCAAATCCGAGAAAAATAAAAGCACAATTCTTGATTAATTTATTGACACCTAGATGTATCATGTATGTCTCATCATGTACTTGTATTCTCAAATATCTTGTATATAAGTTCTAAGGAGCATGGCTTAATAAATATTTTGACATAGAGTTTTCCAGTGATATGTCTAAAAATTTCAAGGGGTGCGAAATATATACAATTTGTTAGTCTTGAATCATTGGCTTGGCTAGTTTAGTCATTATACCATGAGTAATTATGCATTCCATCTTTCAACGGGATCAACAATTGGTTAGCAACCAAAGGGTACTGTCAAAGCATACATGTGGACACTCTACCCCCCAAGTGCCAGGTAGGTAGGTTTGTACAATGCAAGTTGAAGATCATGTAGAAGTCTCCTACCGAAGCCTCTTCACAAGGTGTATCATGGGTTTGAAATGAATAACTTGGGGGTGTGGAGGCTACGATATCAACAAACCTTCTATATGCGCATCGATATCATACTCATGTGATACGAGGACTCAGTTAAAGATTTGAAAGTGCACGCGATGCATTCTCACATTGTTTTGAGTGATCAACGACAACATGTCGGGACTCACATTTTCATCTAGTATATCAGGTAATTAGTACCCACAATCGTTTTGGTTTAACCACCAATACCTTGATCCAATGCTATCAAAACATATCTACACTGGATCAAGTGAAGATTGAAGGGGAAGCAACTCAAGAATCCCTGAAGATCAAGATCAACGATGCATCCTCCTCAACCACATGGAGTGCCGACATATCTACGGATCAAGAAGGAATCTTGTCTATACAGAACTGGGTGAACCTCCTCAACCAACGGACTCTCTTCACGGAAGAACCAGTTCATCTTCAACGCTAGCTCCACTCATCTACATAGACATCTATTAAGCTAGCTCAAAGGCCTTGAAGACACTTCTCTCGGAGGACTCAAGCTATAACGATATCTTCATCAACATCAGGCGTGCTTGAGTACCTCCAGAAGAGAGCCTTTAAGACAACACCTATTATTAAGACCTCAAGGTGCATATGCTTGCTTGATGCAAAATCAGCCGGTGCCACTTGAGGTATATCTGATGTGCGATGAAGAGCTGAAGATCAAGACACAAACACTATCTTGACTCAAGGAGTGATCCCGGTGTACATGAAGATTCGTCGTAGAACAACGCTAAACACCGTACGTATGAAGACTAAATGGTGCAGTCGCTGGATTAAGACACCGGCTCTCATATGACGTACTTGATCAGACCAAACACATATTACTTATGTAGCTTAGAGCTGATCCATCGCACATGAAGACTTGAAGCTGACAAGGTTGAGGACCGTAGTATCTTTTTATAGCTTTGATTCTGATAGGAAAAACTGTACTATCAAGTGGAGATAGGTCTTCAAGGACAAATGTAAATGGAGCAGGCTTATTCCTCTCTTATTCTTCCATAGCATTAGCTGTTTTGGCGGGATTTGGTAGTGAAGGATATGAGCACTTCTTGTGTTCTTGTCATCATTAGTTGCACCAGTTTGAGTTCTCCACTGTGATTCGTGGTAGTGAAACTTTGTGAGATTGTTACTGTTGGGTGTATTGTGTGCCCTAGACGGTTGCTGTTTGGAGATTTAGATTGGTGCAAGAAGTTTCGGGAGTTTGTTGGGATCCTCCAATTAAGTTGTAGAGTTGTTCGCCAACCTTGTGTAAAGGTTTGGTCAGCTCCTTCAAGTCGACCTCATGGTTGATTGAGCTTCTCCCGTGGGAAGGGGCTCAAGGAGAATATGATGAGCACAACCGTGCGACGTTCGAGTGCCTTGCTGGCTCCACAACCCTCCAACGAAGATGTACTTCCATTGTGCAAGGAACTTCAGAAATTACTTAGTCATCTCCTTGTGCCTTGGTTATCTCTATACCCGAACTCTTTACTTATACATTTATCTTTGTGATAGTCATCGAATTTGAATTTATCTATCTTGCTATCACATAGTTTATTAATTTGTTTAGCATAAAATGTTTGTGCACATAGGTGAATCTAACTTGTTTAGGTGTTGTGCTTGGTAAATTAAACATTAGTTTTATTTAACATTTATTTAAGTGCAAATCGTAATTATTTGAAATCTCCTATTCACCCCCCCACCCCCCCCCCCCTCCTCTAGACGATATACGTGTCCTTTCACAAAGTTCCGGAGTTATCCAAGGAAACAATTATTATGTCGTAAAAGCACGATGCTAAGCAAGGAAGTATAACATGCATATTATAATTTGTGATTTATAGTACATGATATACATGTCGGACCATTATTATTTTTGGACTATATTCAATATGGTTCATTCCGACTTAAAATTTGATAAGTTGCATATTTTAGGTTGTGTGCTTGGTAAATTAAACATTAGTTTTATTTCACATTTTTAAATCTAAACCGTAATTATACATGATATACATGTCGGACCATTATTATTTTTGGACTATATTCAATATGAGTCATTCCGACTTAAAATTTGATAAGTTGCATATTTTAGGTTGTGTGCTTGGTAAATTAAACATTAGTTTTATTTCACATTTTTAAATCTAAACCGTAATTATTTTAAATCTCCTATTCACCCCCTCCCTCCTCTATACGACATACGTGACCTTTCACAAAGTTCTGGAGTTATCCAAGGAAACATTTATTATGTCGTAAAAGCACGACGCTAAGCAAGGAAGTATAACATGCATATTATAATTTGTGATTTTTAGTACATGATATACACGGCGCACCATTATTATTTTTGGACAATATTCAATATGGGTCATTCCAACTTAAAATTTGATAAGTTGCATATTCATGTACGGTCACTAAAATTCTTCTAATGTTTGGTAACTTCTACACCTTTGAACCAAAATCTAGCTACTCACCTAATGCCATGGAATGTTTTGAAAACATTTACGAATTAATGCAAACAATAAATTCATTTTATGTGAACCCAAGTAATGATGTAGGCAAAACTACATAGACTCAAAATTGTTGCATAAGTTTAATTACTTTGAGATACGAAATATTTCTCACAACAATTGTGGGCTTGCAGGTGATTAAATTATAGTAGTACATACACTTATATTACACGATTGATAAACAGGGAAACCAATATGAATTATTATATAGTATATTACGAGAAACGTTGTGAAATAGTAGAGGATTTTATTTATCAGTTTTTCTAATTAGGGAACGTGCCCCACGAATTCTCTCCATCCAGCGCTTCTTATTAACATCCTTTTCCCGTATATCCGCATGCATGCATGAAATTTTTATAGTTCGAAAATTCAAAACTCATTATCTTTTAAACCATAAATCGAATTAAAGATTCGTCTTCACAGTTGGGTACCTCTCGACGATTACTTCGAAACAAAATCCCATCTTAATATGTTTTGACAAACTTTTTTTTCATCATCAATTGCCAGGTTATAATACTGTAATTACCATATTGCTGGTTAATAGTTACCACCCAAATAATACTTAGTTACTTGGTCATTTTTAAATGTTTTTTTGTCATAACCATGATTTACATGTTCAGAAAGTGAGTATTTGATCCAATCTAGACACGTAAAATATGGGATTACCGTAACAGAAGGATTACATTGGTGATTAGCGCAGTTCAAAAAACCAGGCAACCATTTGATTTTAACCCGGTAACAAAGTGACTATAATCTGACAACTAAGGTCGAAAAAAAAGTTGTCAAAACATATCAAGATGAGATCTAGTTTTGAAGATTTCGTCGTAACAAAGCCAACCGTGAAAACGGAGGTGGATTTTGAATTACGGTTTAAAAGATAAAACATTTTAAAGTTTGAAAATGAAAAAAGGAGTCCACGTGGTGGCTGCATGCATGGCTTAATTAGCCTATTTCATCCGTACCCACGGAAATCTAACCTGGGGCACACTGCCTTTAGTAGCACAGTCGTTTATTTATTTACAAGAATGCATGTTGCACATATATGGGAGTCTTAATTTAATCTTTGGTACGCAGATAAAAGATAGGAAAAACCATTAAGAGTTTCCTTATATTCTACTACTCCATATTTAGAATATTTACATGGTTACAAATATACCCATGATCAATGGAGGGCTGAAATTGATTACTACTCCTCTTATTTAGCCGTTCAGAGAGCATCTTAAAAATTCCCTATCACTCTCCATTGTTCAGCTACGTCGTCTCAAGCTTACCTTCCACGCCATGGCACACACCACCCTCCGTTTGCTCCTCCTCCTCCTCCTTGCGCCTAGCTTTGCCGCGGCCGTCGACCTCATTGTGTACCACAACGTGTACCCGACGTCTTCCTCCCCGCTCGAATCCATCATCGCGCTCGCCCGCGACGACGACGCACGTCTCCTCTTCCTTTCTTCCAAGGCGGCCGGTGTCACCTCAACGCCCATCGCCTCCGGCCAGACCCCACACTTCTACGTCGTGCGCGCGGGTCTCGGCTCCCCGGCGCAGCCCATTCTGCTCGCCCTCGACACCAGTGCCGATGCCACCTGGGCGCACTGCTCCCCGTGCAGCACCTGCCCGACGGCCACCGGAAGACTGCAGATGTTCGCCCCGGCCAACTCAACCTCTTACAGCCCGGTCCCCTGCTCGAGCACCATGTGCTCCGTCCTCCAGGGCCAGCCCTGCCCGGCGTGCCCGCATGACCCGTCCAAACCGCTCCCGCCATGCGCCTTCTCCATGCCCTTCGCCGACGCCTCCTTCCATGCCTCGCTGGCCAGTGACTGGCTGCATCTTGGCAAGGACTCCATCCCCAACTACATGTTCGGTTGTGTGGGCTCCGTGACCGGGCCGACGTCCAACCTGCCGAGGCAGGGGCTCCTAGGCCTCGGTCGGGGGCCCATGGCCCTGTTGTCCCAGGTTGGGAAGATGTACAATGGCGTCTTCTCCTACTGCCTGCCCAGCTACAAGTCGTACTACTTCTCCGGGTCCCTCCGGCTCGGCGCCGCCGGTCAGCCCAGGGCGGCGCAGTACACGCCGCTGCTCAGCAATCCGCACCGGCCGTCGCTGTATTACGTGAACGTGACCGGGCTTAGCGTGGGGCATTCCCCGTGAATGTTCCACCCGGCTCGTTCTGGTTCGACCTTGAGACGGGGGCCGGCACGGTGGTGGACTCGGGGACCGTGATCACGCGGTGGACGGCGCCCGTCTACGCGGCTCTCCGGGACGAGTTCCGGCGCCAAGTGGCGGCGCCGAGCGGGTACACGTCGCTGGGCGCCTTCGACACGTGCTTCAACACGGACGAGGTGGCGACTGGAGGCGCACCGACCGTGTCAGTGCACATGGACGGCGGCGTGAACCTGAGGCTTTCGATGGAGAACACGCTGATCCACAGCAGCGCGACGCCGCTGGCATGCCTGGCCATGGCGGAGGCGCCGCAGAACGTGAACTCCGTGCTGAACATCATCGCCAACCTGCAGCAACAGAACGTCAGGGTCGTCTTTGACGACGCCAACTCGCGCATCGGATTCGCTCCAGATTCATGCAACTGAAATTAGATCGCGTCAGACGAACTTCATGTGTTCGTAGGATATGTTTAATCTCGACGATGGCGCACTGTCTTCTTGTTGATTAATTTGTCGCTTAAGTTTCATTGTGCGTAATAAGGGATGTGGCATCAAAGCATGTTATTGGTGTGTGTCCTGTGTTATACTAGTCCATAACAGTATAACACTGTTTTGGAAGCATAGACTTTGTCAGTCACAACACGACTCAAAGTTGAAAAAAGACTTTGTCAGTCACAACAAATCTCCTTCCTCATCGTGAAATGTGGGAGCGGCTCCTCTTGTCAGACAGGCACGCTACTTCTGTGCAGCCATTGCCTTGGCAATGGACACGAACATATCTCTGCTCGGCGTCAAGGCAGCAAGCAGACGGTCCCTGTCCGGCAGGCACCCCCTCACGATCTCGTCCGCCATATACTCCTTCGCCCACCGGCACAGTGCCGGGTGCTCTTCCTCTGCCAGCAGGGGCACCCCGGTGATCTCGTCGAACAGCTCCATCCAGTGCGCGATCCCTCCGAGGGCTATGTCGAGGTAGCCGATGGTGTCACCTCCGTTGAACCTTGTCCCCTCCGGCAGCTGCCCCTCGATGAGCGTCAGGTTCGCCTTCATCTCCGTCGCAGACGCCGCGACCTCGCCGTCCGTCCACAGCGCTATCCACGACTCCCTGCACTGTGTATGTAGCAAAGCCGAGTAAAAAAAACTGAAATTTGGTTACTGAATTGATCTGATTTCTGTGAGCTACGTCTGTATCTCGGCCGGCAGCAGCGCTGGCCCGTCGAAGGCCCCGTCGATGTACTCGACGATGACGAGCGACTCGCAGATGGCCGGCCGGTCGCCGTGGAGGAGCACGGGCACTTTCTGGTGCACGGGGTTGTGCTTCAGCAGCAGCTCGCTCTTGTTGCTGAGGTCTTCTTCGATAATTGCTTTTTCTTTCCATCACATCCACTTCCAAGTACAGATGATCTCCTGCATCTTACGTACATATCCACTGTTGCAGTTGCAGTACAGGTCCAAAACATACTACAGTATTTCTGTGCGGACATCGACTTGGTCATGGACACGAACGTGTCTCTCATCGGCGCCAAGGCGGCAAGCAGGCGGTCCCTGTCCGGCAGGCACTGCCTTAAGGATGACTTCAACGGGGCGACGCATCGAGTTCGCGCGTCTCCGTTCCTGTCCGCTAGGGGCAAAAACACGGTCTAACGGGGCGACGCAAACGGAACGCGGTCCATTTTTTGGTCCGCCGCGACGCATCCCTGGCCCAAATTTGGGTCACCGATGCGTCGGGGCGGACGCGCGGCGGAGTGAAAACGCGTCCGCGCGTCCACGCGTGGCGTCCGCCCCGAGCCCACATGTCAGCGACAGGGCACCGGTCAGCTTCCCCCTGGCCCAGTCCTTTTTAATGCCAGGGGATAGGGACGGCCAGCCCCCACCAACCCGACTTCACTGCCCCACTGCCGCACCGTCTTCGGCGACCAAACCCTAGCCAAACCCTAGCCCACTGCCACCGTCGCAATGCCGCTCCGGTGGCCTGGATTCGGCAAGGCCAAGAATGACGGTGAGGCGGGGTCATCCTCTGGCCGCCGCCGCTACATCTCACCTCCCCCTTCCCCACCTTCTCCCCCTTCCCCACCTTCTCCCCCTTCCCCACCTTCTCCCCCGGCGCCGGTCCCCGCCGTCTTCGAGCTCGCGCCGCCCGGCGGCGCGTTGCGCGACCGCGTCTACGTGCGGAAAGAAGACTGCCAGTGGTACTGGGACCACGCCACCCCGCTGCCGTGGCCAGATGTCAAGCTCCCGAGCATTGGCACCTGAACCAGCAGCGCATCCCGGTGCCCCCGATGCCCACGAGCGAGCGGGCACGGGATGAGGAGATCGAGCGGCGCCGCCGGCGCCTCCCGGCCGAGCTCCGCAACGACCCCGCCTTCGCGGCCACATCCCGTAACTGGGTGGAGTGGTTCCGCGACGAGCACAACCTGCGGCGGCAGGCCTTCTACACGCGGGCTCCGACGCCGCCATCTGGGCGTTGGACACCGCCACCGCACACGCGGCGCCGGGACGCACCGCCAGTGCCGCGCGCGCTGCGGATTGGGTCGCCGCCGCCGCCGTGCGCGCTGCGGATTGGATCGCCGCGGCCGCTGCCGCCGCGCGTGAAGACGGAGGTGGATCCCGAGCTGGATCCCGAGCTCGAGGCCGTCTTCGAGGCCTCGCGCAAGCAGATGGTGGAGGACGAGCGCAAGCGCTGGGCCATCGTCCTCGCCAACGTCGCCAGGGAGCAGGAGGCGGCCCTGCAGGCGCAGCAGGCGGCGGTCCTGGAGGAACCACAACCATGTTGGCAGGCCATGGACGAGGACCTGCCACCGGCGCCTCCGCTACCAGAAGGCCTGCGAGGGTAGCGCTGGGTCTTCAATGGCGGTGCCTGGGAGGTGGAGCAGGCGGAGGAGGAGCAGCCGCCCACGCCGCCGGCCGTCGTCCCACCGCCCCTATATATGAATATTATGTAAAAAGGCCGTTTGTGGCCCACCCCCCTATATTTGAATAGAAAAGGCCCATATATGGCCTGTTTAGCTAAAAAAAACCCAGGGCGGACTCGATGCGTCGGGCCGTTGGGCGCACTGCCACCAACGGCGGACAGGGGCGGACTGGGCGCGTCCGTTCCCCGACCCAAACGGACAAAACGCGGACCGAACGCGCGTCCATTTGGGTCGGCCCGTTGGAGTCATCCTAAGGTCTGGTTCGCCGTGTAATCCCCCGCCCACCGGTACAACGCCGGGTGCTCCTCCTCTGTCAGCAGCCGCACCCCGGCGATCTCTTCGAACACCTCCATCCAGTGCGAGGTCCCGCTGACAGCAATGTCGAGGAAGCCAATGGCGTCGCCTCCGAAGAACATCTTCCCCTCCGGCAGCTGCCCCTCGATGTGGGCCAGGTTCGCCTTTGCCTCCCTCATGGACGCCGCTTGTGCCTCGCCGTCCGCCCAGAGCGCCATCCACATGGAGTCCCTGCACTGTTTATGTAGCAAAGCAGAGTGAAGAGCGAAGTTCGTCACAGAGTCAATGAAATTCCTGTCACAGAAATGGAATTATTGTGGGAGCTTCGCAAGAAATTTCAGTGAAGCTTCACTCAGTTCACCTCCTTGTCCATGAAGCTGGCCCAGAAGCGTGCGGCCGCACGAGCGAGTGGGTCAGAGGGGAGGAGCGGCGTGCCATCGAAGGTCTCGTCGATGTACTCGACGATGACGAGCGACTCACAGATGGCCAGCCGGTCGCCGTGGAGGAGCACGGGCACCTTCTGGTGGACGGGGTTGTGCTTCAGCAGCAGCTCGCTCTTGTTGCTGAGGTCTTCTTCGATGAGCTGGCAGGGCCACCTAGGCGCGGTGCACGGCCGGACTGCCGAAGCAGCCGATGAGCTTCACCGCCGGTTCAGACATCATCGCCATTGCTTGCTTGCTTCGGTGTGTGCCTGATTTCTCCTAGAGATATGTAGCTCCGGCCGCCTTGATCACCAAGCTATAGAATTATCGTCCTTCCTCGGGCTGCCGGTTTGCGAGAAAATTCAGAGCAGCTTCGGGTCAAACTTTAGCGGCCATAGATAGTTTTATTATACTACTTTTTTGTGGCATGATCTTCCACAGCTGAAAGCTACTGGAATCTTTGGCAGCTCTAAACAATGATTAGCTAGTGATAATGTGTCAAGAACTCAAGATGTACAGAGAAAAAAGCTTTAGCAACGTTTGGGACCTATATATCAAAGCAGAGGACCGGACTATCTTCTCCTTGTGCACTGGAACTTTAGACCCAAGGATTAGTATGTGCCTCTTTGGATCACATTGATTTCAGAACGCCTTGGCAAGGCACCAGTTCAAATCGATCCTAATGGAGAGACAGGCAGACCAAACGGATGTACCATCATGTTCACGAACAAGTCGTGGAATGTTCAAACAATGAAATCAGTAACAGAAAAAGAATCCCAAAAAAAGTACAACTAGAATATTTTTGTTTCCATGGTTTTCTTTGATTTTTTTGGCCTGTTCTTAGATTTGAAAATCACTAACACTTGTTCATCAAAATATGATTTACATTTTTCTCAAGAAATGCACCACTAAGTATCTTGAAAAGTCCAATGGGCTCCTATTATGGCATGATATGGAGATAATTCTATTTTTAAGCTTGATACCGCCCCTTAAAATGAGTTAGAAAAAGAATCAAAACACAAGGCAAAACCCACAAAGACCCATGCAAAAAAGCCCAAATAGCTTGGATGACAAATCAATACAAACAGACACATGCAAAGTTGTGTGTAGAAGGAAAAACATATCGTCACATAAAAACTTGTGTGTCCATCTGGTACGATAGTTTCTCCTACATATACATACATGCATAGTTGAAAGAAAAAAAACATGAGTACGAGGCCCTTATCTTATTCAGCCTGACAATAAACACAATGAGCGCGCCTAGTTCCCTCACAGCAACACAATCACAAGAAAAAAAACATTTGCCTCACAAAAATAACATGAGCCAGTTGAGCTGACCCAACACACGAGTGCACAACGAGCATGGATTAACAAAAGGAAAATAACAATACGGGGAAATATGGGATTAGCGATAGGTAGGTTCATCGACCGAGACATTGCAAATTCTCAGTCGACTAAGACCCAGGCCCTCCCTATATACTAGAAGAAAGATAGGTAAGAGATGGTGATTTCCAGAAGATGCATAACAACCGGCTGTTAAAAACTAAAGTTGTCGCCCCAAAGCCAAAATTAATTTCCTTCAGTGAATAATAGTAAATTGTTATTTATTCCTTCACATCCACTTTCACATGTACCCACGTGTATGCATAACCATTTCCTTTCTTGTTGTGAAATGTAAGAACCCTGGTTGGCAGAGCAATACCACGCACACTACTACTTCAATGTGGTCGGTGCCTTGGCTATGCTCACATGCAATTTTTTTTGCTCACTTCAGGGAGGAAACCAAGCGGTACTTGTCCACTACCAGTAATGAAAGTGGTGATTATACAAAAAAACATGAGAGATCATAAACCAAATTAAAAAATAGGAAGATAATAATTAAGATGGATCTAGATTCATCTGACTTTTCTCTACAAGAATATCAATACATCATTATTTGTAAAGTTCTCTTTTAAGATAAATGAAGTGTTAGAATTGTTTACATGTGTATTTATATTTAAAATTCCCCTATTTTCTCTTTTAAGAAATTCGTTCAGCTAAAGCCATCCATGTGCTTGGAAAGGCTGTAAAGCTTGCGTCTACAGCCAGTTTTGGTGTTCGCGATTATAAACTAAACATAGCAAGTAATTCAGAATCGTCTTGGATGTTTTCTTTCTTTCTTCACTCTATCACCGATGTGTCTCCACAATCAGATGGGCCGTATCTCCGTTGTCGATGAAGTTTTTAGTCAGTATCCGTATGTTTGCTCTGTACTAGTGTGTATACCTTATAGTCATGTAGGAAATAGCTTTTCCTGATTATATAGAACTCATAAGGGAAGATAAGAATAAATTTCATGGAATGTTGATCTTATACGCTTATTACTTTGCTAAGACAAGATAAGTAACAATTGCTACATGTTGAAAGCATTCATATAACATGTTTGAGGCTGATGCATAATGTGTATGACTCAACATCATGTCATAAGTCACAGCAGATAATAAATCTAATTTCAATAGGACGGACGATGTTAACCAACTGATGAATTAGTATCATTCATACTTCACATATTTCAACTTGCACTAGCCGGCTAACTGTATAATCCTCATACGCAGATTGGGAAATATAGAAATACTCGACAAATTATTACATGTGCATTTTCTTGCGTATAAAAATATTCAATCCATCTAACTTAACCTACTATGTCCAAAAAGACAACATATCTCCAATGTTGATGGTGCCTTAGGAAGATTGTTGTGTGGGATTTGAGTAGGATGGCCGCCAACTTGCGTCGAAATGCGTTGATTGTAGCCTGTCTGATAGGAAGCTAATGTTGTTTTACATAAACACTGTAACAAAGCAACAAGCATCAACATCATCCACATTCCCTTGACAACATTCTAATTGCGAGAATGGTTCTTCGGAAGCGAGGCCAACTATTGAATGCTAGATCTGGGCTTTAACCCTAGAGATCAAGTCTAAGGTAGCTCAAATTAGTTCCCTGAATATTGATTACAGAGGTAGTACATGTGCTTAGCATTACCTTTAGTTTACATATCCACTGTTACATGTCAAATATACTAATCACTATTTTTGCGCCCATTAATTCACCTTAGCTATGCTCACATATAACTTATTCCTTTTTTAAGGCGGCAACCATGACGTCCCTTTCCGGAAGGCACTGCCTCACACTCTCGTCTGCCATGTACTCCATCGCCCACCTGCACGATGTTGGGTGATTTTTCTCGGTAAGAAGGTGCACCCCAGCGATTCTCTCGAACACCAGCCAGTATGACATCTCGCTGACTGCTATGTCGAGGTTCTTAATTTTTTTCTTATTTCTTTACCTTCCACAATCCGTGCAGAGTCTCGTGCCCTCGTATATTCGTATCTCACTTCAATAAAGAGGACCATGTTCATTAGTTGTAAGTAGTTCCATGGTTCCAATTTTGTCGTCAGTAACACCATACAAGTTAATTGCACCCATGGTCATTGCAAAGAAAGATTTAACTCAATTCAGGTAGGGGTTTCTGTTGTTCTTTGGACCATATGGAATGTGCATGATGATTTTGTTTTTAGCAAATCAAGAAGATTCATCTTTTTGCAGATCATCCCTTTGATTACCCATATGGAATGTACGGGATAATTTGGTTTTCACAAACCAGTGGAGCAGCGACATGCCATGAATTTTGGGTGCAACACGTTGGAGATGACATCAAGGGATTTATACAACCAGTCCGGCTCGCGTTTCAAAGATAGAATTACTTGTTGATGTATCGGCCTTGTTTTTTCAGTTTTTTTGTATTGGTCGGTACATGTATCGATTCTTTGTGACTGATGAGTTGTAACTCCAGGTGGACAAGAAAGCCATATGCATCGCGTCTTGAAAAAAGTGCATGGATAGTGTTGTGTTCTCTTTGTACCTAAGGGAAAGCTACTTTTGATATGGTAAGATAATGTTTGCAAGCTGTACATAAGCTCTATATAACTGGGAATCAAAACTGATATGGAACAATCAAATCTGGGCACGTAGACAGCTACACAAAGGCAAGGCAGTGAATGAATTGCTTTCATAAAACTGTAGACATGTCCACCTAATATCCGTGCATATAACCAAGACTGACCAACCATCCGCCATATGCATTTTAAACTGAAACGCAAGCTCACATTGGCAACAAGAGTAGATATATAAGACACCGCAGATAGTGTAAACCATAGATTTATGAGGATTCTCTTCTCTGGTTACTTTAGCGAATGAAGATAGACTGTTCGAGTACAAATATTTGTGTAGAGATCGCACGGCAACCGACCTGTGAGCCGCATGGGGTTAGGAGGTATTGGGAATTAAACTTAAATAGTGTTTGTGTGCTCTTCTCTAGTTTGAGTCAGATTAGGTGGTTGGACTTTCTTGGACATGAAAGTGCTCCGATCACTTAGCCGCCTAACCATGCGAAAGGGTGATGATGTCTAAAGAGAGGTGGGAGGAGTGACTTGACATGGAAGGTCTCGTCTACGTACTCAACTATGAAGAGTGACCCACAGACGGCCTGACGGTCGCCGTGGAGGATAATTTGCACGGACTTGTGGACGTGGTTGTGCTTTGGCAACAAGTCGCTCTTTTTATTGAGGTCGCCATCGATGAGATTGTAGGTCGGAGTCCCTTCAGATGCAATGTCAGCAGCTATACCTTGCCATCATCGCCGGCGCTTGCTTTCTTAGGCTTTGGCCCGATTTCTCCGAGACATGTGTAGCTCCGGCCGCCTTGATCAGTACGCCAAACAACAAAAAAGTGAATATATGTTTTGTCCTCATGCTGCCGTACTTACATTTGCGGAAAATGTCAGCGGCAATTCATATATTTCTATATCTATGACCTGTGTTTTACATGGCTGAAAGCTACCAGAGTTCTTGGCAATGGCACCTCTAGAGAACCGTTACTTTGTTAGCAAGTGATACTGTGATATGTGTCACGCTATACCAGCCGGTTCAAAGCCCCTGGAGTGTTTTGTTTTTCTCTCTGAGTCTCATGCCCTCGAATCTCACTTAACTTTCGCATGGTTAGGGTAATATCACTTTAATACCGAGGACTATCTGCCTGCCTCTCGTGTTAACCCGTTTAAAGGGCCGTCTAGACACTTGGGCCCAATAAATTGTGGATGACTCCAAGGTTGCGGAGTGGGCTAACGAATGGTGTCCATCTGAAATGATCAAACACTGAAATCGGTTTTTTCTTAAAAAACGAATGGAGCAGCACCGTGTACCGAGACCTTCTCGTGGACGGGGTTGTGCTGGAACAGCAGCTTGCTCTTATCGTCGAGGTCTTCTCGGATGAACTCGTAGAGGTAGAGCCACTTCGGCGCGGTCTACGAACGGGCTGCTCAAGGAGCCGATGAGCTTTACCGTTTTAGACATGGCTTCGGCTCCAGCGTTCGTGGCGTTAACATATACTCTCTCCGTCTCAAAATACGTCCGTGAATACAATATTTAGACAAATTACATGTTAAATGTTTTGAGACGAAAGGAGCCTTGGACCTTATCCTCTCCCGCGACCGAGAGGCGATATTTCTGAGCCACCCCGTCAGATCCACCTCGCCGCCGGCGGCTCGCCGGTTTCCCTCGCCTCCGTCGGCCGCTTCGGCGGCGGGAGGTGAGGGGAACCTCGGGCTCCGGCGTGTACATAGTGTAGGGTTTGCTAGGGTTGTCGTCGGCGGCGTCAAGGAGGCGGTGGCGCGGCGGATGATGTGTGTTCGTTTTGCAGGTGGGCTCTTCCTCTCCGGCTTCGGCGTTCGTTGGAGCGTCGCGGCCGAGCGCCGCCTTGCGCGTGCTCGCGGCCCTCCGGGGTCGCCGTGTGCGCTCTTCCCCTTCCAGATCTCGCCGCGGCGGATCTGGTCGACTTTTCTGAAGCAGCTGGAGGTCAACGAGGCGACGTTGGCGACGGAGCGAGGCGGAGGCTCCCCGGAGTTCGAGGCCCGAAGACTTCCCGTCCGCTTGGGGATCTTCTCCCATCCAAGGTCAGTGGAGAAGGAGCGGCGGCGCGCCATCGGCACGTTTCTTTCCTCTTCGCCGGCGTCGATCTACAGTTTGGACTGGTTTGTAATTTCGATGTTCGTGGAGGTCCTGTCTGTACTACCTTGATGTAATCCAGCTGTTTCTTCGCAAAAAAAAAAATGTTTTGAGACGGAGTGAGTATTTTGCCCTGGTCTATTTGAATGTTCGAATATGCTTCTTGGTAGCTCTGTACAAAAGGCCGGGAGTAAATTATTTTCTTTTCAAGGATACACCATGAAAAGGTGCACCATTTTCATATAAGAAGAGGCCAGGACGGCCGAAACAACGCCATAAAGCTACACGATATAAATGCAACGCCACACAGATTACAACACCACCCACACCAACCGAACGACAAGACTCACCTTGCACCATCTCCAGCCATGAATGGTGTGGAAGGGATGCACCGAGCCCCCAGACCGCATCACAACCGAAGAACGGACTCTATGAGACTCCGACACGAAAATAGCACAAGCCAACACAACCGCCCGCTCATAAGCGCCTAAGAGTCGGCGAGTGGGCGGAGGGACTGAACCAGACCAGAGGAGGCCTCGACCAAAGCACCGGTGACAATGTACATGGCACCTCGGAGGCCCACGCTCTGAGTGGCGGCCAACAACGATTCCTACTGGTGTACAGAGGACCAGTAGTAGACCCAGGAAAAATGTAAAGCCGGGGCAAACACCTAATTATAAGGCTAATGATGCTAATTCTCTATCTAATAGCAATCAAATTACACTACACGGCCGGCCGGAAGCCCGAGCAGCTGCCCGGGCATCAGGGACGCTAGGTCCGCCACTGCCGAGGACTCCAGAAACACCTAGAGTCCTAGACGACGCCTCCAAGAAGGGAATGACGCAGCAGCGCTGCCGCTTAATCCGAAGGCCGGATCTAGTGTTTCCCCTTATGCTCGAGGTAGGGAAGTACGGGCAGCGCCATGACGACGCCTTCAAGGAGGTGACGGCACCCACGAGCATAGCCGTTGTCAGCTTCACGCAGGTCTTTCGCCCTGGCCCTATCCTCGATCCCAACACCCATCGGACGTAGCAAGGGGCACACTTTGGACCACCGTCCATGAGAGGCGAGGCCGAACCGCCATCAACGGAGCAGGAGGTGTCGCTCACCGTCTCACCACCACCAGCAAACGGGGACTGGATGGTGTGATCCAGCCCGCCGCCTGGCCGACCGCTGGCACCGCCACTGTACCCAGAGCCACCGGCCCGCCGAAGCCCATCTGGGCCCGCGCGAAACGAGAGCTCCCGGACACAGTCGCAGGGGCGCCACCGTCGCGGAGAGGCCATGCCTCTACTATCGTCGCGGATTCACGCCCGCCGCCGAATCACCGCCGGACCACGCGCTGCCGCCGCCACACGAGGGAAGGACCCGCCGCCAAAGGTCCCGCCGGACAAGAAGGATGGGTGGGGGGGGGGGGGTGTGGGTCACCTAGGGTTGGCGACGCGGGGGTAAGAGGGGTCCGGTCCTAATCTATACAGCTGCTTGTTGTTCGCAGTAAACTATTGACCACCTCCAAACAATTGCTGATACAACAAGCAGAGCTAGAGAGCCAGCGTAACGTTGCCTAATCCATACATGGCTCTTCTGCTCATTGTTCAGTATACAAGTTCAGTCAAGTTGTGTGAGGCTGTCTGTCAAGGGTGCTTAAACCCTCGATCATTGATGCGCATAATGGAATACACCCTCTATCTGTGTTTAATCCTCATTTTATTATTTCGGCCAGCACACCATGACATAGCAGCGATCGATCGCCGCGCTGATTGCCTACAATAATATCATCAACCCACGTGGATATATGCAGCCCAGGTGGCCACGTCCACATCTCCATGGACGCACACAACAAGATCATCGATCACTTGGGCAGCATGGACTTGGCCATGGCCTTGAACATCTCCTTCTTGGCCGTGAAGTGTTCGAGCAGCACGGCTCGGTCCGGCAGGCACGCCCCCACCTTCTCGTCGGCGGCGTACTCCACGGCCCATCGGCTGAGGTGAGGGAACTCCTCCTTGGTGACTAGGTTCACACCGGTGATCTCCTCGCAGACGCCCAGCCAGTGCGCGAAACCGCAACCGGCGAGGTCGACGAGCCCGATGGTATCGCCGCCGAAGAACCTCTTCCCCTCCAGCTGCGCCTCCAACAGCGCGAAGTTCTCCTTGATCTCCTTCATGTAGACCTCCTGCGCCTCGCCGTCCGTCCACATCGCCAGCCAGAATGGCTTCGAGCACTGCAGCAGAGTGAAGTTTCAGCTCACTGCTACAGAAACAGAGTGCGAAACAGAGCAAGACGACCAGGGTACCAGGCCTACCTTGTCGTCGATGAAGCGGGCCCAGAAGCGTGCCATGGCCCTGTCATGGGGGTCGGCGGGGAGGAGGGGCGGGCCGTCGAAGACCTCGTCGACGTACTCGACGATGAGGAGGGACTCGCAGACGGCGCGGTCGCCGTGGAGAAGCACCGGCACCTTCTTGTGAATGGGATTGTGCGTGAGCAGGAGCTCACTCTTGTTGCGCAGGTCCTCTTGGACGAGCTCGTAGGGGACACCCTTGAGCCTCAGGGCGGCCTCGGCGCGGTGGCTGAACGGGCTGTCGAATGCGCCGATCACCTTCACGGACGCAGGCGAGACCATCGTCGCTAACTAGCTAAGCTCTCTGAATGACTGAATTGTGTTGTGACTAGACTGTGAGTGTGGGAGCTCTGGATAATGGATGGCGACTTGGTAGTGTTTTATAGAGCTAGGATATATGGGATTGATTGCCATTTCGAAAAAAATATGGGATTGATTGACTCGAGGTCCAGGATAGTGTAGTTCACTTGCGTTGGAACTGAAACTTCTCTTGCAAGAAACAATTTTTTTGTGTATGTTTCTTTTTTTTGAAAGGGATTACAGCTGCGTATTCAAACAAGAATACAAAGGAAGAACAGAAATACACAGCAGTACGAACCAACGACACCCAGCACAACAGCAGCTTCAGGGAAAGAACATATTGTTTTCTGTACATTGTTGATTCTCTCGGGGAAGAACAATTTTTGTATGTATATGTGATTGATTTTCTCGGGGAAGAACAGATTGTTTTTGTTTCCCGAGCTCAAGTCAAATGGTGCTGTCTCTATGCGAGAAACTTCTCGGTTGCTTCCTGTCGAGCAGGGTGATTAAACAACGTACTGGGCCAGGCCTATTGGTTCCTATATATGGACAGAACAGTTTGGTGGAGCTGGTAAACGGCGAACTCTGGCCCACAAATATTTGTTATTCTTATCTTTTTTTTTTGTACAAGGTTGAAGTCCAGGACCCCGGTGCTACAAATTTATAAACCAAGGTGGCAGGTACAAATTTCGCTTAGGCCTTTTACATCTATTGCCCTGGAGGACCTAAAATTCGAAGAAAGGCCCATCGCTTTTACAGAAAACACCATAGAACGAAAAAAAGAAACACAATCAGGTCCAAGGGCATCTCTGCCACCAGTCGCCGGCGACCTCCAGGCGCGCAGAGCACCGAGATCGGAGCACAGTGAGGCACTCGGTCTCTCCCTGCCGGCGAACGATCGCTGACGCCGGCAATCTCGTCGCAGTCGGGGACGAACCACTTGGATGCGTCGAGACGCCGAGCTCCGGCGCCGGATCGAAAAGGCCTCCGTCATGGAGGTTGAAGATTGGCCACCTTCTTGGCCATGAATCGCGGCAGTGAACACGACCACCGCGTGAGGAGCTCCAGGTTGCAGCAGAAGCCACTCCGCCGATCTAGAGGAAGAACAGCAGCACCTCTTTCCATCCTCGCCGCCACGGCTGGCCAGAGAAATACGGCACCCCATCATCTCTCGATCTGCAGAGTAGGTGATACAGCAAGCGGCTTTATTGAATCGGCTTCGTCCGTCTTCCACCCTGCAGGAAATCCACCATGGCTTCGACCTGCAGAAGGGAAGCAAACTGGCTCCCGTGCCGCTGCGATTCGCCGGAGTCCAGCCGAGGAGGAAGAAAGACGCCATGAAGGCAACACCTAGCACAAGGGCTAAACACAAACCTACAACTCCTATATACATACTGAGCTGCGCATCCGCGTCCACGCCGAGCGGCAGCGCCGCCAGAGAAGAGCGAGGAGCGAGCCGGCGAGGAGGAGGAAAAGTTCGAAACGACTCTCAAAACAGGAGAGCGGTGGCGAGAATACTCCCATCGGAATGGAAGTATTCTTTTCACGGTAAGAAAATTGAAGCATTGCTTCCGCTATTCTAGGCTGCGCTATGACTATTTTAATGGGAAGGAGGATTGCCAAGAATCACACAAGGAAGATTGAAGGGTTCAAAAGAAAATCAAGCGGCACTTGATTGAAAAAAAATTAGATTCCAAAAAAAATGGAACCACTGAGATATCAAAGCATCTCTAGCAGACCCCTTAAAGCAGTTTGAGGTTTCCCTTAAACCTGTTTTAAGGTTCGAGCGCGTGCCTGGCAGAATAGTTACTGCAAATTTAATAAAAAGTATTTCACGTTGACTTTCTAGCAAAAGCGGCTGTCGGGATGCTTCCATCGGGCCTTTGGACGTAGCAGCGCGGCTACCTCACTCATCCTCGTCGGAGGAGTAGCCGGTGAGATAAGACCCGCGTGGCCTAGGGGCGTTGTTCGCCGGCCGCATCTGGTGGGGGCGGTCGTGAAGGTCGTCGGAGGTGGCCGAATCCACGAGCGGGGAAAAATCTAGGTTTTCATCCCGTAAAACGGTGGCGAAACCGTACATATATCTTACGGACGGGGCAACAAGGCACTGCATAAGTCAGCCTTGCTTGATCCAAGGTAGAAGCATGCCTACTCTGGATCAAGCCATCCAGGTAGCAGCCTGGGAAAGCCTCGTCCGTCTCCGGTACTCAGAACCCGTGTTGGTCGAAAGTCGAGCTTTCCACTTTTTCCCAGCCAGACCCCGACATGGTGCGGAGATTATCCAAACCTCGATCCGCGAAGAAGTCGACCCTGCCATAATCAGCCTAGTCGCCTATGGAGCTACAATGACGATGTTCAACCATTCTCTGATGGATGAACTCGTGACCATAAAGCGCAACCTTGGTCGTGCACACCTGCAACTATAGTTAGCAAGGAACCCACCTTCCCTCAACCGCAGGCAAGCTCGGAGTAGAGGACTCCCGTTCCTAGATGATTTGTTGGAACCCAGTCTTGATGCCTCTGTGACAGAATCACTAGCCCGGGTTCAGCTGCACCTCAAAAGCACAATGTATGATCCTCAAAGGCATGCCTGTGATTCCTCACCCCACGAAAGAGGAAGATGTGGACACCACTCTTAGGCTCGGCCACACTCCACCGTCTGCAAGAGGCCATAAAGCGGAGTAAAACCCATGTGTATAGTTAGCCTGAGTGGCGCTTGTACGTTGGTAGCTGAGAATCAACGAGGTTGTTTGTTTTTCTTATTTTGGATTGTAATGCAATTTTTTGTCGGTTTTTCTGGTTGATGTCGAGTCAGCCCAGAATAAAACTTGGTGTTCAGACCCTCTTGTTAACCACTTGGTTGACACATGATGTAATATAAGGCCTTTTCTTCAGTTAAAGGTTTTTAAAGAAATGACAGATCACTTAAAACAAGAATGATATATGTGAACCCAGACGCATATTCCTACCTGTGAATTAACCCAAACATCGAATGACATTATTTTCTAATGCCAAAAACATTTTTGTGTGTTGCACAAGTTTAATCATTATGTGGAAATATTTATGAGACACTATAACCACGGTGCCCCGCTCAATTGATGTTAACTCGTGTGTAGGTTTAGAAAACCACCTACTTGGTTTTATACATGGTTCCCCACTTTGGACGGATCATGTGCCACACGCAAGTAAAAAGTTTTTATCGAGTGTTTAGTAGCTGTTGAGTGCTTGTTAACCAGTATGCTTGAAATGATTATGCCATACCATTGCAAATGATTTTTGGGATAGCCCTATTCCCACGGTGTCTGTGAGCCAATTATTGGTGGCACAAATATTTTCTTTTAAAATGAACCCCTGTCATTTTTCAAAACCTGTGTATGCATGAAAATGAATATACAACTTTTCTAAAATAAAACCCTAGACATGGAATATGATTAACGTATTCCTAATTTTCTGTTTTCCAAATTTAGGTAATTATTTGCCCAAGATAAATTCTTAATTTCTGGTTGATAGTTTGGTTGTGTATCTTGTTTGATCTTGCCATGTTTGTGTTTGGTTGAGCAAAAACCTTAGATTAAAATTTTGTAAACATGCCGGTAGATCCTATGTTGATTAAACACGAAAATAAAAACCATATACATTAAGATAAATGATTTTCATTTATTTACACTAAACTTTTTAACTTGTTTATAACTCACTCACTACATTATATTTTAACTAGTATACATTCAAATAACATTTAAGAAATTAATTCTATAATAGTGATGTAAACAGTTCAAAGTTCTTGTTGTACAATTTTAATGACTCGTTTTCTAATTGTTGCAATTTGCAACAATGATCTGCAATAAAAATTAAATAATTAGGCGCTTCTTTTTTACCTTCCAATAAAACCTTTCGTTAAATTGAATATGTCCAAATCCGAGAAAATAAAAGCACAATTCTTGATTAATTTATTGACACTTAGATGTATCATGTATGTCTCATCATGTACTTGTATTCTCAAATATCTTGTCTATTAGTTCTAAGGCGCATGGTTTAATAAATATTTGGTCATAGATTTATCGGGTATTATGTCTAAAAATTCTAGAGGTGCGAAGTATATACAAATGGTTAGTACTTGAGTCGTTGGCTTGGCTAGGTTAGTCATTATACCATGAGTAATTATGCAACGGTTTCAACAATTGGTTAGCAACCAAAGGGTACTGTCAACGCATAGAGATGTGGACAATCTACCCCCTAGTGTAATGCAAGTTGAAGATCATGTGCAAACGGAGCTTGGCTCTGATGGTTGGGTTCCCTGTGGTGGAACCAGCCCACCCAGATTCAAATCCTAGACTTTGCATGGGCGTTTGCATTTATCTGGATTTATTCCAGGTTTATCCGGCGCTATTCTTTCAGTGGTAGGTGACGTGCCCGTCAATAGCGAGACACCTTTGGTGACTTCGTCAACCTCAAGATCTGCCGGCTCAGTCCTTCAGAGGTGCTCATCGGGGTAGGGTGTGCGTGCGTTCATAGGGGTGAGTATACGTGCGTATTTGTGAGCGTCTGTGTTGTACTGTGTTCTAAAAAAAAAGTTGAAGATCATATAGAAGTCTCCTACCGAAACCGTAAACAGCATATCGGTTCGATTTTTACGGTTTCGGCCTGTTTATACGATCTGCCAGAGATGCTTTAAATGCCTTGAATTTTTGAAACCTCTTGTTTGTCCATCACAAGATAGAACCAGCCATAGATGCAAGACGTGCAATTCCATCAATCGAGCCCACTGAAAATTGCTGCTCGCACCGAGTCTTACTTAGAAGTACACTGCAAGTTTATTCATACTTCCATGCATCGAACTGGCCTGCCGCCTGAATTTCTGATCCCACAATCCTGCTCATACACACATACATACATCTGATATACTAGTATAGTACTACGTCGTCGCCTGCAGGGCTATAAGCTTAAACCTGTCGGTGCTCGCGGCGTACCCGGCGACGAGCTCGTCCCAGTCCGGCAGACACCCCTTCACGGCCTCACTCGACGTGTACTCCTTAGCCCACCGGCACAGGCCAGGGAACTCATCAGCATCCATGATGCTCACCCGGCGACCTCCTCCATGGCCCCGAGCCAGTACGCGAGCCCGCTAGCGGCGACGTCGACGTACCCGACGTCATCCCCGGCGAAGAACTTCTTCTCCCCGAGCTCCGATTCCAGGAGCTCCAGGCTGGCCTTGGCCTCCTCCCGGAACCGGTTCCGCGCGTCGGCGTCCGCTGCCCAGAGCGCCAGCCACAGCTGCTTCCAGCAGTGCGTCGGGTCGAGGAAGCTCGCCCAGAAGCGCGAGGCGGCGCGTTCATGGGGGTCAGTGGGCAGGATCGGCGGGCCGGCGAATGCCTCGTCGACGTACTCCACGATGACGAGGGACTCCGGGATGGCGTGGTCGCCGTGGAGGAGCACGGGCACCTTGCCGCCGTGAACGGGGTTGCTCCGGAGCAGCAGCTCACTCTTGTTGTCGAGGTCCTCGGTGATGAGGTCATAGGGGACGCCCTTCAGCCGCAGGGCTACCTCGGCGCGGTGGCTGAAAGCGCTGAACCGCGTGCCGATCACCTTCACCGGCTCCGACATCTTCGTGTTGCTTCCCGGCCTCCGGAGATAGTGTCTCCACTCTCCAGCCGTTCAAGCTGCTGTATTTGAAGGGCCGTGGCCAGTACCCATTGTACAGAGACAGTACATTGTTCTGTATTATTACGGGGAAATTTCCGTGCGGGAAAAAATCGTCGACTGACGTGCGAGTAATGGAGTCAGCTCCAAGAGGATTGTTAAACTTTCTTGGTGAGATGATGCACAATACTGGAGTACTACTTCAGCTGGAGATATAACAATTAATTCCTTAGCTGTCTTAGCTTTGAGCTTTCGTAGCAACTGACATAGTTGAGGGGAAAATACACATCTGCAAAAAAACGTATTTCTAAATGTCAAATTTTTTTGAAAAAAGTTGCGGGCATACATATCGACGTCCTAATTGCGTGCAGAAATTTTTGAGGAAACAATAATTTTATTTGGTCTGTGTATAAAAGACAAAAGTATGTCTAGTGAAAGTGTTTTTTCTAGAATCGAAATTTGTCTCTTTTGCGGACGCAAAATAAAATGTCATTTCTACGAAAAACTTTGTGCCACACGTGTATTTTATGGAGATGAAAACGTAAAACTTTTTTTCGAAATTTTTGTACATTTTAAATCGTGTTTAAAATGCATTTTCTCAAAAAAAGGGGCATATGCTGCAAGGTTCAGATCGTCTGCTACTCTTACTTAGAAGATGATAATATCAATAGAAGTTACGGATGGTGATTCTCTTCACTGTACAAAAATAATACACAACGTCCTAAACATAGAGTACTCATGTGGTAGAAAAATAGAGTACTCTTACTCATCGAGTGCTGAAAAAACAGAAACCGGTCTCGCGTCGCCCCCCGCGCGGGCGACCGAGACCTCCCAGCCCGTCGCCTCCTCCGACCTCTCTCTCCCCCCCCTTCCCCTCCCTCCGCCGTCGGCAGCCGCCTCCGGGCGTTGCCCGTGAGGTGCCGGCGGCGGCGGCCAAGCTTTTCCCCGCGCGTCGGCGACGGTGCATATCGACGTACAACGGTCCGGCGGCGGCGTGACGGGCCCCGGGTGGCTGCTGGTGCGGTGGAGCTGCTCCTTGGTGGCAGTGCAGCGCGGCGGCGCGAGGGCAGCCGGCGGCGCCCGCTCGGCCCAGATCTGGGCCCCTTTGGGCCCCATCTGGGTTGGAGCGGGCCGGCTGTTTTTCGAGCGGTGGCGGTGCTCCCTGGAGGTGGAGATGGTGAGCCGGTGTTTGCAGGGTGGTGGCGACGCTGGCAGCCGGCCTGCTGCAGTGTGGCAGCAAGGACTTTACGGGCCCTTTTTGGGCCCGGCCGGGCCAGGCGGGCCTGGTGTGTCCCTGTGGCTGCGTCTGGTCGGCTATCGCGTCAGCGATGGAGGCAGTTCCCTCCCGCACGGCTGCGGTGCTGCTGCCCCCTACCTGCTGCGCTACCCTGTTCTGTCCTCTAGTCCTCGCAACGGTGACCACAGTGAGACGACGAGGGTGGCCTCAAGACCGTGACGGCGCATGCTGGTGGACGGCAAGTTGGGTGGTGAAGCGCTACAGATTGTCCGGGTAGTGGTTGTATGAGGGTTGGGAGAAATCCCTGTCGGTTTGTCCGGCTCTGACGCGGTGACACCTGCGGGTGCCGCCTTTCCTTCCTGAAGGGCGTCGGGTGCACCTCTTCCCCACTACCTTTCGCGTACCGGGGGAAACCCTAGGATCAGTCCGGGCAGCAGCGTCATCGTCGTCGCACTCCTTCTTGAAGGTGTTGCTTGGTACGCGGCACGTCGGAGTGCTAGGAGCTTGGTGGAAATCTTCGGAGGGCGCAGCGGTTGCGGGGTTTCCTCGTTTAGTCGATCTACCTTTGTTAGCATTAGTTTCTCTTTCGTTTTTGTTGTTTTCTTTTTTTTTGGCGTTTTTGTGCCGTTTGCCCAGCGGTGGTCTCACGGTTGTATGGGTGGTCGCTATATTAATATAGCGGGGCGCAAGCCTGTTTCGTGTAGAAAAATAAATGGTTAATTGGAGACATTACTTTTTTTTTACTCCAAGGAATCATACAAACGAGATGTAGCAAGCCCAATATAAAGGAGGCCCAGCTGGGCGTGGGAAATAACAGGCCTGCTAAGCCTCTAAACCTAGCACCAACCCCAAAGACGCGCCGCCCTCGGCTGGCAGCAGCGGCGGGGAATGGCGACCTCACCGACCATCTCGCCGTCGGCCACCACCCTTCTCCTCGTCTCCAAACCCTTCACCACCTCCTCCTCCACAATCCCTGCAGAAACCACCTCGTCCGCAAGCCCTGCAGAAACCACCTCGTCGTCGCTGTGCATCTTACCGGAGCTCATCCCGCTGGTCGCTAGCCGCCTGACGAGCGTACATGACTTCTGCGCCCTCCGCGCCGCCTGCCGCACCTACCGGGCTCTCCTCCCGCCGTCACCGTCCAACCTCGCCTCCCAGGCCCCGCTCCTCCTCGTCCCACACATGGCCTTCGACTCGGAGGGCCCCCTCCGCCGCCGTCTCCTCTGCTTCTGCCTCCCCCGCAGCCGTCTTTTCCGCTGCGGCGTCAGCCTGTCCTTCTTCTTCTCCTTCGGCTGCCGCGTTGCCATCCACGACCTCAAAGCTACCCGCCCGATCCACATCCGCCGCCTCCTCCACATCCGCCGCCGTCTCCACATCCGCCACCTCCTCACAGGTGAGGAAGCCCGCCTGCCCGACCCCACGAGTGACTTCGACGGTCTCGTCTTTTCCGGCGACCTCGTCCTAATTTACATGCAATACAGCCGCGTCCTCTACCACTGCCGCATTGGGGATGCTCACTGGCGAGAGGCTCGGTGCGATGCAGGCTACCGGGTTTACAATCTGATGTTCCTCAAGGGCACCCTCTATGCGCTGGTTCTCCCACATTACCGCCTCGCTCTCATCCAGCTCCGCGACAATTCGGTGAAATTGTCGTTTCTTGGAGATGAATTGAGTACACCGAAAGTTCAGAATTGTGCCGCGTTCTGGCTCGCAGAGTGCCGCGGTGAGCTGTTGCTCGTTATCTCTGTGCTGGGCTATCCACGGGTGTGCCATGTTTTCCAGTGGCAGACCGCCGAGAGGAAGCGGGCGAGGACTCATAGCCTTGGTCAGTGGCGGAGCCAGGATTGGAGCAAACCCCGGGCCAAAAACCAAGCGCAAAAAAAACCATTGAAAAACTCATGTAGTAGCACAGAAGTCTAGCTCGACTAGGTGGTCGTCTCGTACTCTCGTTCGTGTCATCGTGTGGTGCTGTACTGCTGTGCAGTTCGTCGTTGGCAACTGCCAGAGACAGAGCAAAGGAGGCGCTGATGGGCTTTCTCTTTCGGCCTGTAGAAAGGTGTTAGCAACATTGCCTGCCTACAACTAGTTGGGCTGCCGACATGGGCTGACAACTATGGGCCCAGTCCAGACAATCCACCAAGAGCTATCGCTGCTACATATATCCTCCAGGAGACGATCAAGCGGGCATCCAAGTTGGATCAGGCGAACCCGACGGCACGGCGGCATCCTCTCCCATCTGGCTCTCTTCTCCTATCCCCTCTTCCTGCTTTTTCTTCTTTTAGCACAATTGTGCTTGTATCGAGACTAGCTACTCAGATTGTATCCCAAATTCTATGTGAGAGTGATAATCGAGTGAATCCTTTGTTGAGTAGCTAACAAAAGGCTGAACCCCGGGCCATTTCCAAAACATATGTAGATAGCAGGCCAAATTAATGCTGCGCCCCGGGCCACGGCCCTGGTTGCCCGGGGCCTAGCTCCGCCCCTGGCCTTGGTGGTTGTAGCTTGTTCTTCAATAGACATCAGTTTGCAGGTTGCCTTGGTCCAGATCATCCGCAAGTTCGAAGGGACTGCTTGCTCTTTACTTGGTCCTCTGGGATGTGCGGCGAGTATTCTTTGGTTAATGGATCTTGTCATGAACACGATACCAGCTATGGAGGGCGAACAGCAAGGAACCATTACGGTGCGGTGGCTTGGGTCCTTCCAAGCATTGGCTGATGCAGTGCAATACATATCTCAACTGTCCATAAATTCTTAAGGTACATTTGCTCCCTGGTGACTTGTTATATTCACTGAAGTTGTCACATTTTTCTGTTTGGTAATCAAAATATTTGAGTGAGTCTTTAGTAGAAAATTTGTATGAACTTGTATCTGAATTCACATTGCTCAAATCTTCAATTCTTTGACAAGCATCATGAAGTAATTAATGGAGACCATGGCTTGGTATTAGAACCCCATACATATGAAGTAATTAATGGAGACCATCGCTTGGTATTAGAACCCCATATACATATAGTTGGGCTGGCCCAAAAGGGGCTAATTTTTTTAAATAATACACGAAAATTATTTAATTTCGGAAATATTACGCGTTTTTATTTTTTTCCAGAAATATTACCCAATCGGTCTCGTCGAAACCGACAGGCCCTAATCGGTCTCGTCGAAACTGAGTGGCACCACTCGTCCACGTGTAAGCCCCAAGTATGCCTGGGTTATTACCAGTGGCGTGTATGGGTGAGTTCACGCCACTTGTAGGGCGTACCAGTGGCGTGTGCGTATAGGTGCACGCCACTAGTAATATTTCTGAAAAAAAATAAAAATGCGTAATATTTCCGAAATTAAATAATTTTCGTGTATTATTTAAAAACAATTAGCCAAAAGGGCATGGTGTTATGCAGCGCTTCCTGCTCCCACAATGCTCTGGTCTATCTATCTAGAATAATTATAGTGATTGTGGTGGGGCGTTCTCAGAGTAATTCGACTTGCAGGATTAACGGGGTTGTTGATGCGACGACCCTGAAAGTAATGGCATGTTCTGAGACAATTCACCAAGTTTGTTCGGGCAAGTCGAGTGATAGTGCCTTAAGCATGCCTGTCATGACTTGTGATTCCAACTCCATCCATGCATATAACAGTGACATGTGAAATTACAATATTTTCATTGCAAATCAAAGCCAATAGGTCGAGGAGTTTAATTAGGAGTAAGTAATTCCACAGTTCCACCTTTTGCAATTAATTGCATGTGCCCATGTGCAAATAAGCATGGTACTGTAAGTTGGGTGTACATGGACAGTGTTATGTCCTCTATATACTTGGGAGAAAGTACTTTTGATATTGTGAAATAATACTCGCAACCTGCACATAAGCTGTAAGTAACAAGTGAATCGAAACTGATATGAAACTACCAAATATGGGCTCAAACCAACTACGCAAAGGCAAGGCAGTAAATGAACTGAATTTGTGTGAACAGAACTTGTCCACCGAACATCCGTACATATAACAATGACAGACCAACCATCCACCAAATGCATTTAAACTGACAACGCATCCTCACATTGGCAACCAGTTAGGTATATAAGTCATAGTCACCTCAGATTGCGTAAACCATCGATTATTGAGGCTTTTCAGCTCTGGTCACTTTAGAGAATGAGATCGAGCGTTCCATTGCAAATATTCGTGTAGAGATCACACTGCAACCGACCGTGAGCCCCCTGGGATTAGGAAGTATTGGGAATTAAACTCAAACAATGTTCCTATGATTAACTCTAGTTTGAGTCAGAAAGTGCTCAGATCAGGTTCTTGCATAACAATGCCACGTGTGATGAAGAGAGGTTGGAACGGTGATGAGGGCATGTCGGTTTTTGCTTGCAGGATGTTATGCCTAGGTATGTTCGGAGTATTAGAGCATCTCACTCGCGGCGCCTAAATGGGAGACCAAAGGCCGTTCGGACGTGTCATTTGGGCGTTGTCTGGACAATGTGTGCCATTTGGACGTCCGCGTTCTCCACTCGCGGCGCCCAAAGGGGCGCCCCAAAAGGGTTTTTTACATGAATTTCAATATTTTGTGAAAAGAAAAATCAAACATACATAAATATGTAATAGTTTAAATACAATATTTAATAGTTCAAATATATAAAATAAAGTTCAAACGTCTTCCTCTTCCTCCTCTGCCGCTGCCATGTCCCGGCGTGCCCACAAATGCTCCGCTAGATCAGCTTGGAGTGCATTATTAGTATTTTCATCACGAATTTCCAAATGCATTGAGATATAATCAGCGAAATCTGTCGGCACGTTGTGATCAACCTGTGCATGAGGACCATCAATGGCATATGATCATGCACTGGATTATAGCGCTCACTCTCGATGATCATGTTGTGCAGGATGACACAACAATTCATCACCTCCCACATTTGCTCATTCGACCATGTCAGAGCAGGATACCGAACGATAGCAAATATTTGCTGCAGCACTCCAAATGCCCGCTCGACATCCTTCCTGGCGCTCTCTTGTTCAGCGGCAAAATGACAAGTTTTGTTCCCGCGAGGGTTGGGGACGCTCTTCACAAATGTTGCCCACTTTGGATAGATGCCATCGGCTAGGTAGTACCCTTTGTTGTACTCGTGGCCATTGACCACATAGTTGACAGGTGGGGCATGGCCTTCAACTAGATTCGCGAACACAGGAGAGCGCTGCAACACATTGATGTCGTTGTGTGATCCTGCCATGCCGAAAAATGTGTGCCAAATCCATAGTTCATGATCGGAAAAGTAGTCAGAGACTAACATGCAATGGCCTTCCATTCTCTGCCTCGGCTTGCTCTTCTTCCTTCCGAACGACGAGCCTCCCCGTTTTGGGGCGGCATTGGCTTCCTCGTCGGCTTGAAGTTGGAGAAGACAACTGAGAATTGCTATATTCTCATCTTCCTCCGCGGCGATGGCGTCTTCTTCTTCCAACAGCAACGCGGCCATCATCTCGTCGTCGCTATCCATCTGCAATACAACGCGGCCATTGATCAACGACCGGTCGCCGGCTAGCATCAATAATTCAGGCAAAAACCAGGCGAACCTTCCGCCGAACACCTTGCAGGCAGGGCGGGTCGCGGAGAGACCGCCGAGGACGGCTGTATCGAATACATCGGCGGAGAGATCGCTGGTGCCCGGAACCAAAGGCCGTCGAGGAGAGGAAGCAAACGGCGGCGCCAGCGTCCAGGCTTGGGTGGAGCCGGCGGGCGAGGGCGGCGGCGTCGAGCAAAGTGGGGCGACGATGAAAGACGGGGGATAAAATCAGGCGAGAAAACGACGAGACATAGTCTGTGTCTCACTGCCAGGCGTGGCCCGCGCGTCGGGAGCCGACGTGGCGTCGCGTTTCCTTCCGTCTGGAGCCGCCCCAAGCCTCCCCAAGTTGAGGGCGTGGGCTGGGCGTGCCGG
The DNA here is from genome assembly GCA_947311845.1 of Poa pratensis. Taxonomy (NCBI): domain Eukaryota; kingdom Viridiplantae; phylum Streptophyta; class Magnoliopsida; order Poales; family Poaceae; genus Poa; species Poa pratensis. The sequence goes on from CAMZMU010000055.1 coordinate 3,286,181, forward strand.
ACACAAAACTGGGCCGCGCCGGACCCAATTCGCGTTTGGGCGCCGCGAGTGGGAACGATTTTGTGTCCGGCACGCCCCAAACGCGTTTGGGCGCCGCGAGTGGAGATGCTCTTATTGCTGGTGCATTGAATGTCAATGAACTACTCTCGAACATGTACTCCGTAGGATCCATGTGCCCTTGTGTTGAATTTTAAGGGTGCACGGAGATGTCTTTGTTCTGACGGACTTGCTGCATTGTAGAGTTATTATTAGGAGTAATGACTGCTTCAGTAATATCTACCGTGCTGAACCTAATGACGTTGTTTCTTCTTGCTCTGCATTGCAGAAGAGGAGCGTGCAACCTTGATGTTGGCGGGTGGCCAAGGCAGTGGATTTCTAACCGTCCATTGCTCTAGTGCCAATCACGACTTGTCACAGAGTCACAGATCGTACACGTTTAGTGATAATATGCATGGTTAGATAAATCCTTGTCCTCTAGCCACAGTTAAAGCTAGAAAAGATGCATATATGTGTGTTCCATGACTACTGATTATTTTTAAGGAACCATGGTGATTAAATCCCATGCTTAATAATTTATATATATAGTTAACTGGTCTATTTCAGTCTGATCGACACATGCTGTCTATGCTTTAATCAGCAACCTAATCAATATTCCAGTTCTTCTGCACTCGGGGTCTGCACCGAAAGGTCAAAGCATAGCCCGAGCTACATATAACCTGCTTTTTGAAAGTTTTGGAAACGCCATTTTAAAGTTGCACAAAATCTGAAAACAATTCTAGATAATAGATAATAATAATGATGTATTCTTGCAACATGCCAAATTTCAATTTGAAACCCTTTATATTTTGTGCCACACAAAAAAAATTATTTGACAAATTTTGGAGATTCAAATTTGTTCATTGTTCACTACTTAAGATTACTGATGGCAACGGGTACCCGATACCCGCAAACCCGACGGGTAACTGACTCAAAAGGGAAGGGTTTGTTACTGGAAAAAAAATCCGTGGGGCTGCTTAGTGGGAAAAATCTAAACCCGCCGGGTTTGACGGGTGCGGGTATGGGGTGCAAAACCCGCACTCGTTAACCCGCATACCCGCTGACCCCACATGTCATTGAGATCAAGAAAACTCTAACTCCTTTTCCTCCCAGCGAGGCAGCGACCCAACCACACCGTCCAACCCCCACATTTTTTCCATACCCCACGCGAGCAGGAGGAAACCACGCATATTTTCCTCCCCTAATTTCTTTTCCTCTCGTTTCTTTCCCAGACTGGGCACGCACGCAAACGCCGTCGCCCCAGCGCCATGCGTCGCCGGCCGCCCTCGGCCCCTGCGCGCGCCGGCCTCCCTCCTCCCCTGCGCCGCCGGCCGCCCTCCGCCCCTCCGTCGACCTCCGCCCTGCGCCGTCGCCCGTGCATCGCGCCGCCGCATGCCGACCTGCGCCGCCGACCTGTGCGGCTGCACGCCCGTGCCGCCGCTCCTGTGCGGCCATGTGCCTGCGCCGCCCTGTCCTGCCCTTGTGCTGCCGCTCCCCAAGATTAGCGGGTACCCATCGGGTCTCCCATACCCGACGAGTATGGTCGGGTATGTTGAAACTCTGTACCCGGCAGCGGGTATGGGGGCGGGTGGCGAGGGCGGGGAAGGGGCGGGTGCGGGTATGGGGGTTGCCAAACCCGGCCCTGAATCCAGCGGGTGCCATCCGGATTTAAGATGTTCACTTTTACCCCTCCATTCCTAAGTTGAAGGTGTATATTTTTCTTGCACGAATATGAAAACGTTTGAATATTGCATACGGTGGACTTTTTTGCCCTGGAAAAACTTGGAGAGAAAGAGTCTTTTAAATCTCTCTGTTATAGATTGAAACACATTTGTGGATACGTAAAACATACACTCTATATTTGAAAGAGCATTTCATTTCTCTAAGTTTTGATGTTTGTCGACAACACAATTAGATGTCTAATCTGGGTGTTAAATAGTTGCAGGAACTTGTTTATACATTTTGTATATGCCCAGGTTTTTATCAAGGAAGAAAAGGAGCATTTTCTTGTTCCAGCCGGTAGTACCGGCTGAGGCCCGGTACTACCGCTGAACATCTATTTTCGGTACTGGATACGCGCTTGTTATTTGCGGCACTGGCCCGGTAGTTGTCCGGTACTACCGGGTAGTGCGGTACTACCGCGTTGAGATGGACGGCACTACCGCTGCGGGCGGTGTGCGAGGGACAGTTGACCATCGAAGATGACTTTGACCCTGCGCCGGTCGGTAGTACCGGCTGAGACCCGGTACTACCGCTGCGGCCATTTTTCAACTGCAACGGCCAGATTTCTGAGGAGAGTATTTATAGGCCTTCTCCTACCTTCAACGAGAAGGGCTTCTAGATCTAAAGAACACCATTGTTGCAAGCTGAAGAATCATTAGATCTTTCAATCCCTCCACCCAAACTCACTCATATTTGGAGGATTGAAGGAGAAGGCCCGGATCCACAACTTCACCAAGCAGTTCTTCATTTCCCCCTCATTCACTTGAGGGATTCGAGCCTAGGGTTTCCACTAGGAAAACCTAGGCATCTTGTTGTTCTCACTTGCTTGTTACTTTTGTGTAGCAGGTGTTGTTGGTGATTGAGAGCCCCCAATCCTTTTGTGGGTTGAGCCTCAAGTTGTTGTAACGAGCTTTTGTGCTCCGGATTCCGCTTTGGAGGATTCCGATAAAGAAAGGTGGACCGAGCTTTTGTGCGAGGTTCATCGGAGAATAGGGTGAAGCCTTTTGTGGCATCTTGAGTTTGAAGCTCACACCCCTCCAACGAGACGTACTCCCCTAAAAAGGAGGAACTCGAGAATACATTCTTGTCTCCGTGTGCTTTCCTATCGGTTAATCCTTTCTAGTTATTTACTACTTGTATCTTCTCTTGTTTAGACTTAACTTGTCATATAGGTAAATTCACCATAGTTGCATATCTAGAGAATTTACCTTTTAGTCAAGCCCTAATCGAAAAAGAATTAAAGATTGGAGTAGCACCTATTCACCCCCCCCCCCCCCCTCTAGGTGGCCATACGATCCTTTCAATATTTTCCTTAGAAAACTATACAACTGACATTAAAAATGGAGAAGCATCATTTTTACACAGGCACGAATGCAATGTATTTCGAGTTGACATTTTACAAATTGATAGAATACATTATTTCTACAAGTATGGTTTTCAAAAATTTCAAAAATTAAATAAAAATGCGAAGAGCGTATGGTTGATGGTGTATTTTTCAAAAGGGGGTCGCGTATTTTGTATTATTTTTTTGGAAAGCCAAACATAGTGTATAGACGGCTTTCTTTTTGCGGGTAGTGTAGACGACTAGTTAAACACTTTATCTAGATATATCAGCAGGTCTAGTGGCTCCCGAGCACGATTTTTGAAAACCATATTTCGTGGTCTAAAAAAATCTTAAATTTGGTATAAAAATGCATATATACATTATGTGTGTACGCAAGAATTTTTTGTCAAAACGAAAAAACTTTGTATTTTGGCTATACAAAAAAGAGAATTTTTAGGAAAAAACTACTCCCTTCGATTGGAAATGATTGGCACGGATTTGTCTAAATCTGGATGTATCTATAGGTATTTTAGTATGGAGATACATCTGTATTTTGACAACTCTATGTCAACCATTTCCTATCAAAGGAAGTACTAATTTTCCTTTATTGTGTTCATAATTTTGTTATCTTTCTGTAGCTCGGAATACGATATTTTTTCACCAAAAATTTGCATACAAGTATAAAAGATGCGTATTTATACAACAGAAAAATATATGGATTTTTATAACTTAAATTATAAATTCAAAAACAATTGCACCCAAACACATTGGTGCTCGGGTGCTAGGAATCAGGGCATCTCTAACCGATCCCCTAAAATCGGTTAGAGGAGTAAAAATACGCAGCGGCGGCACCTAACCGATCCCAAAACGGTTAGAGGAGAAAAAATTTACTCATCGGAGGAGTAAAAGTGGCTCCCGACTCCTAAATATACTCCTCCGAAACCAATTCCGAGAAAACCTCCAGCCTCCCGACCCGCCGCACCTATTCCCGCTAGCGTCGCCGCCGGCGAACCCCATACCCCGCCGCCCCCACCCCGGTCCCTCCGCCGCCCTCCGGCCCACCTATCCCTCGCTCGCCGCCTCTCGCCGTCGCCGGAATCGACGGGGCGAGCTCGTTTTTCCCCGAAAAAGTCCCAACCTCCCGACCTCCTCTTCTCGCCCGCCGCCGTTCTTTCCCGCCCGCCTCCCCACCGGCGCCGATGTCGCCGACTCCGCCCGAGATCAACGCGTAGCTCTCCGGCGCACCTTCTCCGACCATCCCCGGCGCCGGAGACGCCCCGACGCCGCCGCAATCGGAGATCTCCGACCATCAGAGGTTGGGGGCCAAAAACGTGGTCCGGCCGGCCGGCACGGCCGTCAAGGCCTCCGGTAAGGCCGGCGACAAGCGCGTGGAGGCTCCCGAGGTGGCGCCGCGTCCTCCCGTTGCTCCTGTGGCCGGCCGGCGGCAGAGCAAGCCGACTCCGGCCAAGGTGGCGCTCGCGGAGGCGGCGGCCAAGAAGAAGAGGAAGAGGGCCGAGGCGGCGCTTCCGAAGGCTGCAGCTGCCTCTTCGACGCGCAAGGCCTCGACGGCGAACCCTCCCCGAGGCCGGCCACCGCGGGCGGCCGTCGTCAATGTCGACGAGCCCGAGGTGTTCGATGGATCGTCGGCAAGAAATGAGGCAAAAAAAGTTTACTCCTCTAAATTTAGGGAATCGGTTCGGCGCCGACCACCTTTAGAGGAGTACTTTTACTCCTCTAAAGTTTACTCCTCCATTTACTCCTCTAACCGATTGGGGATCGGTTAGAGATGCCCTTAGTTCCAAAGGATTGACCTTCCTTTCAAGATTGATAAAAAAGGATTGAGGCGGAAAGTTCCGATTGAAATAGGATCTAAACAAGGTGGAGAGAAAAATACACAAGTTACAGATTAGCTAGCTTGCAATCAAGCCAAATGCATTTAACTTTCCCCGTGCAATGGAGTATCTAGAACACGTTGCTGCATGAACTGACCGACGCACCTGACGGATGCATTCATCCAGGTTGACCAGTAGTTATATAGATAGTGCTCACATGGCTAAGCCCAGCGAAATCATCAAATCAATAAGATACGCAAATGCGGACTGGGGTAGGTCCTGGTACACCTGCCGGCTGTTGCTACTACCTGCAGCATTAACCATCTTGTCGCTACATAGGAAGCAGGCAGGTTCAGACAAGACAATACATCTTTCTTTTTTTTGAATTTTTCCACTATATATTAATCAAACAACAAAGAAGAATTACAATCAAGTTCGGTCAAATTGACCACATTCAGGGGTACAGACCCCAAAGAAACACTACTCATTCTATAATTCCAACCAAATTTAGCAAGTTCGTGTGCAACAGCATTGCTGGATCAATTAATTTTTGAGACTTTCCAATCAGGGAGGGACATCAGAGAGATCTTGATGTCCTGAACAATTCCAGCAATTTGCTATTTTGAAGAGTTTGTATCCTTCAACTCTGCAATCATGGAAGCACAGTCATTCTCAATATGGACAGGACCTGCAAATCTTGATATTATGCACTTCACACTTTCGTAACCAGCTATTGCTTCAGCACATTCCGCGGATGGGCAGGAGGGAATAAAACCCCAAGCTGACAGAATCAACCCGCCATTCTCATCACGCAAGACAGCACCCCAGGCACCTTCACTTACATTCTCATGAAAGCTTGCATCGAAAGTTTAGCTTCGCCCAGCCGGCATTTGGTTTTGACCATGGGACTGGAGTTTCTTTGCAGACCTTCTTCTCCTGGTTCGCCATGGTGTCAACAGGGGCTTTCCCTTTTCCGTCAACCACAATTTCGATGTCTCTTTTATCTCTAACAGCTCTGAGATACGATTGGAGAAATAAAGCGGACTTGGAAACTCTTTCTTTTCCATCCCCAGAAATGATGTTGTTTCTTAAATGCCAGCATCTCCACCATAACAGCAGTGATTTTGCTCTCATGAATTCATCCACTTGACTGAGTAAAATGAGTACCCAATCATCACCAGAGTTTCGGAGAGTTTCTTGACCTCACAGCATGGACATGTTGATTATCCGAGTTTCATTTCAGGTTCCTCACACAGTCACACTAGTTCCGCAGACTCAGAGCTTCACAAACAGTGTGGAAACCAAGGCAGGCTCCACTCTACTATACTTCTCCATCTCCATCCCCATGCTCAATTGCTCATGCCTTTCTGCATTGCATTTCTACTCCTGCAGACAACATAACAGAGCCATTTCTTTGTACTCATCTGCTCTGCTCCGTGTGAACAGAACATCACTTAAACAGGACAAGACAACAACAAGATACATAGCTAACAAGTGGTATGGTAGAGCTGCAGCTGCAGGAAAAATGCATGACAATGCTCGAAACCTGTACATAAGCTCTATGTAAGACGGGAATCAAAACTGATTTTAAACAATTAAATCTGAGCTCAAAGTCAGCTACACAAAGCAAGGCAGTGAATGAACTGACTTCATGAGAACATGACTTGTCCACCGAACAACCGTGCATATAACGATGATTGACCTACCATCCGCCAAAATGCATTCAAACTGGCTATGCATGCTCACATTGGCAAGCAGAGTAGGTACATAAGTCAAAGCAGATAGTGTAAACCATTGATTTCTCAGTCTTATCAGCTCTGGTCAATTTAGCGAACGAAGATCGACTGTCCAATTACAAATATTCGCGTAGAACCAACTTGTGAGCTATGTGGGATTAGGAAGCATTGGGAATTAAACACATATAGTGTTCATGTGCTCTGCTCTAGTTTGAGCCAGATTAGGAAGATCAACTGTCCCAGGCAGAACGTGCTCATAACAGGTTCTCGCCTAACCATGCCACGGGTGATGAAGAGAGGGTTGAAGGGTGATGAGAAATGTCGATTTTTTGCTTCTAGGTTGACATGCCTAGGTATGTTTGGAGTATTGTTGCTGGTGCTGTGAATGTCAATGTAGTACTGTCTCTAGCATGTAGGATTCCTGTGCCCGTGTGTTGAGTTTTAAGGGCGTAAGGATGTCTTTGTTCTGACGGACTTGCAGCATTGCCTGGGCTCTTTGTAAAGTTACGATTAGGAGTGATGATATGGTTCTTCTTGCTCTACATTGCATTAGGGGAGCGTGCAGCCTTGCTCTACATTGCACGGGCAGGTTCAGACAAGACAATACAGTTTGAGCTCACAACATCGACATGTTTATTATCCGAGTTCATATTCAACACTAGTCCCGAACAGATAAACAAACTATCACCGAGGTAGCTTCTCATGCAGGCAGTCAAGTGCATGATAATCCTGTGCAAACAGATGCATGCGAGTGAGCTTGTTGTGCAGTTGTTGAACAGGAGAAACCAAGGCAGGATCCATCCACTACTCGACTTTACATATAGGCAATTCGGCATCCTGATGAGACGAGGAGGCTGCTGTAAATAAACAAAATGAAAAGATATTTAATTATAGAGATGGATCGGCATATGCATGGGAGTCCCTGCTGCTGCTTTAAGTTCACTCTGTTCTTGTTGTTCATCGTCAAGGAGAAGTACTTCCTTTTCTTGGCTCGATATCATACCAATTTTTGGGCGTGATTTCTGAATCAAGCTTGATACTCGATGGGTAAGTACACACGCGATCTGCTGTCGTGGGGGAAGCAGGAGCGAGTGACACCACAACCTGATGGCCCGGCTGTGCACCCCTAACGGATGATGCAGAAATTCAGAATGGAATGCATCTTTCCTTGGTGAAGCTGCAGCTCTCCATACCAGTTTGTTAGCTGGTGTGGCGTATCGGATTCTTGTTGTTTTTGTCCTGTTTAAGTGGTGTTCTGTTCACACAGTGCAAAACATAGCAGATGAGAACAAAGAATTGGTTATGATATGTTTGTCAAGCAGAAACGCATTACAGAAGTGAACAAGAGGGCACGGGGATAGGGATGGAGAAGTGAACATGAGTGGATTATTATGCACCTGACTCCCTGCATGTGAAGCTCTGTGATAGTTTGTTTTTTTGTCCCGAGACTAATGCTGAAATTAACCTCGGATAATCACATATCAAATTATCAATACTGTGAGCTCCAGCTGTATTGTCTTTGCTACGACACGACAGTCAATGCTGCAGGTAGCAGATGATAATGCGACAACGATAACTTAAAAAAAAAGTCAAAATTGTGTTGGTTTGAAGAACAGTAAATTTTGTATGCATTCAAATCTGCAACTTGTGTATTTTTCTCTTTGCAAGCTTCAAAGGTCAATCCTATGTTGTTGATATATCTAGACAATGTGGTTAACTAGTTGTCTATACACACTGTTTCGCCGCCATACACAATTCACCACAACCTTTTCGGAAGTAAAAAAAAAGGAATTCTGGTACATGTCGTCTGGAAGAAGATTATCAAGTGCATGCATTTTATCTCTTTTTTTCGAACCTAGTCAATGCCTTTGATTGATTAAGTCAAAAAGAGTTGGGACAGTTTATAAGAAAACTGGACAAAAACTATACAACACAACGCACCACGCCCCAAGGTCGCGCCCCAAACCGAGTCGATGACCATGCCGCCCTAGCAACCAAAGCCGACACTAACATCTCAACGCAACACGGCGACAACATCGCAACACAGCGGAAGCAAACATACAGAGCCGCTACGACATCCATGCCAGCCCCAAGGTCGTGCCCACACACAAGCCAACAACCAAGTCGTCCAAGCCAACAACCAAGTCATCCAAGCGACCAAAGTCTGACACCAAACACCTCAACACAAGCCTTATTGGCATTGTCTTTGAACAAAAGGAACCAGCAGGTAAGCGCACCTAAAAAGCGCATGCAGACCCTGAGAGTGAAGAACTGGAATATTGATTAGACCGCTGATTAGAGCATTGAGCATACACACAACCTTATATAAAAGCTTGGGATTTCGTTATCATCCAAGGTTCCTTAACAATAATTAGATCAAATGGAACACACAAATATGTGCATCTTTCTAGCTATACTGCTCTTCCGCTTTAACTTGTGGCTAGAGGACAAGAATTTATCTACCCCTGCGTATCATCAGGAAACCGCGTAAAAAAAATCTCGTGCATGGTCTGTGAGTCTGTGGCAAGTCGTGATTGACACTAGAGTACTGGACGGTTAGAAATCCGATCCATTGTCTTGGCCAACTGCCCATCCTTTCTTGTTTAAAATTTCTGTAGTCACCGCCAACAGCAATGTCGCATGCTCCTCTTCTGCAATGCAGAGCAAGAAGAAACAACATCATTAGGTTCAGCGCGGTAGATAATACTGAAGCAGGCACTACTCCTAATACTAACTTTACAATGATGCAAGACCATTAGAACAAAACCATCTCCCCACACCCTTAAAATTCAACACAAAGGCATATGAATCCTACATGTTCGAGAGTAGTTCATTGACATTCGACGCACCAGCAATATTACTCCAAACATACCTAGGCATGACAACTTGGAAGCAAAAAACGACATGCCTCATCACCATTCCAACCTCTAGTGGTTAGGCGAGAACCTGATTTGAGCACTTTCCTTTCTGGGAAAGTTCGGCCACCTAATCTGACTCAAACTAGAGCAGAGCACATCAACTCTATTTGAGTTTAATTTCAATTGCCTCCTAAGCCTATGCAGCTCACAGGTCGGCGGCTGTGTGATCTCTATGCAAATATTTGTAATCGAAATCTATGTTCGCTAAAGTAAGCAGACTGAAAAAGGCTCAGAAATCGGTAGTTTACACTATCTGTGGTGAATTATATACCTACTCTGGTTGCCAATGTGAGCATGTGTTGTCAGTTTGAATGCATTTGGTGGGTTTGAATGCATTTGGTGGATGGTTAGTCATTTTTATATGCACAGATGTTCGGTGGACAAGTCCCGTTAACACAAATTCAGTTCATTCGCTGCCTTGTCTCTGTGTAGCTGGCTTTGAGCCCATATTTGGTAATTCTATATCAGTTTTGATTCCCTTGTTACTTACAGGCAGCTCTTATGCGCAGGTTGTGAGTATTATCTTCACAATATAAAAGTACTTTTTTCCCAAGTATAAAGAGGACACAACACTGCCCATGCACACCCAGCTTACACTACCATGCTTATAGTTATAGGCACATGGGCACATGCAATTAGCTCGTATTGTGTTACTAATGACAAAAGGTGGAACTGTGGAATTACTTACTACTAGTGAAACTCCTCAACAGATTCGCTTTAATTTGCAATGAAAATATTGTAAATTCACATGATTTTCAGTGGACAAATCATGGTCACCAGAATCGAGTTGGAAATTGGAATCTCAAGGGTCAAGACAGGCTTAAGGTAGTATTACTCAACTTGCCCGAACAACCTTGGTAAATTGTCTCTACACATGCCATTACTTACAGAGTCGTCGGATCAACAACCCCGTTAATCCTTGACGTCGAATCAATCACTCTGAAAACGCCCCCACCAGGCCACCACATCACCACAAACACTATTCAATATTTCTAGATAGCTAGAGACGAGAGGATTGCAAAGAGAGTAGGTGTGCTCATACTTTTGGGCAAGCATTTGGGTTTCTATTTATAATTTAGTCTGTATCAGCCTCACTTTTCTTCCGCAAGACCAGGTGTACTAGAGAAATCCTTGCACCCGCTCATTGTGGGAGCAGGAAGACATGCACAACACGATACACTTTTGGGCCAGCCCAACTAGAGCCTTAATTAGATCATAAACTCGCGCTCCTATACATATGGGTTTCTAATACCAAGCGATGCTCTCCATTAATTACTTCATGATGTAGTGTCAAAGAAAAATAAGAAGAAACCATAACCCAATATTAATTTCCACACTTTTGTACATTGTTGTGAAAGAATAGAAGATTTGTGCAATGTCAGCTCAGATACAAGTTCATACACATTATGTACTAAAGAGTCAATGGGATATTTTGATTACCAAACAGAAAAATGTAACAACATTCAGCGGTTATAATAAGTCATTAGGGAGCAAATGTACCTTAAGAATTTGTGGACTGGTGTGAGATACCTATTGCACTGCATCAGCCAATGCTTGGAAGGACCCAAGCCACTGCTCCGTAATGGTTCGTTGGGTAGTCGGCGACGTGTTCATGCCAAGATTCATCAACCAAAGAATACTCGCTCCACTTCCCAGAGGACAGAGTAAAGAGCAAGCAGTCTCTTCGAACTTCCGAATGATCTGGACCAAGGCAACCTGCAAACTGATGTTTATTGAAGAACAAACTACAACCACCAAGGCTAGTAGTCCTCTCCCACTTCCTCTCAGCGGTCTGCCACTGGAAAACATGGAACACTCCTGGAGAGCCCAGCACAGAGACAACGAGCAACAGCTCACCGCGGCACTCTGCGAGCCAGAGCACGGCACAATTCTGAACTGTTGGTGTACTCAATTCATCTCCAAGAAACGACACCTTTGCCGAATCGTCGCGGAGCTCGATGGCAGCGAGGCGGTAATGTGGGAGAAGCAGCGCATAGAGGGTGTCCTTGACGAACATCAAATTGTAAACCCGGTAGTTTCCATCGCACCGAGCCGGTCGCCAGCGAGCATCCCCGATGCGGCAGTGGTAGAGGACGCGGCTGTATTGCGTGAAAATTAGGACGAGGTCGCCGGAAAATACGAGCCCGTCGAAGTCGTTCGTGGGGTCGGGCAGGCGGGCTTGCTCGCCTGTGAGGAGGTGGCGGATGTGGAGGAGGCGGCGGATGTGGACCGGGCGGGTAGCTCTGAGGTCGTGGATGGCAACGCGGCAGCCGAAGGAGAAGAAGGAGGACAGGCAGAAGAGACGGCTGCGGGGGATGCAGAAGCAGAGGAGACGGCGGCGGAGGGGGGCCTCCATGTGTGGGACGAGGAGGAGCGGGGCCTGGGAGGCGAGGTTGGAGGGCGACGGCGGGATGAGAGCCCGGTAGGTGCGGCAGGAGGCGCGGAGGGCGCAGAAGTCCTGGACGCTCGTCAGGCGGCTCGCGACCAGCGGGATGAGCTCCGGTAGGATGCACGGCGATGACGAGGTGGTTTCTGCAGGGCTTGCGGACGAGGTGATTTCTGCAGGGATTTTGGAGGAGGTGGTGACGGGTTTGGAGACGCGGAGGAGGGTGGTGGCCGACGGCGAGTTGCCCGGTGAGGTCGCCATTCCCCGCCGCTGCTGCCAGCCGAGGGCGGCGCGACTTTGGTTAGTGCTAGGTTTAGAGGCTTAGCAGGCCTGTTATTTCCCATGCCCAGCTGGGCCTCGTTTATATTGGGCTGGCTACATCTCGTTTGGGTAATTTCTCCAGCTAACCTATATTTTTTCGGGGATAAAGTATATTTTTCACCCTCAAATCTCACACATTGGATACTTTTCACCCTGAACAAGAAATTGGTATATTTTTCACCTTCAAATGTGCAATACCGGACAAATAATCCCCTGCAGTGGTTTTGGGCAAATTTGGGCTGTTTTGAAGAGATGGGGCAGTTAAGATGGCGCTGACGTGGCGTCGTCTCTCCGTTTGAGGGATAACGCGTTGTCTTCTCCCTCGAGTCTCTCTGCACCGTCAGCGCCTGGCCGCAGACCACCGCCCGCTCCACCGGCCACCGGCAAGCAAGTACTGCGGGGGGTCGCACGGAGGTCCCTTCGATCGATCCATGGAGCCGGCAGCAGCAGAGGAGACCAGCGGCGGTGCTGGTGGTTCGGTCTGCCTTGTCGGCATGGAACCTGCTCCGATTCAGAGCGGACCCGGCGATCGGCGGTGTGCGCCCCGGCGCGCCGTGGCGAACTCGGGGGCCGTCGATGCCCACGCCGGTCCCCGGTCAGTGGTGCGCGCCGGTGGCCATCGGGATCTTGGGCGGGGCTGCGCCATGCTCGAGAACACGGCAATGCTTAACAGCTGCTACATCTCCTAGCTAGCCTCCGGTGCTAGCTTAACTAGCTGCCGAAGCACATAGAGTTTGTTTTTTTACTAGTGCTTCGCTAGTAGAGAGCTAGGTAGGTGCCGCATTGCGCCTTTGTCTTTGGTTGCGATAGAGATGGAGATTGATGGGAATTGGAATCAGATTGATGGAGATGAATCCCAAGTAGCTCGGGAGGCAAGAGGCTGACGGCCGTGCCGTTCGTTCAGAGCAGGTGGGCGCGCGGGCAAACGTGCGCAGTCCCCGGCCTGCCGCCCAAGACCTCCACTGCGCCGCCCCGAATCTCCGGATCTTGCACCTCCCGCTGGGCACCACCAGCCATCCAATCCGTCCGGCGCCCGTCCCTCCTTCTTCAGCATGCCCGGTCGCTGGCCCGCCACCCCTCCGTCCAGCTGCACGGTGCCCCCTCTATGCTCTTTCACCTTGAATGGCGCTACTCTAGTCGCCCATCTGCGGTGCTGACGGAGGTAGGGGACGGCCCAGGCGGGGCGGGGCTGCGCGAGTTCGCCGTCGACCCCAAACCGTGCATCACCGTTGACTAAAGGAATCGGCAACAACGGGCGCCGCGTCACTCACTGCCCAACCGTGCATTGCCACGTCACTATCGGTGGGGCCCACGTTAACGGCGCGCCACGTCACTGCCGCGCTGGAATAAGCAAAATCGCCCAAATTCTCGTCAAAACCACCTAAATTGATCTAAAACCACTCACAGGGGGTTATTTGTCCGATATTATACATTTGAGGGTGAGAAATATACCAATTTATTGTTGAGGGTGAATTCTATCCAATGTGCTACATTTGGGGGTGAAATCTATACTTTATCCTTTTTTCGGAGCGCCTGGTTGCCGCTCGTTAGCGCCGCTTACAGGTCGCGCCGCCTGAAGGAGTCACTAGATGGGCCAGCCCAATAAATCTCTTATCACGCTGCTTCTTCAAATTTGTCGCGCGCTGCTTGAAGCTGTCAGCCAGGTTCGATTCCTCGTTTTGCTGGTTTTCCGTTTCTTTTTCTCTAATTAACTGCTTCTTTACTGTTTCATCAATTACGAAGCCAGCAAAACAGCTTTACAAATCGTGGCTTTGTTTTTTTTTCAGTGGTAGACGCTGTTACATGGTGATTTTGCTTGTACGTTTAACAAACCATGTACAAAACTGATTGTTTCAAAATGAAAAAATGAAAAAATTGCATGAACAATAATTGGAAAAATTGGAAAAAGGAACCATTTTTTTTTAGTTCGGAACCATTTTCGAAAAATCGGAACCATTTTTTTTGGTTCGGAACCATTTTTTTGGTTCGGAACCATTTTAAAAATCGGAACCATTTTCAAAAAGAACCATTTTTCGGTTCGGAACCATTTAAAAACGAACCATTTTCGAAAAATCGGAACCATTTTTTCAGTTCAGAACCATTTTCAAAAATTGGAACCATTTTTTCGGTTCGAAACCATTTTCAAAAATCGGAACCATTTTTTTTCGAATAATCGGAATCATTTTCAAAATCAGAACCTTTTTCGGTTCGGAATCATTTTCAAAAATTGAAACCATTTTTTCTGTTCGGAACCATTTTCAATAATCAGAACCATTTTTTAGGTTCGGAACCATTTTAAAAATCGGAACCATTTTTTTCATTCGGAACCATTTTCAAAAGGAACCATTTTTCGGTTCGGAACCATTTAAAAAACGAACCATTCTAAAAAATTGGAACCATTTTTTCGGTTCAGAACCATTTAAAAAACAAACCATTTTCAAAAAATCAGAACCATTTTTTCGGTTCGAAACCATTTTCAAAACATTTTCAAAAATCGGAACCATTTTTTCATTCGGAACCAATTTTTCGGTTCGGAACCATTTTCAAAAACCGGAACCCTTTTTTTTTGAATAATCGGAACCATTTTTTCGGTTCGGAATCATTTTCAAAAATCGAAACCATTTTTTCGGTTCGGAACCATTTTTAATAATCAGAACCATTTTTTCGGTTCGGAACCATATTGAAAAATGAACCATTTTCGAAAAATCGTAACCATTTTCAAAACATTTTCCAAAAATCAGAACCATTTTAAAAAATCGGAACCATTTTTTTCATTCAGAACCATACTCTAAAAAAGAAACCATTTTTTCGGTTCAGAATTATTTTAAAAAAAGAAACCATTTTCGAAAAATCAGAACCATTTGTTAAAATAATTATTTTTCAAAATATGAACCATTTTCAAAATAAGCGAAAATTAAAACAGAAAAGAAAAAATGAAAAAGTGAAACAGAAAAACGGAAACAAAAAAATAAAACCGAAAAGAAAACATAAAAACAAAACGGGAAAAGAAACAGAAAAAAAACCAAAAAAAAGAAAGAATAAAACGGAAAACCAAAAAGAAAGAGAAAAAAACCGAAAACCGAAAACTGGAAAGAATAAAAGGAAGAATAATGATACATTAACGTAATCATGAGTGTAGCCCACTGGCTACGTTACCTGCACACGCGCGAGAAGTGCTGGGTTCGATCCCGCCATAGCGCTTTATACTCCTTTTTAGCGGTTGAGGAATGCTAATGGGCCGGCCCAGTAACGCTGCGCTACCGAGAGTTCTTCAGGCGGCGCTGAAGTTTAAGGGTGCCAATGGGCGGCATATAGGTTCCGCCTATTTTTTCTAGAGTACTTCGAAAGAGCGATATTCGACCTGTGCCCCCTAACGCGGAAATTTTACCGGAACCGTTACCTACCGGATAGGTTGCTACCGTTGATCTCTGCTTTGAGATTCGTGCCGAGTTTCCTGTCATACATTTGCATTTTAGCCCTTCAAAATGTTCAGAATTGACCCGCACTCCAGCTGGATAACCATACCAGACTAGCCGGCCCCTGCGGCTCCAAACCCTAATCAAAATAATTCTTCCTCCCGAGCGGCGCGACATTGGCGGCGGCGGCGAGGAGGCGTGTACGGTGCTGGGGCGACGAGGCGACTTCTCCGGCAGCTCGCGAATACCGGGAGGCCTCGGCGAGGCTGAAGCGGCTCGCGCCTTGGACGCGGCGGTGTGGCGGTTCCGCGGCCGAAGCGCCGTCACCAACCTTCGCCGCTGCCAGGCTCCGCGTCGCCGCCGCCGTCGGGATCCAGCTGGTGCTACTGGACGTCGTCGGGATCCAGCTGATCCACGTCGAGCTCGACTCCCTCCACCCGATCCACCTCGAGCGTGCCCTCCTCCAGATCGGCGTCCATGGTCCCAATCGCCTCGTCCAGGTCCCTTTCCCCGTATAACTCTCTCCCTGCATTTCTTTACTTTTATTGATTCCTTTTTATCACACAGGATCCGTGGCTTGAAGGTCCAGGAAAGGATCCGTGTTTGCAGGTCCAGGAAAGGATCCGTGGCTTGCAGGTCCTGGATCCGTGCCTTGTAGGTCCAGGCAAAGCTTTTTTTATCACACCGTGGTGTTCTTCCTTATGTAGTTAATTTCAAAAAAATTTGGGAAGAAATGAAACCTTTATGAATTATTTGATCTGTGAATGAAACAACAAAATCTTCATTCTGTGATGTATGCTGCTACGGATTTTTTCTTTCATTCTTCTCGAATTTCGGATCTCAGGATTTAATCTCGGTTCGTTGGGGGGTCGATTTGATCTCTTTTTCTGTGAAGACTAGATCTGGGTATGAAAACTTCAACGAACTCATGTAGATATAACTGGAACCATGTTGTTTCTTCAGGAATTATGCATCTCGTGTAGATTTACTAGCCTTTTCTCTTTCTTACATTTTGGTACATAACCGTTTTAGTAAGAAAAATTCTTTCAAATTGAATTATTCGATCTGTATATTGGTAGCAAAAATTTGGACTTTATTTTACCGGATATGTTCTTCAAATTTGATTCTTCCATTTTCTTTTTGTATGTGGGGTTCAGATCCGAAAATCATGTTTCCTTTTTTTTTGTCTCGATTTTTTATCTGTGCACTTGTATTTGTGTTTTGAATTCAGCAGAGAGCTTTATTAATGTAAATCGACAGTGCCAGTACAAGCTTGATTTTATTGGTGATTTTATGTTGATATGACGAACATCTATGAATCTGTGAATTTTGTTGTTTAATATTCTGTATGAAAAGTTGTACAAAAAAATTCTGTATGAACGTTGTGGAATATTTTTTGAAATATCATATTTGGAATATTGGACAAAACTTGTATATAATGTATTTCAAAAGAAATGTCTCTGATTTTGTTTTTGAAATAGTGTATGAAACTTTTATGAATATTCTTGATAGAAACAAAAATTATTGAAATTGTTGAATATTCGTGAAAATAATATGCTGTGTTATTTTATCACACTGAAGATGCCATGGTGTTCATCCTTATGCAGTGAAAAATTCTTTCAATTTTTTTTGGAAGGAATGGAACCTTTATGAATTATTTGATCTGTGAATGAAACAACTAAATCTTCATTCTGTGATGTATGCTGCTACGGATATGTGAATGTTGTATGAAACTTTTATGCATATGCAGTGAAAAACCCAAATATAGATCTTGAAAGTACTGTTGTTGACAATTCTCTGATTTTTTTTGTTGTTGTATGAAACTTTTATGAAACTTGTTTGGGAAAAAAGGCTTTGTTGTTGTTGTTGTTGTTGTTGTATGAAACTTTTATGAAAAATCTTCAGAGAAAATCTTCAGAGAAACTGTTTTTTTTTTTGATACATAGAGAAACTGTTGTTGAGGAGGAGGGGGAATGCACTTTTACAGATCTTGAAAGTACTGTTGTTGACAATTCTCTGATTTTTGTTGTTGTTGTATGAAACTTTTATGAAAAATCTTCAGAGAAACATATTTAGTTGAATATGTTGAATATTCTTGAAAAGAAAATATTCCGTGATTTTTTTGTTCCATATTCTGTATGAAAAGTTGTTCAAAAAATCATGTATGAACGTTGTTGAATATTTTGTGAAATATCATATTTAGAATATATTGTGAAATATCATATTTAGACGTGCAGCTGAGACCGTTCACGGACGCGAAGTGAGCAGCTCGATTGAAACGTACATACGTCGGATATGATAATATCGTACGTGTAGAAGTTCCGTTCTGTGAAATATCATATTTCGAATATTTTGTGAAATAAGTGAAAAGCGAGGGCCGCTGCATAAAAAACGTTGGACTTAAGAATCGGAGCTGACTGTGGTAGGAGGGCTATATTGCAAAACGTTCGTCCACCGGCTGGTGCACGTGGAGGCTCATAACTGGCCAGCACCACTCCGGTAGGTACCGGCTCCTGTAAAAGTGCATTCCCCCTGTGCCCCCAATGAAAACAGAGTGTTCTTATTTCTTAACCCATAATTAAAGCATTCATCGGCAAGAAAACTATTTGAGACACATACAGATCAGTACAAGCCTAGTAGGCAGTGTTAATATTTTGGCCTTATTGCTTCTGCAACGACTTGCCTCTAGTCGCGAAGCCGTCCTTCTTGGGCGCGTAGTAGGCGACGAGCTGCTCCCTGCTCGGCAGGCACGCCCTCACGGCCGCGTCGGCGATGTAATCTCTCCGCCACCGGCACAGCGCGGGGAACTCCTCCTCGCCCATCAGCGTGCTCCTCTCCGCTCCGGCCATCTCCTCCATCACCGGCAACCAGGCGGCCAGCGCGCTGGCGGCGATGTCGAGGTACCCCGCCTCGTCGCCCCCGAAGAACCTCTTCCCGTCGAGCCCCGCCTCCATCAGAGCCAGGTTCTCCTTGGTCTCCGCTACGAACCCGTCCCGCGCCTCGCCATCCTCCGCCCACATCGCCTTGAACATCGTCCTCGAGAGTTTATCGGCGGTGAATTGAGCCCAGAAGCGAGCTGCAGCGCGGGCGAGTGGGTCCGCTGGGAGGAGCGGCGGCCCAGAGAAGGCCTCGTCGACGTACTCGATGATGACGAGAGACTCGGCGACGGCAAGGCCGCCGTGCAGGAGCAGCGGCACCTTCTTGTGGACTGGGTTGTGGGCGAGCAGGAGGTCGCTCTTGTTGTCCAGGTCCTCCTGGATGAACTCGTAGGGAACTCCCTTCAGCCGGAGCGCCGCCTCGGCGCGGTGCGTGAACGGGCTCCCGAAAGAGCCCAGCAGCTTCACTGGAGCGCCGGAGCTCATCGCTGCTGATTTTTTTTTTTTTGACGGTAGCTGCTGAATTTTTTTTTTGTCTCGTATCTGAATATTTTTCTGTCTCGTTTCTACCGCTAGCTCGGGCTCCCGAAATGTCGGGTTCCTTGTGATTTGGAACTAGAATCCCGTTCTGATTATTATAGGCGGGAATCTTTGGGAGGAGGTAGTCAAATTGGGTCAGTCAGTGAGTGAGTCAATCGGGTTGAAGAGCACATGACATGTCGGATTTCTTTGGTCAAACATTTTGTGAGGATAAGTTGGAGATTTGGGTAAGGTCTGGTTGACCGGTCAACATTGGAAGCCTAACAACTTGTATATGGGCTGGTGATGGGACAGGTGCTCTCCATTTTCTTTGGCAAACTTGGCCGTCGTTTTCAAAAGCTAATAGTATGATAATTTCGCTGAATCCTTATCTAGTACCTAGTGTTGCAAGGCAATTCGGCATCAAATAAATTAGAGTTTTGCCGTTTTCTTGAACAAATATTTTCTATATCTACTAGGTCACCGGTGGGTATTGTCCGATCAGGCTTCAAGATTCGTTAGGGGTAATAAAACCTTAACCTGATAGCTATCATCAATTCATCACCAAGAAAAAATATCTTGAAGTCAACTATGCCATAATCACTCATAATAATTCAGATTTTCGTGCATACTATCTGAGCACTTTGTGGTCACCAAAGATGGAGTCGGAAAATATAAGAAGCAAGAAAAAAGAGAAAGAACGAGAGGACCCTCCTCATCCCCGACAAAGCGAGGTCGACAAAGATATCATCAGACTGCGCGGCGACTGGCATGCGGAAGGGCAATGTGGTCCCATGCATGGGCTTATAGAAACGCCTTGATCTGAGCGGGTCGATACCCCAACATGAACCAGTTGTCACCGATGGCAGATGATGAGGTGACCGAGAAAATGGAAACAAACGTGAGAATGGCGGTAGTATCTTAAGCTTACACCACTACTCCAGTGGGGCAAAAATGTACATTTACCATTTGGTTGGGTTGCTCCACGTAGTATTTCTATATTTTCAGTGACGCCAATTATGTGATGCATTGCGATTTTATTTGTTGATTTACTTCTGTCTTTTTCATTGTGCAAAGATCTCACCATTGCATGTATTTGCACATACTGCCTCAATGACTTAGTCAGTTCAGTCTTTTCTCTGTCTCTCTCCACAATACGAACCCGCCATACTGACCAATTGAAGGAAAGGATAAAGAGGCCAAAGCCTTTGCTAAATTGTTCCAACTACAAAATAGCCACGTGAATAGGCTCTTCATTCGTGCTGCCCCTACGATGTTATTTACTGAGTGTGCATTGCGGTGTAACATGCAGTTTTAGGATCGTCATCCGGTTTTATTGATTCAGTTAAGAAGACAATTAAATAATTGTGCAATTTAGAAAGATAGCCAACAACAAAGCTTTTGAACAAACCACAAAGTTACATAAAGGTTTCTGGAAGTAATATCTGTTTTCCTCCATTACTCACACATCTTGTAATTTTTCCATCTCACTAGAGATGAAACAGTGATGTACCCAAACTAAAATACCGTAATAGGTTCCGAAGATTTAAATGTGCTTTCCACCCCCAATCGGTGATAACCTAATAGCATAAAGTGACTTTCAACTAGATTTGAATTCTTTTTCCATAACATAAAGTGACTTTCGGTGATAGCATAAATCGATGCATAGACTGGGTGTCACTCTCCTTTTCGAAAATAACAATCATGTTCCTTAATAGCCTCAACTACAGACCTTGTTTAGAAAAAAAAAACTACTATTAGACTATGTGCTCCCGTACTGGGTTGCTTATCTTGCAAATTGCGATTACACACCGATCACACTGCAACAAAATGATTAATCGCCTGATGGGCCAACTACTTCCAAGCCCATGTTGGGGGTGCCCCTAGAGACTTTCGTGGCCCAGTGACAGGTATACTTTTTTTTTTGATGGTTTCTTTTATGTTTGTTTTTGTTTATTTAGTTTATTTAACATGTTTTCTTTTTTCATCCTCTGTTTTTCAAATGAACCATAATAATAATGAAACAAAAAAGTGAACCAAAGAAGCATATGAACAAAAATTTACGAAGAACAAAAATTTAGCCAAAATAATTGGCTGAATCTTAATAATAATGAACCAAAAATGAAATTAACAAGATGAAAAGGAACTAAAATTGAGGTGAACGAAAAATAATAGTGAACCGGAAAGGCTGTTGAACCGAAAATAACCGTGAACCAAAAATAATAGTGAGCCGAAAAGGAACCAAAATTTGGGTGAACCAAAAATAATGGTGTACCGTAAAAGTTTATCGATGGTTCAAATGTTCATGGGTTCATAAAAAATTTAAAGTTTTTTTAAAAAAAATTTAGGAGTTTCTAAGATTTTTTTTTCTATATTACCAAAAAAATGAAAAATGAAAAAAATATGGAAAATGAAAAACGAAAATAAAGAGGAATACGAAAATGAGAAACCGAAAATTTTATACTCCTACATAAGGAAACTGAGAAACAATAATGCAAAAAAAGAAAAAACATAAAATAAAATAAAATAAAACTGGAAGAAGCAAAAGGAAAACAGGAAAAAGAACAAAAAGGTAAGAAAAACGAAAAAACGAATCGGACATGAGAAAACAAAATAGGAAAACGGAATGGGCCGGCCCATAAAGTGTGACTGCTGCGATGTATAGTGCTAGCGCACGTTGGGCAAACCCTATATGCCGCCCGTTGGCGCCCCTAAACTCAGGGGCGCCAACATGATCTCGCTTGCGTAGCTTATCTGGGCCGGCCCATTCGCATCTCAACCGCTGCTAAAAACAATATTAGATGAGACGGGATTCGAACGGGGACCTTCACGTCCGTGCACGCGAAGACAACCAGTGGGCTACGCCCATGCATACGTATAGATCTCATTATTTATCTTTTTATTCGTTTGCAGATTTGTGTTTTCGGGTTTCTTTTTCTTTTTTCTTTTCTTTTTTTCTATTCTGTTTTGTTTTTCCGTTTCCTTTTTATATTCTGTTTTCCTTTCTTTTTTTGTTTCTTTTCTCATTTGTCATTTCGTTTTTATGTTTTTCTTTTATTTTTTCTTTTTGGTTTTATTTCTTTTGTTTTCCATTTTTCTGTTTCAGTTTTTTTATGTTTTAATTATTGCTTAGTTTTTTAAAATGGTTCATATTTTGGAAAATAACTATTATCAAAAAATTGTTCTCATTTTTTCGAAAATTGTTCCTTTTTAAATGCTTCCCAATCAAAAAATGGCTCCGATTTTTAAAAAATGGTTTCGAATGAAAAACACCGTTCCGATTTTAAAAAATGGTTCCGAACCGAATAGATGATACGGTTTTTTAAAATGGTTCAAACCAAAAGAAATAGCTCCGGTTTCTCGAAAATGGTTATCTTTGAAAATGGTTCCGAAACGAGAAAATAGTTCCTTTTTTGGAAAATGGTTCCGAACCAAAAAAGGTTTCAATTTTAAAATGGTTCTGAATGGAAAAAAATATTTCCGATTTTTCTAAAATAGTTTCTTTTTAATTTGGCTTCGAACCGAAAATGATTCATTTTAAAAAATGGTTCCGAATGAAAAAACGGTTCCAATTTTAGAAAATGGTTCCTTTTTCAAAAAATTGTTCCGAACCAAAAAAAATAGTTCCATTATGAAAATGGTTCCGATTCTTAGGAAATGGTTCCTTTTCAAAAACGGTTCTGAACCGGAAAATGATTCATTTTTTTATAAATAATTATTTTAAAATGTTTTAATTTTTAAAAATTGTTTCCTTTTCAAAATGGTTCCGAACCGAAAAAAATGTTTGCTTTTTTAGAATATGGTTCGGAACCTTTCGATTTTTTGAAATGGTTCCGTATGAAAAAAATAGTTTCAATTTTTCGAAAATGGTTCCTTGTTAAAATGGTTCCGTCGAAAAAAATGTTCCATTTTAAAAGCTCTTTTATGGTGATTGGCACGGAACTCATGGTTCCATCGGAACCATGGGCTCTGAATTTTGCTAGCCATTAATTAGGGGGTGATTTTATGAGCCGTTGATTCAAGCTCATGTAGTCTTAGGAAAAAAAACAACCCGATCTTTCTCTTAAACCATAATCTGGCACTATGTGGGAATACATATCTCAAAGCAGTTCTGCCTTCTTCTTCCGTGTTCCTTCCCCATTTTTCAGCGCCTGAGAAGCAATCGGACAACAGCGCCAACAAACATTGAAATTAACCGCCCATCCTTTCTCTTGCGAATCAGCAGAAGAAGAGGATCTAAAGCAATTCGATCCGCGCTAATTGCCGCGTGGCGTTAATCATCCATACATTGTCTTGTGAATCAGCAGAAAAAGAGGATCAAAAGCAATTCGATCCGCGCTAATGGCCGCATCACGCTTCACGCATGTGCATGCGCCATGCCCATGGACTATCGATCCCAATTTTTTAATGTGCAGATAGCCAGTCCAGTTCTAACCAATCAGCCATGGCAGATTCTCGTTGACAGTTGATGCGAGGACGAGTTGTAGGCTCGCGACGCAAGCACAAGCAAAGAAGCAAGAGGAATTGTGCAAGTTCATAGCATGTGCGCCGCATGTTCTTTGTCTCCTCAGGGAGTGGAGATTGCCGCCGGTCACCAACATAGCAGCCACAGACGTCGCCATGGAGATAGCCATGTCGTGCACTGCTTTTTTCACGGGCGCGGGGGTCGGGGCTGGCAGTGCAGCCGAACGGACGCACAAGCCGGTACGCCGCCGACCAGACTGTCATGCCAGACCATCGCCGCGATTAGATTAATTGGATAACCGCAGTGGTGCTTCAAGATCTGTGCTGCCACACGTCATTTTCTGGAGTGGGTCGATGTTGCGAGTAAAATTGAGTGGTACCGGCCCCACAGTTTTCGTAACCGGTCCCACAAAAAATTGGTTCCGGTCCCACGCAAATTTCGGTTCCGTGGAACCGCTCGGTTCCGTCAGTCTGGTTCCGACATTTTTAACACCGTTAGATCACGGTGGATGAACGGTTATCAAAAATGCCAACCATGTTAAAACTTGTATTTTAAAAAAATGGTTCTGATTTTCGAAAATGGTTTTGAACCGAAAAAAACGGTTCCATTATTAAATGGTTCCTACCCAAAAAAAAAATCCAAATGAAAGAAATGATTCCGATTTTGAAAAATGGTTCCTTTTTTAAAATTGTTCTGAACCGAGAAAATGGTTCCGAACCGAAAAAATGTTTCCTTTTTAAAATGGTTCCGAACAGAAAAATGGTTCTTTTAAAAATGGTTACGAACAAAAAAATGGTTTGGATTTTTTAAAATGGTTCCAAACCGAAAAAATGATTCCAATTTGAAAATGGTACCAAATTAAAAAATGGTTATGGATTTAAAATTGTTCATTGTCAAAACGGTTCCATTTTTTAAAATGGTTCCAGCTTTAGGATATGGTTTCATTTTGAAAATGGTTAGGAATGAAAAGAAATTGTTCCAACCCAAAAAAATGGTTCCAACCCGAAAACATGGTTTTGATTCTTCGAAAATGGTTCCTTTTTTAAATGGTTCTGAACCGAAAAAATGGTTCCTATTTTTCAAAAATGTTTTGAAAATGGTTTCGAGCCGAAAAAATGGTTCCAAATGGAAAATGGTTCCAATTTTTCGTAAATAGTTCCGAACTGAAAAAATGGTTCCAACCCTAAAAAATGGTTTGGATTTTTTGAAATGGTTCCAACTGAAAAAATGTTCAAAATTATTGAAAATGGTTCCAAATCTCATTTGATTTGTACCAGGTCTGAATGTACAAAGAAACACCACTTAACCCTGGCTGAAACAAAAGCAAAATAAATTGGACCGTTTCCACGAATCGAACCCCTGGGTGCTGGTAACAGTTTAAAATCTGGAACCATTTTTAAATTATAAAATATTTCGAGTTTTAAAAGAAACGAAAAGAGAAAATAGAAAACAAATAATGGAAAATAGAAACAGAAAAAAGAAACGGAAACAAAAAATAAAACAAAAAAGAAAATAAAGAAAATCGAAAACAAAAAATGAAAATACATGCTAGCATGCATGCACATGTATGCATTGTAGCGCTGAACATGGAGTAGCAGCCAAAAAGTGCACGGGGCAAGCTAATTTATTTTCGCGAGAAAATAAAGAAGCAGAATGCAAAACAATACGAAAAAGTGTGCGCAAACGAAATTGAACCGCAAGCGAGAGTCGAACCCGGGCTGCTGGCTTCAGTCAAGCGAGAAAAGGAAGAAGAAGAACGCGAAACAGTACGAGGCAAATTCGTGGACCGGCCCAGCTAGCAACCTCTGTAGGCGGCCCCAAATTACGGGGCGCCAACGGGCGGCACAAATGGCTCCCCCGCACGTTGGAAAAGAGCGCCCTAAAAATCAATTTTACCTTTGTTCAACAAAAAATCAATTTTACCTGTCAGGCGTTCCAGAAAAAATGTGAGGTGTTCGACCTGGGATATTGTGTGTTCTTTTTTTTAAACAAGGTAAAAGTTTTACCTTTTATATTGATATAGGAGAAGCAAACATGATACGGCCGAAGCCAAAAAAAAAAAGAACCATACATGTCGGGACCTACTAAACGAGAGAAAAGTATCCCCGCGAGGATCCAGATCATCCTACCCCGTCCAGTATCTATGAAAGATAAATCGTTATTTCTTCAAAATGCGACTATATGGCGCGGCCTGGGACTAGGAAGCAGATCAGGTGGAGACGTCCAGCGCCGCCGATGGCGGGAAGTCGCTTCCCCCTGGGGCAGCAAGGCCAATCAAATCTTCATCGGCTGCTGTCATGGACGACAAGTTTAGCCTGAAGAGGGTCCTCAACCCGTCGATTGCCGAAGCAGAGAACGGAGACTTGCAGGTGTTCATGAATTCTTTCCTAGCCTTCACTAGGGGCATATCTTCAACGTCGAGCCCCATTTTCTTGAAGAGGACACGCTACGCTTTGTCGACGGTTGGGAGTTGTGGCTTCACCACGAGCCTGCTGCTACGACGATCGGGGGCGGGCTGGGTCACGAGAGCATGTGGCATTGGTGGAAGAGGCGTGGGCCGCAACGGCACAGCCGGCAGGCTGAACAGATCCGCGATACGCACCCGCGACACTGCGTATCGCGGTGCCTGATGAGGGAGCAGTGCCGCCAGCGCCATCAACATCATCATCATCGTCGTCGACGCCGTCATCAGCATCGGCGGCGAGGAGGTTTCCAAGCACAGCAGCCTCCGCGTCAGCGTCAATGACATCCACAACGGGCTGGAATTCCCTCCTCACCGAGTCACCATCGTTAGCAAGGTCTTCTTCGTGCGCCACCTCCTCGCCGTCCAATAGCATCACCTGCAGACCCCGCGCGACGAGGCATGGCAAGAGCTGCAACATCTCCCCATCCGACTCAGTCGCGTTGCGGTCATCATCCCTGCCTCGCATTTGCAGCAGCCCCAGGTCGGCCCTCTCATTCTCCGCAGAGAGCACTCCATCCACGCTCATCTTGTAGCACCTCTCGCTTGCCAGCACTAGGGGTGGGCATATTAACCGAGAACCGATTTTCCGAACCGAAAAAATCGGGACCGAAACCGATTAGACCGAAACCGATAATTTCAGTATCTAATTCGGTCATCATTTATAGAAAACCGAATTAATTACGGTCAATTCGGTTGTCACACTAGAGTAACCGAAGTAAACCGCAGCAGCCAATCTGATCTGCTCATGCCCATCAAAGAGAATACTACCAGCCATCCCGTCCATCAGGTTCAATCGTACGCGCGCAAGCATGCTCACTTCCCCTGACCCTTCGGCCCTTGTCTCCCGATTCGCCGTCTCCAACCCTGGCCGCTAGCTCGCCTCCGTACATCACTGTATCTCGCCGGACCCCATTTTCTTCCCTGACGCCTCCATCTACGAGAGTACTAGACTCAGACGTCTCTCATTTTGCGGTCTGTAGCTGGTTGGCTTCTCCAATCCTCCATAACCCAGCCGCCCTTTCGCCCTTAGCACCAGCGAGACAGTGGGGTGCGAAATTGTGGCTTCCTGGTTCGATCTGCATCTAGCAGCATAGAGGAAACGCAGTGACACACCTAATTACTTCACACATTGATTTCTTTCCTGCAATGAGCATCGGTCATTTCGGTGAAGACCGGGACCGAACCGAATTTCTACTAGACCGAATTCCTCGGTTACTTGTTTCCTGGTAGATCGATCGGTCATTAGTTTTGGAAAACCGAAATTATGAATAACCCGAAGAACCGAACGCTTCGGTCTAACCGAACGACCAGCCCTAGCCAGCACCACCCACGTCGTTGTGGAGTAGCACACATCCATCTCCGGGCGAGCCATGAGCACGTCCATGAACGAGCGAAGCGTGCTGACCGGCGTCGCGCGTTGCCGAGGGAGGCTAGCCGGCCGGACCCTGGGCACGGACGGTTGCGACGCGTGGCGGCGCTCGTGACGATCAGAGTCACCTCCATGTCGGCGAGCAGAGCGCTCGCGTGCACGTTCCCGGTCTCGATTGGACTGGCAGTTGGGAGGCTTGGCCGTCGGTGAGGTTGGAGGCCGTGAGTTGACAGGAGGTGTCGAGGAAGGAGCACGGCCGGAGCGGTTGCGGCACTCCCAGGAGCGGTGGCCTGAACTCTTGCAGAGGTCGCAAAGGACCGGGTCCCGGCAGTCAGTGACGAGGTGGTGGCGTGCACGACACCGGTGACAGCGACGTCCAGCGGAGTTGCGAGAAGGAGGGATGGTGCGATGGTGGTGTGAGGAGTTCGAATGAGGATTTGCGACTAGTTTTGATGACGGGCGGCGTGCAAGGGCGCGACCCGGCCTTGAGAAGTGGTCACGTCGAGTCGAACGACACTCCACGCGACGCGCTTGCCGGGAGAGCACAAGGGTCCAATCCCCATCTGGCGACGTGCTCCTCGAGTGCCTCCCCACCGGAGAGAGGGGCCGCTGGAGCAAGCGGCGTGACGTGGAGGCATGACATGGTGGGGTGGCTGCCGCCTTCTGAATCCGGGGGCAGGCACGTTGAAGCGCACCGAGCGCGTCGGGCGCCCTGACACAGTGGCATTGAGGGCCGAGGGAACGCGCAAAATGCCAGCCGGCACCATCCGTCTCGGAGACGCAGAGGGAGCGCAACCGGCCTGATGCCCTGCCATGCTGACGGCCTCGCAGTTCGCAGGGGAGGTGGAGACCAGGACAAGGGAGCCAGCCACCACGCTCCGGAGACGCCCCGTGGCCGGAACAGGCCCAGCAGGATCTGGCGAGGATGAAGTCGGGACGGGGGCGTCGGAGGCATTAGGGGAGGTCGGGATGAACTCGCCGTCCTCGAGGAGTGCTGCCCGCATCGGGGGACCAGGCGGCGGTGAGGAGCGGTTGCCGGAGAGACGGGCGGTGGTGACCGCGGATCTTGGCAGGGAGGCTGGAGGAGGTAGGAGGCCGTGGGGATGGAGTGAGATGGAGTTGAGCATCGTGGGCGCCGCCGGCAGCGTCCGCGACGGGGAGTAGTGGGCGGCTGCTCCTGGCCCAGATCTTGTGGGCGCGACCCAGCCGAGGAACCTCGGCCGGAAGTTGGGCGGGAGAGTTGCAGGTGGCGGGGAGGAGGGGCTGGCCGAACGGCTGCAACGAGAGGCCGTCGCCAGAGGA
The DNA here is from genome assembly GCA_947311845.1 of Poa pratensis. NCBI lineage: Eukaryota > Viridiplantae > Streptophyta > Magnoliopsida > Poales > Poaceae > Poa > Poa pratensis. The sequence continues at coordinate 3,314,867 of CAMZMU010000055.1, forward strand.
GGCTGGGGTGCGGCCCCTGGCGCCGCGCGGTCGGTGCAAGCCCGGCGCGCCGGCCGAGCGCAGAAAGCAGACGAAGGCGCGTCGAGGATGAAACCGGTGACGATGTGGGCTTGCGGGGCCCGAGTCATGGACGACGAGGTGGAGGCCGCGGACGCAGCCGTGGTGGAGGGACTGGTGCGGCGCGCCGGCCGGCGCGGGCAGGGGGCGGCGGCGGTCCCAGATGCAGATCGTGGCGGCGACGAGGTGGACTTGGAGAGGGACGCCGGTGGCGTCGGAGCCTGGGCGCCGTGGGAGCGCGCTCCAAGGGCTACACTGGAGCACGCGGACGATGGCCGACGAGGAGACGAGGTGGCCCACGGCGGCGGCGCGAGCCGATCCCACGAGCCCTGATCTGACGGAGCCGGGGAGCGCGCCGGCGCCCCCAAGCCGAGAAAGGCTGTGGTGAATCCACGCGGAAGGCCCGGCGGCGGCGGAGGGAATGCCGGAGAGGGCAGAGGCAGCAGGGGCGGCCGGCGGCAGCGCACGAGCGCGGTCGCCCGCGCAGTCGCGAGAGCGGCCCATCCTAACGGTCATTTTTTTTTGGTATTCAAATTAATTGAGTGCATCTTGATATTGTGCGTTCTAATGTAGAAATTTTTTGAATGGGTGGATCATGAGACAATTTAAAACCTGGTTAGTTAAGCTTAATTAACTTTTTTACCGAGCGATTGGTAGACCACTTTCGACTGTTTTGATGTGATTTAGAGTTTTTTTTGTTTCTTTGATTGGATATAAGATTTTTTTTACGGTATGAGATAGTACAGTACAAGATTTTAGTTTAGTTAGTAAAGCCAAATTTCACTTAGAAGTCGTTTGGCTCCCAGGTATTCGAGCAGGAATCGTGGAATTCGTTTTGGATTCTGTTACCCAAGCTGTTTGGCTGCCCTGGAATTGTCCCGTCATTTCAATCTCAAATTCCAGCCAAAGGACGCGGTGCTTTAAGCCGATTCCAGTCGCGTACCATGTCATTCTTCTGGAATCACGCGGTGCCCTCTTCTCCCCCAAACACGTCTCCTTCCCCGATCCCATCCGCCGCCACCTCGCCGCCTTCCGGTAAGAGGCTGACGAGCTCCGCCTTCCTTCCTCAACTCCTTCCTTCCTCACCGTGGCTCTCTTCCCTGCAGTTTTGCGATGGCCCCTCCCCACCGTGGCTCTCTTGCCGCCCGCGCGATGATGACCCGCCTCTGGTGAACGCAGACGAGCTCAGCCATCTCCCCTCCACCGCAGGCAAGTTTCATCCTCTGGCTCTTCTATTTTACAATATATCTCTCCCTCTGGCTTGTCCTACATGTTCTAGAACCCTAACCCAAGCCTCAACCGATCTGCAGATTCTGCAGCAAATCAAGCTCAACATCAGCGGATCCAGAGAGCTTTCGAGCAGCCAGACACGTTTTGACCTCCCGCCCTAGTCCCTAACTCAACATCACGTTTTGACCTCCAGAGACCTCACACGAGTTCTTCACCTCGTCCCCTTAAGGCTCTGTTTGTTTCTAGAGTTTTTTCAGAGATTGGTGGGGATTATTCCGGTCAAACCCCCAAATCCCCACATATCTGTTTGTTTCTAGTGTATTGGACATGTTTTATCCCCACCTTTCCCCACAAATTCCCAAAGTCTAGTTCATTTTTTATTTTGCTCAATCCCCTAGGGGATCCAATACACTACCCCTACCTAGTGGATTGGATCCCCAATCCCCTAGGCGCCTAGGGGATTGGGTGAAGTTTGGAGTTTCACCCAATCCAATAGAGTATTATCCCCACCAATCCCCTAAAATACCCTAATAACAAACAAGGCCTAATCTGCTGCAGCAACGGTATACTCCCCAACGCATGCCTCTCTCTCTCCCATCTTTCTTGCTCTTTAATGTCTTGCAATGTCTCCCATCACACGAGTTAGAGCATCTCTAGTTGGGGCGCCCAAACGGCCGCCCAAAGGCGTTTGGGGCGTGCCGGACACAAAATGGCACCCACTCGCGGCGCCCAAACGCGAATTCGGTCCGGCGCGACCCAGTTTTGTGTCCGACACGCCCAGCCCACGCCCTCAACTTGAGGAGGCTTGGGGCGGCCCCGGACGGAAGGAAACGCACGCCTCCGATGCGCGGGCCACGCGTGGCAGTGACACGGCCACGCCCGGCCGTGGTCAAAGGCGTCGTCAAAGGCGCGTGCCGCGTGGCGACTCCTTGTTTTCACGGCCGGCCGGCGGCCAGTGAGCCGTCGCGTCCTCTGCTCGCCGGAGTGAATGCGGCGCGTCTTTTCGAGGCGAGCGGCGTTAATGCCACCGCTCTCCGGCCGCCATAAAAGGCGCGCGCCGGCCTCCACTCATCGCCACTCTCGCCCTCGCCGTTCTCTCTCCCTCACCTCGCCGCTCCTTCTCCACTCAAAAACCGCCGCCGCTCTCCTTCTCCATGGCCGGCACCTAGAGGCGCACCGGCGGCGCCGCGGCCAACGGCTTCGCGCCACGCACCCTGCTCAAGGAGCAGACGGAGGCGCTGCGCGACAACGGCTATCCGGTGCCACCGGATATGCGTGTTTGCCACGGGTTCGTCATCGGCGTCAACGGCGTGCCGGCGATGAAGCCCCTGAAGCGGGCGAACCGCGGCTTCGCCGCCGCGGATAACACGCACTACTGGCGTGACCTGACGCCGGAGCAGCGTCAGGACCCGCGCTGGGATCCACGGAACCCGGCCAACCATGGCCGGTACGAGGCGGCGTTCCAACGCGCCTATGAGGAGGACTTCAACCGCTGGGACGGCCCCGGCCCGGCGCCGACGGACAAGAACATCGCCGGGCGTGAGGCGTTCTGGAGCGTGCCCGGGCGCACGCTCCAGTTCGTGATGAACCACATCGCAAACGGCGGCTCGCTCCTGACGGCGGCGCCCGCCCCTGCTCCGGCCGCCTGGGCACCACCGCCACCTCCGGCCAACCAGTGGGCGCCGCGCGCGACGCCGTCCTCGTCGCGCTCCACGGCATCCTCGTCGCGGGCGTCGTCCTCGCGCTCGTCCTCATCTCGCTCCCCCGCCTCCTCTCTGCTAACGCCGAAGCCGGAGCAGATGAAGTTGAAGGCGGAGCCGGAGCTCTCGCCGTTCATGGCGGAGCTCATAGCGGCGTAGGCGGGGACGGACGACGACGCCATTGCGGCGGCCGTCGAGGCCGCGTCGATGGACGACGTGCCGCCGCTCGACGGCCCCTGGGCCTGCGCCTGGTCGGCGCGCGAGACCGCCAAGGAGAAGGGCGTGCCCTTCTTCGACCTCACCGTCGATGACGGCCCAGGACCGAGCCGCGTCAAGGAGGAGGACGACGGTGGCGCGTGGACCGGCGGCGCGTGGAGCAGCGGCGGCGCAGGGAGCAGCGGCGGCGAGAAGGAGGAGGAGGACCCCTACTATGCCTTCAGGTGCCGCTACCGGGGCCAGTAAATTAGGTTTAGTTTTTTTAAATTTCATTCGAATCTGTAAAATTTCCTAAAGTTTGAATGAAAATCGCCGAAGTTTAATTTTACAAAATAATATTTGGGCGCCACGAGTGGGGAGCGACGGCGCCCAAATGTGCCAGGTAGTCCGGACGGCGCCCAAATGGCCCGTCCGGAAGGCCTTTGGGCGGCTATTTGGGCGCCGCGACCGGATGCTCTTAGTTGAATCAGATTGATCATGTGTGTACGACTGTACGGTTACGATACGTCGATAGGTTTTGTTTGTAGCAAGCGGTACTGACAGTACGCACCGTGATCAGTACTGACACATGGACATCCACACCCACGAGGCCACGACACACAGTGCCAAAGTCTTGTCTACGCGAACTTGCGATGCACCAGAGTCCCAGACTACATCTGCCGCGCCATCGCGTTGACCGCGAGCTTGATCCTGTCCTTCTTCCCGGCGAAGTTGGCGACGAGCTGCTCCCTCGCGGGCAGGCACGCCTTGACGGCCTCGTCGGAGGTGTAATCCTCCGCCAACCGCTGCAGCGCCGGGAACTCGCCGTCGCCCACCAAGCTCACGCCGGTCACCTCTGTCAGCACACCCAGCACGAGCGAAAGCCCACAGGCGGCGAAGTCGAGGTAGCCAACGGCGTCGCCCGCGAAGAATTTCTTCCCCTGAAGCCGTGCCTCCAGCAGCGCCATGTTCTCCTTCACCTCCTTCACGAACCCCTGCCGCTTCTCGCCGTCGTCCAGCCACAGCGCCATCCAGAACGGCTTCTAGCACTGCATACGTGTCATGAACTTGAGAAAACTGCCGGGTTTTACAAAAGGGAGGTTAATTAGCGGAAATTGAGTTTGGCTCCCGGTATGTTCAAACAAATTGAACAAATTGAAAAATGTTCAAAAAATCCGAAAAAAAATCATGCACGTACCTGACAATGTCACACACGACCGTGTCAAATTTCGTACCGAAACGACATCGTATGCGCCCTGTGCAAAAATGACAAAATTCATATTCTGACAGAAATTTTGTCATTTTTGCACAGGACGCATACGATGTCGTTTCGGTGCGAAATTTGACACGGTCGTGCGTGACATCGTCAGGTACGTGCATGATTTTTTTTCGGATTTGTTTGAACATTTTTCAATTTGTTCAATTTTTTTGAACATACCGGGAGCACAAAACGCCATCCTCGGTTAATTAGTACCGCATTGCAGAGCACACACTGGAGGAGCTGAAGTCGGACAGCATTTGGGAAGAGCAAATGAGATCCCCGCACTGCCAGTAGCAGAAGTGTCGCTAAAAATGTTCCAGAGTTTGGAGCTGAGTAGGCTTTTGGTCTAGTTGAAATGATCAGGAGACATCAGATGAGCAGTTACAAAGTTTGTCCATTCTTCGGACACCACAAAAGTACTTTCTGACTGCTCAGGAGGTTGGAAGAAGGCTGGCCAAGCTTGCTTTCCCTCCCGAGAGATATGCATCTGTGGCTGGATTTCAGGGACAAGAACCATCCCCACATGGATATTCTATTGAATAACAGGGCCTCCGTTAACCGAGCCACCAGATGAGGAGGGATCAGTGCTAAGTGTAAGGGTGAGAGAGCTGTCACCAGGTGCAGCCGCTTCAATTTGCTGCTCTAAGGGATCCACCGGCAGTTCTTGCACATCATGGTTTAGAACAACCGGGTTGATCAGATCATTTAGTTCCATGAAGTCATCTTCATTGAGTTGGTGTGGAGCAGCATTAAGATCCAGGCTCAGGGCTGGTGGGGGAACATTCAGATCAATAGGGGAAAAATAAATGTTCGCACCCAAATTTGGCACCTAGTCAGATTGACCCTAGATATTCTTGATCCAGACTAGATGTACCCGGAGTGACGCCAAGACATGGAAAAAATGGAAGAAGACAAGCTATGTCCCAATCGGCAAGCCGCCAGGCTGAAGGCCACCATGTCGCGGCAACCATAAGTTGCCGCCATCATTGGGCCAACGTCATACGGGAGCCGGCGATGTCCAAGGAGTCGGCATTATCCAAGAAGCCGGCATTCCTAGGAAGCCGCCATTATAAGCCGGCATTCTCAGGAGCCGGCCATCCATAAGCCGACATTCTCCCATGAGCCATTCAGAGCCGCCATCGTCCAAGAGCCGAGATTATCCCAGTTGCCGGCTCATGTCTTAGAAGCCGGCATGCACGCTGTCATGACCCATTCGACAGGTTAAGCCGGCACCCCCACCGTATCCCAGGAAGAGGAGGAGCCGCCGCACCGCCATAACGTAAGTCGGCAACAAGATAAGCCGGCATATTGCCATATACCAGGGAGAGCCGGCGTGCCTTCATTCTTCACTTGGTAAGCCGACATGCGGGGTCGTGCCATAATCAGGCTTAGTAGCCGGTTGTGGTGGTGACTCGAGAGATAATTCAGAGGACAGCATACGGAGATTGCACGATAACACCAAGAAGACGACCTCAGATGGGAAAGTACCTAACATGGAAATTGTGCGTATTGTCAATGCCCACAATGTTGATATTTAAGTCATCTTCATCCGAGTTAGTATGCAGCCTACAGAGATACGACGAGACCCGGGCGAGTTAACCCGTCACCTGACAGAATACGACCTGAAGAGGAAGATGGACACGGAAAGTCATAAAGACGGCCTTAGATGGAAAAATGATAGTCGAAAGAGTTGTTCACCTCGTCGAGACGTACAAGTTTGGTCATTGGGCCATATCCATCTGAGTTTGTATGCGACTTCTAGGACCATGACAAGAAGAAGGACAGTAGGTGCTGCGAATCTGGACAAAAGTTCGACTTGGACTAGGTCTAGGGTTTTAGGACGGTTTTGATGTAATTTCCTTGTAGAGAAAGTCCTATGCTTGCACGGGAAGTCCAGCCGCCTCATATATATGTGAGAGGTGACGGTCGATTAAATAACACCAATCGAACCAATCAATCTATCACACACTACCAGGGAAAAGGCTTTTTGTGGCGCATCCACTTTTGCTTTCTGTGGCGCATGGTGGGTGCGCCACAGAATTGTCGCCACAAAAATATATTTATGTGGCGCACGCCCAGGTGCGCCACAGAAAGACCAAGATTCTGTGGCGCACCATGTGTCGTGCGCCACAGAAATCTTTTTAGTGGTGCATGCCTACAGATGCGCCACAGAAGAGCGTGCGCCACAGAAAATAAAAGGCATGTGCCACAGAATACTTGTACATGTATTCGTAATTTGCTGCTGCCCGCTGTACAAATACAGGTATATTACAGAAATACAGGTGTATTACAGGATTTATACAGACATAATACAAACAATAATATATTTTGACAGGTATATGAAAACAGACACATTACTATGTCATCACATTACTTAGAGCCCGAGATAACATACATATAGTGACAAGTGCCGAATTTGTACACATCTTGATACAAAAGTTTATCGTGTCACGCGTTACAAATGAAGTGTTCACCACCTACACTAGGATCAAATAAAGTACATCGGCGATGATGGTGAGCAAGAGCAGGAGCATGACGATCATGGAGCCTTCTTCTTGATCGGCGCCGGGAATGGTTTATACATCTCTTTCGTCGTCCACGTCCTGGTGTCATTCTGCATCTCTAGGCATTCTTCAATGTCCCTCGGGCACAACCCTGAAGATGGAATGGGATATATTGGTTAATAATATAAATAGAGTATGATTTATTCATCTAAATGGATAAGTCTATAATAAAATAAAATAAAGAAGCACTTCTTGCAAGTGAGGCGAGGCTTTCTTTTATAACACATCCTACCTCTGCCTTTGTAGTGTAAGTCCCCCCCCCCCCCCCCCCCCCGTTGTGTCGATATCTTCGACGATGATTTCCGATAACTTCATCTGGATACGATGGAAGTCTTCTCTAAGATCAGCATCGGTGAGATTATCCGCAAGTTTGGCCCATTCTCGGATACTAGATGGCATCCTCAATTCCTCTGCATCCCGGACATACCCTTTAAGTTGATGGAGGGCGTAGAAGGCCTCCTTCACGCTGCCAGGCTTCTGCTTGCGGCAATGGAACTCGGTCACATGCTTGAACCGGTGCTTGTTGTCATTCCTAAAAACTTCCGCCTTCTCTTCGAAGAGGCCTCCCTTTTGGGCGTAGCCCTCGATAGCCTCATCGAGAACATCCTTTATTCTGGTGTAGTCTTTCTTCCTCGAACTCCCCGAGTTGAAATAAGTGGCAGTACATGTCCCTGCTCAACACAATTGAAACGGAATGTTGGAAAGGATCAGCAATGGAAGAAATCTATAAGAAAGCATAAGTTACGACGGCGGCGAGCGGATGTGTACTTACCGGGGACAGAAAGGCACAAGAAGGCTGTTCTTCGTCTTGTTGTTCAGCATGAACCTCCGGAGGTACTCCGTCGCTCTGGTCCGTGTCCTTGATCTTTCCACCAGCTGGCTATCACGCATGTAGTAGGGATCTGCTACCGCGACGTGCAGGGTATTATCTCTCCAGATCTTCATCGCCACATTGAGCGCGTATAGGCGGACCAAGTTATAGTCCAGCCGTTTAAAGTGAAATAGATTGAAGACGTCCTATCTGGAAATACATGTCTATTCCAATCTGAGAAGCACAGCAAGAAACTTACAGTTATCCAGCTCTTATGTTTACTTTTCCAAGCTACGGTTGGTTACTAAAATTTAACTATGCCACTTTCTAAATGGAGGTTTTAATCATTCATTACCAAAGAGAACTCCTGCATGTCTTGAATGATTAGGTCTAAGAAATGTAGACAAGGTTAATGGTGCCATGTTTTGAAACTAACTTTTATTTGTTTCAGTCTCTCATACGCGAAACAAGCTGGATGGGTAATCTATCTAAATTCAGTGCTGCAGAAAAGTGAAGACATCTGGATAGAGAAATAAAGTCACGAAGAACTTTTGGTGCCATGATGAAACCTAAGAAAGTGTGACCCCTGCAGCAAGAGCTTGAGCTGGACAACATCATACACATTGTTCATACTCTCAACAGCAGCCACAATAATTCATATCATCAATTTGCCACATTGAGTGCGTACAGGCGGACCAAGTTATAGTCCAGCCATTTAAAATTGTCCAGAATCAGGGTCGATCCAGCTCACGAGTTTGCATTTTCGACATGGACATCTTATCTGGCGCCTGTTGCACCGAATCATGTCCGTCTTCGCTTCTTCCTTGTATCTACTGATTCGACCGCATCTCATCATGATGACCATGGTTGACTACGCGATATACATAGATCAGAAACGAGAGTATGTTAATTAGAACCGCAACATGCACACACAGACACACACATGCATGGTCGTCGAAAAAATTCAGCATGACCTCTCCTAAAAGTATGACATATGGGTAGTGCAAAAATTTGCCGACATGGAAATTAATCAACATTTCGGCAAACATCCATGCACCACGCCGGTGCAAACAACAACAAAAAGTTTCTTTCGGCCCAATTCATACACAACACACAAGCTTCATGTATAAATATCGTCATGTCATCATGCAAACTTCACCTACGACAAATTACATCCACACACCGCCGGCCACACAAAACATGCATATGCATGTCCATCCAACTTTCCTCACCTAGTAGATTCGTTACCGAGACGTGACCGTGATCGATGAGAGAGTGTGTGGTGTTGGAGAGAAAATAGTGGATAAAAAGAGATGTGGGAGAGAGGAGGAGAGTATATATGGAGAGCCTCCCCGACCCTCACCAATTATCTATCAACCAAAGTAGGTTTAACTACAAAAAATGGAGAAAAGTATGGCAAAATGGGATGAGAGGGAGGAGGAAGACGGGCTGGGTGGAGGAGGGAAGAAGAACCAAATGGGTAGGGGAAAGAGGGTGCCCTCTTTTTGTACATCTGGAAAAGCTATTATGTGGCTAGTGGAGGAGGGAAGAAGAACCAAATGGGTAGGGGAAAGGGGCCCACATGCGCCACAGAAAAGGGGCTTCGCAGCTCCCCGACATGAAACATCAACCAGCCAATCATTGGTGGGGGGCCCACCATATTTCTGTGGCGCATGCAATCTGATGCGCCACAGAAACGTCCCTTTCTATGGCGCATCTGATCCCATGCGTCACAGAAAAGACCCCGGAGTTTGAAATCCAATCATTGGTGATGGGCCCCACTTTATTTCTGTGGCGCACCTTGCTGCGTGCGCCACAGAAAGCAGACATTCAGTGGCGCATGGGTTATCCATGCGCCACAGAATGTGGACACTTTCTGTGGCGCATGTCCTGGGGTGCGCCATAGAAACATTTTTGTGGCGCATGGTCAAAATGGTGCGCCACAAAATGTGGTTCCACAGAAAGCTATTTTCCTACTAGTGACACCTTCGCGTGTTCAATTTATCCCTCATCCTTGTACCTATGCTTCTCATTCCTTCGTAAACCGGTCATCATGTCGGGGAGCTGCGAAGCCACGAGGCTCTAGGTGCGATCAGTTCGACCTGGAGCAGCCAATCGTCGCCGGCTTCCTCTGACGGGGCTTGTCCCGAGGGGCTGGGGCGTCTGGTATCAAAAGAGCCGGCTGGACTGTCTTGCGTATCGCGCTTCCAGCCGGCCTCCCGCGGTGCGACTTGCGGAGCATCTCCCCCGGCGCCGCGGGTTCACGAGGACGTGTTCATGTGACGCGTTTCTAGCGCAACAATAAAGTTCAGGTTCTGTCCAACAACATTGACATTCAGAGGTGCAACAATATCATTGTGAACTACAACATTTTGCTGTGGTGGCCACACAGGCCAATCCTGCTGAACATTGACTTCTGGAGCAGGGTTGTGAACATGCATCTGTGCCAATGGTTGAGCAGGCATAGGGGTGGGGAGTAGACCCAACAGCAGGAGGCTCTTCTTCATCTGCAGGCAGATTTCCGATCAGTTGCTGACTCAGTACAAAGATAGGAACTCACCAATATTCACCCTGAAATTTATTTCCATTGGAAACCACACAGCTCTGCGGAATAAGCTGAAGAGCAGTCACCCTAACCTTGATAATAACAGCCCCATAAGAGCTAACTGTTTCATCCCAATTAACCAGAACTACAAAATCCCTAATTGCATTCTGAACATGAAATTCAGTCCATAGATCTAGGGGAAAAGCAAGGAGCAGTAACCAACACTCCTGATTATAAGTGAAAGCCCGGTGGTTGATTCCCTGGTCATGAGCTGTGAAAGAGACCGAACGGCCCTGGAACTTGTGTGGATTGTGCGAAATTAACCAATCTCTGTCAGCTGTCGAACTGATACGCACATACGCAGAACCTAAGGGACAACACTGAATCATCTCAAGAGTAAAACGCATGCAGCCTTCTATGAAGTTTCTGAGATACATCCTAGTTAATTCAAAAGGCACAGCAGCATCCGGCGCTGGGGTAATCGTGGCGATGGCAACATCATCGTGTTTAGCATGAATCCCCTCACTGACATGGTAGCGGCATTGCTGCGGCCGATTATCAATGTTCAGAATCTGATACCTTCCAGGGACGAAGGGCTCGGGGTCGATGGGGAAGTTGGCCATGGCTGGCGGCGGTGGCGACTTCGGAGGAGGCGGTGAACAGTAGCGAGGAGGGTTTGTGTTCTGACAGAGCTTGGGAGGCGAAGAGGCCAAGGACCCGTTGAAGGAAAGAGAAATGTCCAGAAGAGGGGTTTTCTCAGTTTCCAAAACAGGGGCGAAGGTGGTTGACAAGGATATACATCTCGGGTACCCAACCGTGAGGGTACCAGGTGCACGTGATGACTAAAGGCCCAATAGCGAAGAGCTAACTCGAAGCCCAAGACGAGAGGCCCAACAAGATGGAGTACCCTCCAACTTTAGACATAGACATAGTCGGTTTGTACTTTCCTTTATGTAAACTAGGTCGGTTACAAACTCCCGAGACCCAGCCTATTTAAAGGCTAGGAGGGGTGCCGATCTAGGACCAAGCCATACTCGAACCACCAAAGCTCTTGCGAGATCGACATCTCGCCGAGCATCCTTGTAATCGCATAATCTCACACGATCAATAACAGACAGGCAGGAAGTAGGGTCTTTACCTCCACCCGAGGGGCCTGAACCTGGGTAAATCTTTGCCTCTGCTTGTCAGCCGACGAAACTACCAGTACTACCACGTTCTCTCCCCATAATCTCAACCCTAGGTCCTTAACCATGGGATTTGATGAGGGTACACCTCGTCAATTGGCGCCGTCTGTGGGAAAGAATAGTGCTGGATTCACGGTTCCTTCAGCTACATCGGAAAGCGGCGACTCGCCGATCGGATCTACAAACGGCAACTCGCCGGCTGCATCAACGAACCAGAACTCGCCACTCGGGCGGCACACGGCAACTCGCCGAATCACTCGACAAACGGCAGCACGCCAGCTTCACCCGCAAAAAGTACATCAGATCCTCTGATGGATTTCGAGCCACACTCGCCAGAATTCCAGGAGACTTTCTCCGATCTCGAGTCAGGTTTGGGTTTGACTGTTGGTTCGTTCAATTTTTTCGTAAACAAGCTTGGTGTGCAGGACTTGACAGATCCATGCCAACTCGCGACTTCCGCACCCGAGGCTCCATCGGTTGCGGCTCCTTCGACTGCGGATCCATCAACCGCGTCCATACCATCGTCGATCCTCTGATCTTGCTCGTCTGCAACAACCATCTCAACTCGAGAGCTTAACAAGCTCCTGGAGGAGCTCGAAGAGAGGAGGCCGAATCAGCATACCGCATAAACAACCCCGAGCTCGATCTTCCACTCGAGGATAGCATCGACTGCGGGATCCCTTCAGCGACTTCGACTAGCCCGAAACTCATATCGACAACCACGTCGACTCCGAGATCTGCACCAACAACACCCTCGACTCGAGATTCATAACAGCCTCACCAACGCCGAGATGAGCATAGGCGACGAAGGCATCGACAGCGAGATCCATCCAGACGGACCACTCGACGGGCATATCGACTCTGACATGAGCCTCGATGAAGACGTCGAGTCCATGACAGGACTCGAAAACACATACGCATATCCTCGGGTGATACCCCAGCAGGTCTACGTCGCCATCGCCGCAGAATCATCAGATGCTGCGGCCAGCCGCAGGCCTACAGAATTCCCGTGCACAGTTACTATGCCGGATGGAGTCACAACTCTCACAATCACTGCTGAGATGGCAGCAAAAGCAGATAAAGTCATCAAGGAGTGCACAATGATGCCAGCAGACGCAACACAAGAGGAGATGTTGACCTTCCAGTACTTCAACTGGCAGGAATCACTTCGACTGCGGCAGGTCAGAGCAACACTCGAAGAACGCAAAAAGCAAGCTAGCTTGTCGAGTGCGCGAAGAAGACAGCTCTCCCTGAGCTCCACCGGGCGAGCAGACACAAGACCCAGATCAAGGTTGTCGCACCTCTCGCCAGACGAAAGGGCGGCGCTCACCGCAACTTAGGCAACTCTTTCATGACATACGACGAAGAGGGAGTGCCAGTACCCAAAACAGCTGCGGGTGCCCTCTTCACGCCGCAGCATATCTAGAGGCAATCAACCTCCAGCTGATGACCCCAATGCAAAACTGCATCGCCAGCAGATCAAATCACTCGCCTTAGCGGCGAAGGCCATACGCCAAACTCCAAGAACTCCAGGAGGAGTCGAGATGGGCCATAGTGACACACGTCGTGAAGAGCACAATCGCAGTGGCCGTCGCCACCACTCGAAGGAAAGAAGCAGCTCGCGTAGGCGCAGGTCCAGGAGCAGATCGCGCAGATCTTACAGTAGCGACTCATACTCTGATCGAGAGCCTGAGCCACATGGAGCTCTGTGCTTCACTCGACGCGTCCGCGAGACACGGATGCCCAAAGGGTTCAAACTCACATCTGAACAGCCCAAGTACACGGGTCGACAGGAACCTTCCGGGTGGCTGGAAGACTACAGGCTGGCTGTCGCGTGCCAGCGAGGCACAAACACCACAGCCATGCAATACATACGACTCATGCTCGAAGGCACAGCCCGCGACTGGCTCAAGGCTTACCTCCATCAACATACGACTCGTGGGATCACTTCCGCGGACTTCATCAAAAACTTCGAGCCTCTATGTGAGCGACCAAAAACGTTCGAGAACTGCGAGCCTGCGTTCAACGGTCAGGTGAAACGTTGAGGTCATACATCAGACGATGGACTGAGATACGCAACTCAGTCGGAGTAATTTCAGAAGATATGGCCATGGATGCTTTCATCATGGGCCTCGCCAGGCATGACTTCAAAGAAGCACTTGGTCGCAAAAAGCCAACCTCTGTGGCTAACCTCTTGATGGTAGCGACTGAGTGGGCAGACGGAGAAGACATGGCGCGCACCACACGCGGGTCCTCACCCCGTGACAATCATGAAGTGGCAGTCGAAGCCGCAGAGACTCATACAGAGACGACCGAGGCGCAAGCGTTCAAAACGTCACTACGACGACGACAGACCCGTTCATGGCGGCTGGGTTCTCTACACCCCGCAATGACCAAGACAGAAGCGACCGACGGTCAGAAGATCGAGGGACAGTCGAGATGATCGCGGGACAGTCGAGATGATCGCCGGGACAGTCGAGACCGCGGCCAACGCAGTGATAGCTACAAGAGGAAGGACTGGCGCAAGTCAGATCCGGGCACAATCCGAGCGATCATTCGAAGAAAAGATGGATGCTGATTGCAGATTCCACCTGTACAAGGGGGACGACGGAAAACTGCGCTCCAATCACTCGATGAGAAACTGCAGGGAATTCGACCAAATGGCGACTGATTACATAAACTCAGAAAGGCAACAGCCGCAAACGCACCCTGCACCTGTGCCTCAGCCAAACAACGTGCCCGTCTGATGGCACCACCACCACCACCACAGCCTGCGCAGGCGGAAATCTCGCGGGTGCCATACAACCCGTACCTCGGGTGGACGAACCTCAGTACCCTCCGCCCCAAGGGCAGATGTACATGATACAGAAAGGTCGCCCTTCCAACAGGGAGCAAAAACTTCGCACTCGACAAGTAAACATGGCGGTCATGTCACCTCCTGCTGTAACTGAATTCTTGAAGGGTTCTGAAACCAATAAGCTTCAGCAAGAGGACCACCCTCCATCGGTCGTTCGTCCAGGGCACTCTGCTCTGGTACTCGATCGCAAATTGGAGGCTACGCCATGTCCAAGGTTTCATGGATGGTGGCAGCGGCATAAACATCATCTTCGCAGATACGCTCCGCAAAATGAACAGGTCAGTCGAAAACCTGCCAAGATCTTCAAATACCTTTCACGGTATCGTCCAGGAAAGCAATAAGCCCAGAAGGCACCATACAACTCGACGTAACGTTCGGGGACAAGAACCACTTCAGGACAGAATCGATTGAGTTCGAAGTTGTCGACTGGAAGTCACAATACCATGCTATACTTGGACGCCCGACGTTCGCTCGATTCATGGCGGTGCCACACTACGCATACCTCCAGTTAAAGATGCCTGGACCAAAAGGAGTAATCACAGTCAAGGAAACTTCCAAAAGTCTGACTCTTGCGACCGAGAGTTTAGCAAAATCTCTGAGATGTTCGGCATGGAAGCAACACTCGCGATCGCGGTCTCCAACGATCGAACACTTATGCCGGAGCACAAAAGGTGGCAGTCGACAGATCATTCAATGCCACCAATGACACAAGGTCGCATCAGGTGCACCCGACTGACCCGACCAAGACAGTCAATGTCTCGTCGAGTCTGCCTATCGCATAGGAAAGCGCGCTCGTCGAATTCCTCCGTGAGAACTGGGATATATTTGCGTGGTGTCCAGCCGACATGCCAGGTATTCCCAGGGAATTCGCCGAGCACTCTCTCCAATTATTTCCAGATGCTAAACCAGTCAAGCAAACAATGCGCCGCATATCCGGCCCAAAAGAACGCAGTCGAAGCCGAAGTCGACAGACTACTCGCAGCAGGTTTCATCAGAGAAATCAAGAAATCACAATGGGTGGCCAACCCCGTACTCGTAGAAAGAAGAACACAGATATCCTTCGGATGTGCGTAGATTTCACGCACTCAATAAGTGTTGTCCAAAGGATCACTTTCCACTACCTCGAATCGACCAGATCGTCGACTCCACCGCCGGGTGCGCTCGCTTGTCCTTCCTGGATGCTTACTCGGGTTACCACCAGATAAGGATGAAGGAAGAGGATGAAGAGAAAACGGCGTTCATAACCCCACTCGGGGTCTACTGCTACACAACCATGCCTTTGGGCTCAAGAACGCAGGCGCAACCTACCAGCGCATGATGCAAGATTGCCTCAAGAAGCAAATTGGGCGAAACGTCCAGGTCTACGTAGATGACATCGTCATCACCACAAGGGAGGAAAACACACTACTCGATGACTTGCGAGAGACGTTCGCAAACCTCAAACGCTTCCACATCAAGCTCAACCCGAAGAAGTGCACGTTCGGCGTGCCAGCCGGGCAACTCCTCGGGTATCTAGTCTCAGCTCGAGGAATCGAGGGACCCGGAGAAAATACAGGCCATCTTGACGATGCAAAGGCCTTCAAAGCTCCATGACGTGCAAAATTAGCGGGTCGAGTGGCAGCACTCAGTCGATTCATCAGCAAGCTAGGCGAAAAAGCACTCCCGTTCTATCGACTGATGAAGAAAGCAGATAAATTCGAGTGGACGCCAGAAGCCGAAGCAGCCTTCACGGACCTCAAGCGAGTCCTCACAAGCCCTCCAATCCTCGTCGCACCAAGGGAACGCGAGCCACTATACCTATATGTCTCTGCAACTAACAGGGTGGTGAGCACGTCTGGTAGTCGAACGCAGGGAGGAGGGACACGCCCAAAGCATACAACGTCCAGTCTATTACTTGAGTGAAGTGCTCTCCACATCAAAGCAGCGGTACCCGCACTATCAAAAGCTGGCCTACGCCGTGTTCATGTCCTCAAGGAAGCTGACGCATTACTTCTCCGAGCACCCGATCACTGTAATCAGCACCTCAGGGATCGGGGACATCCTCACAAACCCCAACGCAACTGGGCGAGTCGCAAAATGGCTCATCGAGCTAGCACCGCGAGACATCAAGTATGATTACCCGAAGGCCATCAAAGCACAAGTCTTACCTGAGTGGATCGAAGCTCAGCTGCCAGGAGCACCAGATGTGTCCAACTCATGGACTATGTACTTCGATGGCTCGAAGAAAAACGAAGGCGCAGGCGTCATCCTCATATCACCAAAAGGCGACAAGCTCCGCTACATACTGCAAATGGGATTCGAGTTCCCATCCAATAACGAAGCAGAGTACGAGGCCCTGATCCATGGCATGAGGATGGCCAAAGCCCTCGGGTGCACTCGACTGATGATCTACGGTGACTCGAATCTTGTGGTACAGCAAACAATGAAGGCCTGCGACGCAATCGCAGATAACATGATCGCCTACCGTGACCTGTACAACTCATGGAGGGCAGCTTCGAAGGCTGCGAGTTGCGGCACATAGGGCGTGAGAGCAATGAAGAAGCAGATAAGCTAGCCAACATTGGCGCGACCAAAGCACCAGTTCCACCTGGTGTCTTCTTCGAGCGCATCGAGCACAGGTCCATCAAGAAAAAACGAGCACTCCTACATCAGCACAGCACCAAGAGCAAAGCACCTAGCACAGAGGACCCGCCAGTCGAGGTACTCCTCATCGAGCCAACATGGACTCAACCTTTCTCGCATACATACTCCGCGGCGAGGTACCCGAAGACATAACAGAGTCAAGACGCGTCACTCGACGATCTAAAGCATACACTGTCATCAACGGTGAACTATACAAACGCAGCATATCAGGTATGTTCCAACGTTGCATAGCATTTGAAGATGGCCAAGCCATCCTTCGTGATATTCATGCAGGTACCTGCGGGCATCACCAGCAGTCGATCACTCGTAGCCAAAGCCTTTCGCGCAGGCTTCTACTGGCCCACAGCACTCAAAGACGCGGAGGACATAGTCAAAAGGTGCATCGGCTGCCAAAAATTCGCCACAAAGCCGCACGCACCCGCATCGGCGTTGAAGACAATACCATTGGCCTGGCCCTTCGCCCAGTGGGGGCTCGATATGGTTGGGCCACTCAAAAAATCCTCCCATGGAGGGCATACTCACCTTCTGGTGGCAGTCGACAAGTTCACCAAGTGGATTGAAGCAGTCCCTATCACAAGTTCGACTGCCACTACAGCAGTCAATTTCATAAAATCCATCATATACCGCTTTGGTGTGCCAAGTAGCATCATCACTGACAACGGTACAAACTTCACGGCTGAAGAATTCCGAACTTTCTGCAAAGAGCAAGATATCACGCTCAACTATGCATCTGTGGCACACCCGCAGTCAAATGGCCAAGTCAAAAAGGCCAATGGGCTTGTGACGAGTGGAATCAAGAAGCGCCTCCTGGTCCCACTCAAAAGAGCAGCGGGTGCTTGGGTCGAAGAACTTCCATCTGTGCTATGGAGCTTACGCACAACTCCCAATGCTTCAACACAATTTACCCCTTTTCATGGTCTACGGCGCAGAGGCAATCCTGCCATCAGACGTAAGGTTCAATGCACCAAGAGTCGAAGCATACAACGAAGAAGATGCAGATGAAGCACTCGAAGATGCAGTCGACTTGCTCGAAGAAGCACGCAACACGGCGCTAGCACGCACAGCTGTCTACCAGCAAGATCTACGCAACTATCACAGCCGTCGACTGCGTACCAGGTCCTTCGAGGTTGGCGACCTGGTGCTTCGACTGAAGCAAAAGAAGGTGCACAAACTTGCTTCGCCATGGGAGGACCTTTTATCATCACCGAGGTCATTGGCGGTGGAGCGTACAGACTGAAGCACGCGAAGACAGGCGAACTCTCACATAATCCTTGGAACGTTGCGCAGCTGCGCCGTTTCTATGCTTAGATTGCTCAGTCGCATAATGTAATAGGCACATATGTCGGATGGCTGCAGGTTTCAGACGCGCTCTTTTCCTTACCAGGGTACCTAAGGGGACTGGAAGGTTTTTAATGAGGCGGCCTGCAGCTTAACATTCAAAAATGGAATATAATCAATAATTCCTCATATTTCTTCCTGCTTACTACTCGCATAACTTGTTCTCACAAAGTTAGCCTCACCCGAATACTCGGGGGCTGCGCTACCGCAAAGGCATGAGCTTCCGCTATTTCACAACATAATACCTCAGCCGCACATGCATACGCGGGGGCTGTGCAATTTATGTTCCATGCTCTGAAGTATTTCTATCGACCTCACTCGAATGCACGGGGGCTGGATAGTCATAACTTTACAGCAAGTTGCTTCATACACCCCGCTCAACAGGCTCGGGGGCTGCATACATGTAAACAAACAATGTGCAATACTCACAAGTGTTGCGTTTCACACTCAAGGGTCACACCCTATGCATAAAAACCCTAATCTAAAGGTTCATCCTTTGGCTGGGTCCACTTTGCCTCCTCCTTTAGCACCTGATGGATTAGGACCACCGCATCCAACCGTGTCTTTTTGTAGTGATCCTCCATTGGCACAGGACCACCACCTGGTAGGGGTGCGGGACCCATCGCAATCCTCTTCAAGTCAAGGTGCGGAAGATGCGATCGCACAAAGGCAAGGGCAACGTTAGCTCCGCTAACCAGTTGATCGCGCACAAACTTCTTGATCGTCTTGCCCTTTCGAAACCTCTTCAACAATGCAGCAAGGGTCCGAGGCTGCTCATTCAAAGGAAACAAAGTTTCGTGGACTCGAAACAAAGCTAACCTGCAGCTCTCCAGTCGAATGGCAATTCGACACGCACGATCCAGAAGCCTTACCAAAATGGCACTCCTCGCCTGTCTGACCAAAAGGGGTGGGCGGAGTACTCAGTACTACTCGCATGACCGTCGAGTCGATCCTAAATCCGTGCCTCCTCCTTTATCGGGCCAGAGCAAACATCTGCAAAAACAAAGGGCTCATCATCATGGCCCAGTCGAGTCATCTCGTGAAGAACAAATCTCGATGATCCAAAAATAGCTTACATTCGAGTTGCAGATTTACTCTCTCCAACTCCTCCAGCAAAAAAGTCTCTCCCTCTGTAGCGGGGGATGGTCTCGACTGTAACTCTGCATATGCCTCTCGCATTTCCTTCAGCTCGTCGCTCACCTTCGAAAGATTTTGCTGAAGGTAGTCCATAATTTTCTGGTCATTCACACTTCGAGACTTCAAAGAACCACCCACAACGGGGCCAGTCGATCCTTTAGAGGCTCGGTTCTACAGTCAGAATAATTGAGGGCATAAGGAAGCATTAAGAGATCAAGCAAAAGGCTCGGGGGCTACGCCTCCTGATCACTGGAGTTCATATTTCACAAAGGACAGATACGATGTCTGATAATTTACATATAGCAAAAGAAAATGACGAAATCCCTAGACCTAGTCAACAAATGGATCACTAGCTAAGTCGTCGACTTCTTGGAGGAAACCTTCTTCGCCTGGACTTTGGCTGCCCTATCTTCAACAGTTGTTACCAGCTGTTGGGCATACTTTTTGGCGGTTTCCATCCAAGTGCCGAACCCGACGGTTCTGCCGTCAGATCCCTGTGGAAACTTCTTTGTAGCTGCGTCAAAATATGCCTCGACTCCGTGCGCGAGCAACATGAGAAAAGTAGTCTGAGCACCACTTACCATTTGCTTGTGACAAAAATCGGCGACGGCAGTCCCTTCAGGCTGAAACAGCTCTACCAGTTCTGCAAAGGAAGATGGAAGCTCTTCACCGGGGAAGAAGCTGCCATGGAGGGCGCCCAAGGCACTCGCTGCCTGTGTCAGCATCTCCCCTGCTCTGCTACTGGTAACCTCTAAGACAGCCACGCTTTCGTCGAGTGAGGTGCCAAGGCTTTGCTTGCTTGGAGCAGCAGGGCCATCCATCACGCCTAGCATAACACATGGACAACATGATCAGCACCATATTGCAAAAACCTCAAATATCTAAGGCAAACAACAAAATTCGTACCAGTCAAAGTGGTGCTGGCGGCAGAGAGTCGACCAGTCGCCGACTCCTCTCTAACCTCTGCTGCTTTCAGTCTCTTCTCTAGATCAGTCACTCGACGGGTGGCGTTGTTCAAATTTTCTGCCGATTCAACGGCAGCCTCTGCAAAATAAACATACATGGTCAACAGACCGCAGGAGGAATCAGTTTCAACAAGTGGTACTAGCATAAAGAGATACGCACTCTTCGCAGCTTCGAGTTGCTGCTGCAGGGTGGCGGCTTCCGTCTCTTTGTGCACATACTTGGGACCAGCCTTCAGCAACTCTTGCACAAATGCCTAGGTGAACGGCATGGGCAAATTCATAACTCAATAACTGAGTCTAGGCAAAAAAAATTTGCACTCGATGGACATGAAACTACGGCAGGCGTAAACTTACGTGCTACAAGAAGGAAGAAGTCGATGCAGGGACACCTGCAGCCGCAGCTCCGCTCTCAGTTGCTGCGACTTCAGGCTCGGGTGGTGTCGCCGTGGCTGTAGCGGCGGGAGTCGCAGGGGTAGGCGGCTGCTCTGGTGGCAGCGTCCGTGCAGTGGATGCTGCGCTGCTCTTTTCCGCCGTAGGTGGCGGAGGCATATCCTCATCCGAGGAAACACTGTATCACACATTATAAGTATACAAAGTGGTATTGTTCATAACGTGACAAGGCATATGCACATAATACTTACTCTTCAGTAAGGTCGCACAATCGACCAGGTGCAAGCACACCCATGCTCGGGCGCGATTTCTTCGGTAGTCGAGGGGGAAGCATGCGAATCGGAGGAATCTCGAGTGGCGCCGTCATCGACTCCGTCCTGTCTTCCTCCTTTTCCTCCGAGTCAGCAGTGTCTTCCTCCTCGCGTGACCGCTTCTGCTTGGTCTGCACCTCAGCATCACCCTCATCGGCTTCTGGCGTATGTGCGGTGGCGAGTGAGGCCATCTCATCAGCAAAATCTGCCTCAAGTGGCTCATTGTCTGGCACTGGGCCGCTCTCTGGCAAGGGAGGCATCGACTCATACATTTTGTGTCCCTACACACATAAACAGCAAAGGATTCAACATCACACATGCATAACATATCAACTGAGATATAGTATCAACTGTTACCTCTAGTAGAGGGTTGCTGGTTTCATAAGGAGGCACAGGTGGGTTCATCTCGCAGGGATCTTCATCAGTCAATTTGGTAAGGCTTCTTACCAACTTCTCCGCCTCCGCATCAGAAAGCTCCACTACGCGTGAGCGGGTTGGATCAGAAGCACCACTGTATTCCCACATAGCATATGCTCGGGCTCGAAGGGGTTGCACTCGCCTCTTGGCCATAATGGCTAGCAGATGGATGCCCGTGACCTCTCGACCAACAGTGGTCTGAAGGTTCAGCACCTTCTCCATCAGAATGTCAGCCTCTTCGGCTTCGACTCCGGTTGGCTGGGCAATCTAGGATGGCCTCTTCTTCACCAGGGCGTCTGCGTCAAAGGCAGGCAACCCGAATGTTTGGGTGCCTATGGTCACATCTTTGATGTAGAACCACTTCTGGCGCCATCCTTGCACAGATTCCAGGAAGTTGATCTTGAAGTACTCGACATCAGGTCGAGCCTGTACTCCAAAACCACCAGGTCCCTTGGCGCTGTGCTGGCGCTTGACGTTGAAGATGCGGCGGAACAGACCAAAGTGGGGCGCAACGCCCAGAAAGCACTCGCAAAGAACGAAAAAACACGCAATGTGCAAAAGCCCATTGGGCGTAAAATCGTGCAATTGCACCCCATAAACGTGCATCAGTGCACGAAGAAAGTTGTGAACAGGGAAGGAGAATCCCCTGTTCACAAAATCCACAAAACAAACCCGCTCATTGGGCCTGGGCGCGGGATTACCTCGGCGCCAGGGATGCGAGCTTGCGATGTGTCCTCAGGGATCAGCCCGTCGTTCCGCAGGCTGGTGAGCATCCTCTTGCTGCGGAGGATTTGGTCCAGGCGCCCTTGTCCCTCTTCAACCCGCTGGCAGCGGCAGCGGCGCTGTCTGCCGATGCGTTCGCGATACTCCTGCCCTTCGGGTGGCAGGCTTCGTCATCGCGGTGGTGGTTGCAAAAGCTTCGCTATGAGGCTATGGCGGTGCGCGAGGAAGAAGAAGCAGCGGCGGCGGAGAGCAAATGGCAAGTAAAAAGCACTATTTACTCCGCCGCACCCCTTTAACCTCAACGCAAAAGAACCCGCACCGTCGATGCGAGATCGTGGGCAAAGAAGCAAATCCAACCATACACGTGGCAGCCACGGAGGGCAACCGTCGCCGGCCACTCCGCCCACTACGCACGGGAATCTAGGAACTACCATCATGGCCCCGGAGAAATCGTGTCTGAATGGTCAAATCCAGTCCAAATGGCTGCACAATGGGCCCACAAGACGTGTCACGTCCCATCTATCACAGCATAGCGCATGCCACCGCGTGTCAGGTGGCGCAGTCGCCATAAAACGTCATCCCTGACGTCATTGCAGGAGATTTGTTCAGAAAAGATGTCGGGTTCGCCCAAAGCATATTAATCACTCGATTGTTTTCGAGTGTATGGTCACTCGACTGTCTCTTCGATCAAAGACATATTACTCCCATCGGGAGCGTATCAAAAATTTCTTCGACTAAAGATGCTCAAGACCAAGTGATTTTGAGATTATCCTCCATTACAAGTAATAAAGCACAATCTCGAGGGGCTACTCCCATCGGGAGCGCTGTCGCGCACCCGATAGAATTATGGCAAAACATTTTCTTCCACTAACATATGTAGGGTAAGGAGGCCGGGGATCCGCACCCCTTATCTAAAAAAAAATATATGTAGGGTAAGAAGATTTTGAGATTATCCTCCATTGCAAGCAATAAAACACAATCTCGGGGGCTACTCCCATCGGGAGCGCTGTCGCGCACCCGATAAAATAGTTTCAAAGGGTCAGTCGACAAATACATCGACTACGTTCACATGCAAAATCATACTCGAAACATTCCCGAGTTGCGTCCGTCGCAAATACCTCGGATGCTGCACGCATAGTGCAAAGGTAAGACCCGCCGAACTTTCGAGCTGGGCTAAGGACCGTTCCAGCAACGTCAATCCTTAAACTTTCCGTGTCAGCAGACATGATGAAAAATCCCGACGGACGCGTTGGGTAAAATTCAAAGTTATACTGCAGATCGACTCAGTAAGACCTCAGCGGCCTAGTCGAATCTGACCAGTTTGTTCCAGATTCAAGTCCGGGGACTCGAGTTTGATTGAAAGCTAGTAAGGTTTTACCCAAATGTGTAGTTAACCAGTCTCGATCCGTCGAGTGAACTGGGCCTGCTAAGCTATTATCCCTTGATCATCATAAGCAAAAACCACAGTCGATGAAATACTCGACATAGCCATCATGTGCTATTCATACAGGAATTCCAATTATGATATATAGAATACAAAGCATATGACGTGCACTTGCGAACGAGTCCATGCCCGATTCTTCGAGCCAGACAAGTACTCGGGGGCTACTGACAAGGATATACATCTCGGGTACCCTACCGTGAGGGTACCTGGTGCACGTGATGACTAAATGCCCAATAGCGAAGAGCTAACTCGAAGCCCAAGACGAGAGGCCCAACAAGATGGAGTACCCTCCAAGTTTAGACATAGACATAGTCGGTTTGTACTTTCCTTATATGTAAACTAGGTCGGTTACATACTCCCGAGACCCAGCCTATTTAAAGGCTGGGAGGGGTGCCGATCTAGGACCAAGCCATACTCGAACCACCAAAACTCTTGCGAGATCGACATCTCGCCGGAGCATCCTTGTAATCGCATAATCTCACACGATCAATAACAGACAGGCAGGAAGTAGGGTCTTTACCTCCACCCGAGGGGCCTGAACCTGGGTAAATCTTTGCCTGTGCTTGTCAGCCGACGAAACTACCAGTACTACCACGTTCTCTCCCCATAATCTCAACCCTAGGTCCTTAACCATGGGATTTGATGAGGGTACACCTCGTCAGTGGTGGAGGCCATCAGATCTTGACGCGTGTCCTCAATCTGTGCTCGAGGGTCAGCAGGATCTTTCCTTGCCATGGATGGAGCTTGATTTTCCTTGCGGAGCCAGATTTGACGCTGGCGCGAAGAAGGAAGGTGATCCTGTCTTAATGAACAATGTTTCCTGACGTGGCCCTGATTAAACCAGAGATGACAGCGGATCCGATTGAAGCAGGCGTGTCGAAAGTGGCCCAGCAGGAGACAGCGAGAGCAGAAAGGCCTTCCCCCGTCTGGGCTTTGGGCGAGATGGTTGGGCTGGGCCAAGAGTGCGGTCTTGACGAGCAGGCTGCCTGTTCTGCATAGTGTGGGAATTGAGCCCATCCGTGGGAATTTGAACACCGCCAGTTCCGCGCCCAGCAGCCAGATCCTGATTGATACGCTGAAAGACTGATTTGGCAGGAATAGCTGAATTTTCGCCAACAATTGGAGGAGAATCAAAAAGAGGCCTTAATTGTGAGGCATTAAGTTTGCGATTGACCAGCGCCTCAAGCTCTTGTTTCTGAAACACCAGGAGACCATCAAGCGGGGACTGGACCTCTGGGTCATCTCTGAAGATGTTGTAAATGTCAGCAACCGTGTAACCTGATAGCAGTGCATCTTCAAGCTCCATGCACTGACGGGCATTCAGAAGGTGCATGAATGAAGGTCTGCCTGCTGGTGGAGACGGAGGCCTGCTGCGAGGCGTCAGGGCAATACGATTTGCACCAGTTAGGGGGTTGCGAGTAGCTCCAGAATTAACCTGAGCCACGGGCTTCATTCTACTTTTCACAGTGTTCCAAGAATTAGCCTCCTGCTTCAGCCAATTGTTGTATTCCCAAACATAATTGGGCCCTCCATTCCCCCAAAGCATAAAGAAAACCATGAAATCCGAGCAGGAGAATGACCGAAGTTGATTAACAAAGAAGCCAACTTGCTGTGAACTGACCGAGAACCGAAAAGTGCGATCACGCAGGAAGCAGCCATTGAAGTCTTCAGCGCAATACCACCAAGACAAGCATGCAGCAGATGCCCAACCATAGTTTCATCCAGCTTGTGCTTGCACCGCCCAAAGGAAGCCACTAAGAAGAATTCGCTTGACCCAGAATCCGGCAAGAAGACCACCGGACTATGAAACAGGCGCAGATGCTACGCTGGGTATCCATACCAGGCTTGAGGTCCAGGGTGGGGAGGGTTACCTTAGGAGGATCAGCATGCGGCGTCACCTCGGTATCCACGGGCGGAGGGAGGGCTTCACGTTCACCCACATGAACCCGGTAGTTGACGATGTCCATCTCGATGCCAGATCCAATCACCTCGCCGGCCAGGAGGAAGCGTCCTTCAAGAACTGTGCCCGATCCATTCAGGAGAACGATGCGGCGTTCCGCAAGGCGGAGGTAGAGGAAACCCTCGGCCAAAGCTGGATCTACCGGTCGCCGCCAGAAAACTACCTTCCAGCCCGAGAGAACTCCAGGACGGGAGGCCATGATGGCGTGGACACCAGGATCGGAGTGTTCACCAGCAGCGGAGAGAGGGGCGCCGGGATCGGAGAGATCACCGGAGGAGAACGGCCAGGCCGCCGTGACGGCCTGGCGAGATCCATGATCGCCGCTGCTGTTTACCCTTGCCCCCACGTATTCATGAGCTCCCATGTGCCACGTGTCATGGACGATGAGAAACGCAGTCACGGCCTGGCGAGATCCATGATCGCCGCTGCTGTTTACCATTGGCCCCACGTATTCATGAGCTCCCACGTGCCACGTAAACATTTTGATTGATCAATAAAGTTTAGCAGGTTTGTCTCAAGTAAAAATGATAACCCCTCTGTCATGGGCTAAAAACCCGATGCAGTTGCTGAACCTTTTCTTCTTCCGGGAGTATAATCTTTTTTCTATAAACTGCAACAATCCTCACTAGAAAATTACTAAGAAGCATATAATACTAGTTGTATTCACTACAGCATATGTTCAGAATACACCAAGAAGCGATAATGCATCACCGAGAGGCATCACGATGATAGATCCTAACACAAACGTTTTTTATTCCATCTGATTTCATAAAGCACATACAGGTCTGAAATAGTAGTATCCAAAAGCAGATAAGATCGATCGGATCGCTTCAGTGTTGCGGCGTCGCCATTGCCATTGCTCGGAACATCTCCTTGTATGCAGAGAACATGGCGACGAGCTCGTCCCTCTTCGGCAGGCACTGCTTGACATCGTCAACGTCGATATACCGCTTCGCCCAGCTGCGAAGAGCAGGGAACTCCTTGTCGGTGACCACGTTGAGCCCGGAGATCTCCTCCATGACCCCGAGCCAGTGGCCAGTGCGCCAGCCTACTGGCAGCTATGTCCAGGAGACCAACGCAGTCACCGCCGAAGAAACTCCTGTCGCCGAGGTGCTGCTGCAGCAACGTCAGGCTCGCCTTCGCCTCCACCATGGACCTCCTCTGCGTCTCGCCGGGTTCCATCCACAGCGCTGCCCACAGCGACTTCATGCACTGCAAATATGCTCTCTGGCCAATTATCGCAGGTTGCTCGGATCCGATTATTCTTGGAGATGGTCTAGTTAAGTACCTTTTCATCGATGAAGTTAGCCCAGAAACGGGCGGTGGCGCGGTCTAGGGGATCGGCCGGCAGGAGCTGCGGCCCGGCAAAAGATTCATCGATATACTCGACAATGACCAGCGACTCACAGATGGCCGGCCGGTCGCCGTGTAGGAGCACGGGGACCTTCTTGTGAACGGGGTTGTGCTTCAGCAGCAGCCCGCTCTTGTTGCGAAGGTCTTCGAGGATGAGCTCGTACGGCACTCGCTTCAGCCGCAGGGCCACCTCCGCGCGGTGGCTGAACGTGCTGCCGAACGAGCTGATGAGCTTCAGTGTTGGCTCACCCATCCTTCAGCTTGCTTCTGACGGGCTCTTCAGCTACACTGGTGTATGGTGAGTGTAATCGTTCTCGATCGCAATTTAAGTAGGTGGTAAATATTCCGTTGCTGATTCTTCTCGTGGAAGATTGATCAGAGCTTTCAACTTTGGGTTTAGTTTTTCCATTCGGTGAGAGCGTCGAATCGTCCTGTCTGTATGGAAGGAAGTACTTAGTTAATGCAAGCTCTCAAACCAAACTAGTATAGCTGAGAAGTTAAACAACCTTATCTTGCGCTCAGCCCGAAATGCTAGTACGTCGCTGCAGAAATGATACATTTATTTGTTTTTTAAGGAAAAAGCAAGCTACTGCCAATGCATTTCAGAGGAGAAGAGTTTACAGGTTACAATGGTAAAGCTGAAAAAATAAAAGAAAACTTGCAAGGAGCGGGGACAGAGAGACTCTAGGGGCGTCTTTGGTTACCCGCATCATTTTTAGCCTATTTGCATCCGTGGCTCCCATAGACTGGCTCTGAAAAAAGAGACAAAAAAATGTTGTGTAGCCCATTTAGTTGTGCACAAAGAACTAGCCAGACCTGTTTTGCTGGAACCAATTTTTGGAGCCCTGCTGTTTGGTGGCTTGTGTGAGAAAACACATGCAAACACCCGGTGTTTTGATATTTACGCACTCACACATGCTCTCACCACTTTTTCCAGTGATGAGCTTACCATCGCACATGCTTCTCAAAATACAGAGTTAATACAAACAAAGGACATTAAACTAACACGGACATTAGGGGTTTAGTGTCTTTCTTACAGAGTTCACAAAAGACTGGTGCACCACAAATTCAACACAACATCTGCTGGTGATGCGCCACAAATTTATCAGCTAAGGGGTTTAAGATATATCAACTCGCAAAATATACCACGGTGGCGGTCCCATTGAGCTACGAGGGAAAACTCAGATTTGTCTTGCCGAACCGGACAGTGGCGGCATGGCGTTGCCGACTTCCTTAGAGGCACTGTTTTGGAACTCATATCTGCTCGTGGGATCTCGATGACATGGCAGAGTTGGACAACCGCGTAGACTTGGCGGTAAAAGTCGTTTGCTCCGAGGGGAACTCTAGATCTGTGTCTCCTGGATCGGATGATGATGAAATCGCGTCGCATCCCTCTTGGGGGCAACATTTTTGGAGCAAGTGCTGACTCGAGAGGCCCTATGGTGGAGCGGCGTCGTATCTACAGCGTCGAGAAGATGGGTCTCGGCGGCATGTCGCAGCGGAGTTTCGACAGCAGATGCGTGATGATGGACGCGTATAGGTTGGTGGCGATGTCTGGTGTCGTGGCGACATCGAAGACAAGTTTGACAAGTTCATTGCGTTGATCTTTCCTCAAAACGGGTTGGCAGAAGACTGAGGCAGTGGCTTCTAGTGCGTCCTTGTGGTACGTGCTCAGGGTCTGCTAACCGATTTATGCTCCAGGCTTGCCGCTGGGCAGCTTGGTTGAGGCCTCCATATTTTAGATGTTGTACACAGGTGTGTGAGGTTAGGGCACATGTCTCCGATCACGTCCACTCCCTTCATCAAACTTGTAGTGGTTGCGACAGTTGTCGTGAGGAAGGTGGCGTTCGATTGATCGGTGTATTTCTTTGTAAGGTATTATGGTTTATTTAATAAAAATAGGTGTGTGCATCATTTTGACGCAGAGGCTGAGTATTTCAACCTCCATTCCAAAAAAAAAAATAGACACAAATTATATTAGAGGACGGTCCGGTGCACGTAGCAAGGCCACCGGATAGGCGTGGTGTTGGTGCTCGTGGTTTGAAAAGTATTCATATGAGCGGGAAAATATATCTGCATAGTCGAAAATAATTTGTTGGTAGTTTGGAAAGGTTCATATTAGAGGAAAAATATGTTGAAGAACTTCAAAGAATTGTTCACGAGTTTGAAAAAAAATCATGTAAGGTGAAAATGCTCGGAGAGTCCAAAATAATTGTTCATAAGTTTGAAAAACAAATTAAACATTCAAAAGTTATCATAAAAGTTTTTTAGAAAGTTCACTTATTAGACAATACAAAAATTCAATGATTTTTATGAACAAAAACGAAACATGAAAAATAACAAAAATATGAACTGAAAATAAGAAACCCAATTTAAAATGAAAAAAAAGTAAAGAGAAAACGCAAGAAACAGAAAGAAGGGAGAAGGGTTGTTACCTGGGCCAGCCGGTGCTCCATCCACGAGAGTGTAGTGGGGTTATCTGACGCAGAAAGCGTCAAACAGGATTCACCGCTCGCGCGCACACGCTCATTTTCCCTTGTCGGCCCGGCCGTGCCGTCCTTTTCAGCATCCAACAGAACTACACACATCCTGGGCCCAACTAAGCCGTTTCGATAGGCTTAAGTATGAGGATCGTTTCCTGCGTTTGTGAACATGCCGACATGCTTTTAGAGAGAAAAGTTGATTTTTTTTTTTTTTTGCGAATGAGAGAAAAGTTGAACTTTCGCATGCAGGAATTCGTTGCGGTGTATATATTCTCATGGCGTGCGTAGCGTAGGCTGTACGTGCGTTCTATCAGTCTATCTTGACAACGATTGCCACAGCCCAAAGGCTAGCTCATGTGAGCTAGTAGATCAACACACGTCCGGCCATTGTTTAGCAACTCGTCTTCGTGTGTACCACGATGACGAAGGCGACGTGTGCTTTTCATCTGTTCGCATGTGGGCTTAAGATCTTGTGGTGTTGTGCCAATTTAGCGCTGCACTTGCCTAGGTTGCCACACAAACACGATCGTATCTATCCTACTCCACACGCAAGTTTTGCTGAAGTTCAATTAGTGGGATGTAATAGTGGCGTGGGAGTAGGAACCGTTTGGTATACTGCATTGACTTTTGAGCTCCGCGGGGCGGCTAGGTCTGGCGAAATCACCTTCTCGAAACATATCGTTTGGAAGTCTGCATGTCTCCAGGCCAGGGTCGTTATATGCAGCTGACCAAACAACGTGATTGTGTTTTCTGTGATAGTTAGTCTCACCTTTTTCCACATGGGTGGAGTTACCCGCATCACCACACTTGAACAGTTCTAGGTGACAGATACATGCCGAGCGGCCACGACGGCGGAGTTCGCCGGCGAAGGACGTGGCGAGCACAGCGACGGCGCGGAAGGCGGCGGCGAAGCTTGTTGCCTAATTTGTAGCGGCGGCGGCAGAGATTGTCAGCGAAGTGATCGGTTAGCCTACTAGGTGCTACTACAATGACGGAGTTCACGACGAGGACCGGAGGTTGAAGAGGACACGTACAAAGAAGAGTCTAAATACGTGCATATAGGACACAAGATCTACTCGTTTACGACCAACGAAACACAAAACTTAAACACGAGAGTTGTGTCAAATGGTGATGCGAAGCTACTTCTAAAAGGAAATTTCAAACCGTCGATTTTGTGTGATTAATTTGATGAAATTCGTCTAAAAATGTTTAAAACATGAACACGAAATTAGGAATTAACAATTAACAAAAGTTGAAACCGACTGTCAGAATGGAACCACGTCATCAATGCGCATCATTTTCGTGTAGACCTTATTTTGAATCGAGCAATGTAGTGTTAATTAGAAGGAAGAAGATGAAGTAAGCATAAGGAGAGTGATTGGAGACACAGTTCACCTGAAAGGTTGGAGCACATGAGGAAAGAACGAGCCAGGCCGGCTGGGCACGATGGATTCGAGCATGCCCAACGGGCTGGTTTTCCGTTGACCATTACAGCTGGGGGGTCTACCCAAGGAGCTCAGGCATCCAGTCATCGTGCCATTGCAGTTGGCGGACCTGGTCCAGCCTCCTGCAGTCTACCCAGCACACCCTTAGATACCTTGTTCCGTCTGTTGGAGCTGATGGGGGTGCGGGTAGTGACTCCAACATACCGGCTCTGTTCCAAATTATTATATTTTTTAATCAGTTCAATGTGAACTAAATATACTAAAATACATTTATGTGTAAAACCTTAAAAAGTTAAAAAAAAATTACATTTATAAACGAAAGGAGTATTAAAAAGGAGCACGTGCGCACCACATGCCCATGTACTGATGTGATGGTCCGATGGATATCGATGCACTCTCTACCCAACTTAAAATCAGGCCGAGTATTGTTCTTTTCCAAGTGGTATTGCTGCTCGTCGGAGATTAAACCTTGGCATGTGGGCAAATACGTACCAGCTTGACATGACCAAGTGCAGCTTACTGAACTCGAAATGAGTCGAATCAATACGCGAAAAGTCTTTTCGTCTCCTGATTTCCGGTGATATCTCTATTTTTTAAAATGAAAAAAACTAAATTTTTCAAATAAACCTGAAAAAAACATACATGTTCTCAATGATGTGTACTACAAGCTTGCAAAATCACAATACGGATTTATTTTTATGGGTTAGACAAAAATGACAAAAATTGTAGATTTAAAACTATGCACTATTCACTATACGATGATCTGTACATTTGTTATTTTATTTATCTCCTAATGAAAAATATTTCGCGTTGTGGTTTTGCACACTTTTAGGATACATCACTGAGAATATGCAAGAGTTTTTTTAGATTTTTTTTGAAACATTCAAATACAAGTTTTAGAATTTTTTGAAAGGAGAGATCACAGGATCTAGAGAGTTAGAAATCTCCACTCCTCAGTACGTCTAAACCTTGACAGATAAGCGAACAACACGCGTGTACGTACGTACATCTCTGTTGGAACTCAAACATGATGTACTAGAATTTATATCGGCACGGTAGATTTATGAGTCAAAAAAAGACAAAACTAATCCTGGGACGAAACTTCAGCACAAAATGAATATATTTCAAAACTAATTTCGAATCTAACCCTTTCCTGTCCAAGTGGCGCCACCCTCCACATGGTAGCACCCTTGGCTCGGGTGCTATGCTCCTACCAACGTGGCAACACCGGACCCACTACAAAGAAGTTTCAGAGAGCGGTCGTCACTACAAAGAAGTCAAAGAGGGTACCACCATGAGCTGGTGCGCTATGCTCTTAAGGGTAACACCCTTGTCTGGTCACAAATTAAATTATCTTTCCAATTCCATCGATCTCATGATGGTTAGATAACTAGGTACATTTTTGTGAATTATTTTATGTTGTTTTATTTTTGAATTTTTTGACGCGATTTCAGAAACATATTTGTGAACGAAGTTTTTTCTATAATCTAAAAGAAGAGGAGTACCTTGAAGAACCAAACAAGCACCCACTTTGACCATACTTCACCCATATTTTCAACTATGAATTTTTACCAGAAATTGTAGGTTGCATGTTACTTTAAAAAAATTAATTTGATACTTAGCATCAGTCAAGAAAATTCATATGCTATGGTAGATGATGGTAATATTTTATTATCTTGATCCTTGTTAAATTTAGTTGCTACATGAAAAATAATCATGTTTTTATATGCACTAGTATTTGGTCCATATGTGAATCTGCTATATATCTCTAGTCTGTCATATATGGTTAGTTTTGCTAGTGCATCTTGATTGTGATCTCGCTAATTAAATAAATATGTATATTGCTTAATTGTCTAACGGAACCCATAGTGCCTGATGGATTAGAAGCATATGTCAACGCCAATCTTTTCCATCTTTTACGAACGCTCATATCGTTCTCTAATATATGGACCATGGATACGCATTGTTTTTTTGGTAGGAGATTGTGCGTTGTGGCTAGAACTAACACATGGACACATATATGATCGATTAAGTTGTCCATCTAGAATACATATGTCGCTTTTCTCAATGGACGTCTATTTCCAATACAATATCAGGTATCATAACTATATGGATATAGTATTGTTGCTATTTATTAAGACCACATGGTGACCGTACTGACCACATGGGTAGGACTATATATATGTGTGTGGTTCATACCATTTTCTTAGCTACTCGGTCTCAGTAGAATAATAATGTTGCGGCATGCTTAGCAAAATTTCCCAGGCTAAACATCAGTAAGAATATAGGGGAGGTCCGATCGTAGTAATCTCAGACACTATAAGCTATCTAGGAGTGGAAGGCATCAGCGGTGCAATTAGCTTTGCTGAAGGCAGGTAGAACCTACAGTCTGGTGTGCTTAATTTTGTTGTATTCAGCGCATCATCGTCAAGTGGACGCTAGCTGCTGCATCTACTACGTCATCATTGCATAGGTCGCGACTAGTACAGTCTTGCTACAGGCAATTCCTTATTAGCTCGGGGAGTACACACTTGCGACCGTGGTGCTACCTGCCAAGTGCCATAATGTGCCAACATGGTTTGTCGATAGCACACACTCGGCCTGGAAAGTCCATTAAAGAGACGGTGCTTCCTCCACAGTCCACATTGATGCATGGCCACCATCTTTCTTCTCCGAAAGTCTTGCTAGAGCTCCGGACAGCGAGGGCTCACTCTCACGTTTCCCTACCAATATTAGGGGGTTTTACTTTTGCAACAAGGACCCATGAGTGGGAAAGCTTGATCCACGAGCAGTCAAGTGCATATTCGTGGGATACTCACCAACTCAGAAGGGATATCGGTGCTGGAGCCCAACCGAGAAAAGATTATTTGTTAGTATGGATGTAACATTCCATGAGAACGAACCTTTTTATCCTTCGAGTATCGGCTCTACTCATAGTATTAATAGACAGGGGGAGATCTCTAATGATGAGTATGTGTCTGGTGGTTCAACACTAATTCCTATGATTGATATATCTCAACCAGGTGATCAAACTGAGGGGAAGGAAAATATAAGCAGTGGTGACGAAAACGGAAGCCCAACAATTGAAGAGGTATGTGATATTGCAGTGCCTCCACAAGTAACAGAACCAGGGGTATCTGATGCACCTAGCGAACATGTCCATGATGTAGCTGAAAGAGATGATCATACGGCCGGTTTGCAAAGCCCTCCAATGCCAATGGAGCCTGTTCTTGATACTACAGGAGAAGGTAGTCTAAATCCTACAGTAACATCTACCACTCCAGTAACTGAATGTCCTGTTGCTTTGAGAAAATCGGTTAGGCGTACAGATATTCCCGCATGTCTCAAAGATTGTGTGGGCTATAAGCATGATTCTGCTAAGTTTATTACATATGAAAGGTGTAGCCCCTCATATAAGGGATTCATTGCATCGTTAGACTCCACCTCTGTTCCTAAAATTGGGAAGATGCTATGAAGGATCCCAAGTGGAAGGCAGCCATGCTAGAGGAAATGAGTGCTCTAGAGAAGAATAAAACTTGGGAACTAGTTAAATTGCCACCTGGCAAGGAGGCCGTAGGGTGCAAATGGGTATACACTATCAAACATAATCCTGATGGCAAGGTAGAACGGTTTAAAGCTCGTTTAGTGGCAAAAGGGTATTCACAGACTTATGGGATTGATTACGAAGAAACATTCGCACCAGTGGTCAAGATGAATACCATACGAACACTCATATCTTGTTCATCTAATCTGTGGTGGGATCTACATCAGCTAGACATAAAAAATGCCTTCCTTCATGGAGATCTTCATGAAGAAGTGTATATGCATATACCTTTGGGTTTCAATACACCTCAGATTGAGGGAAAAGTGCTAAGATTACATCGGTCTTTGTATGGTTTAAAACAGTCTCCTCGTGCATGGTTTGGCCGTTTCCGTAGAGCTATAATTCATATGGGATATAAACAGAGTAATGCAGATCATACTCTGTTCTATAAGCGCAGTGATAAGAATGTGACCATACTAATTGTTTATGTTGATGACATTATAATTACAGGAAATGATGATCAGGAAACAAGAAGATTGAAGATGCAGTTAGCGGAAGAATTTGAAGTCAAGGACTTGGGAAAATTAAGATACTTTCTGGGAATTGAGGTGTCTAGGAGTGCAAAAGGTATCTATCTCTCTCAAAGAAAGTATATTTTGGTTCTGTTATCAGAAACAGGGATGACAGGATGTTGTCCAGCATATACACCAATAGATCAGAACCATCGTCTAGTTAAAGAAGGTGGATCACCGGTTGACAGAGAGCAATATCAAAGGCTTGTTGGACGTTTGATTTATTTATCTCATACATGTCCTGATATTGCGTTTGCTGTGAGTGTGGTCAGCCAGTTCATGCATGACCCTCGAAGTCATCATCTTAATGCAGTCATGAGAATAATCCGCTACCTTAAAGGTTGTCCTGGTAGGGGTTTATTATATGCTTCACATGGTAATTTGCGAGTTGAATGTTACACAGATGCTGACTGGGCGGGATCACTGGATGACAGGAGATCTACTTCAGGATATTGCACCTTTGTTGGAGGCAACCTCGTCACTTGGCACAGCAAGAAACAAAATGTGGTGGCTAAATCTACTGCTGAAGCAGAGTTGAGAGCTATGGCACATGGGGTATGTGAAGTACTCTGGTTAAAAATTCTATTAATGGAGTTGGGGTTATTTCAACATAATCCATTACTACTATACTGTGATAATAAAGCTGCCCTTGATATTGCCCACAATCCAGTGCAACGTGACCGAACGAAGCATATAGAGATTGACCGACATTTTATCAAGGAAAAGCTGGACAATGGAGTTATCTGCATGCCATACGTGAGTTCTGCTGATCAACTGGCTGATATTTTAACTAAAGGTCTAGCAGAAAAGGTGTTTTCTAATTTATGTAGCAAGATGGGTTTGTATGATGCATTCACAAGCCTAGAGACTAAAGTGTATATAGTATTAACTAGAGGATATGTATCTGAAGGGGAACAGGGATTAGTGTAGAAGCTTCAGTTTCTCTCTTGTACAATACGGACACCAAATGAATGGATTCAGATGTTATGGAGTGATTCCCAAATATTTCCCTCAATTAAATCACTGATTTCAACAATAATGCTCCCCCGCCGCGGAATACAATGTACACTGTCTCGGGGATGCTCTCATGTGCCATGATTTTTATAAAAACTAGTTGATTCCCGCGCGTTGCGGCAAGAATTAGAGTTGATTTTTCCTGTATGAAAAACATGAACAATCTATGAAATAGGTGATTCATTGATTGAATTTCACTTACCATAGGAGAAGACCAATTAGAATGCTCAAGCTACCCAAAGCAATAAACCGGAATTATCAAAGCTAACAAACCAAATTCACACTACAAATTAATAAATCATGCCCGCTTGCATGCACAATCATCATCTTTTGAAACCGTATAAATACACGGATGTCTCAGAGGTCATGTCCATTGAATTGGAAATTGCAAGTCTGCTGAACGGGATGCTTCCATGTCTACCTGTAAGAATATAGATGAGGAAAAGGAAACCTGGGTGCGCACAAATTGTAGCTCGACTCCTCGAAGTATGGATACTTTTCTTGGAATACTGCTGGCTGCCACTGGGTGGATCTCCAATTCCAGTTGTGCTGCCATGCATGATACCACGGTGGAGATGACAAATTTATTTTGCTGAGCAACATGACCAAACAGATCCGATCCTTAGGAAACATGATACGGCCCAAGGATGCATGATGCCGTGGTCCTTTTATATAGGAAAATGGAGTAAAGAGTTGACGGCGGCTCGACTGCCTCGCTATTAATTGCTTGTCACGGTTCCACTGAAATGAAACGATCCAGCCTAATTAGAAGAGGAAAGGAAATGCCACAACATCTCCATCGCATGATGACATGGCAGAGTGTATGACGTGACAAGCTAGGATTGGTTAGAAATGTTTGGTGAGGTGGATAGCTTGCATGTGTAGAGAAATTATGTAGTGGGGTGCTCTTATTTAGATATAGAAGATAAATAAGATCACATTATTTATTAAAACGCATTTCAAAAAATAACAAATAATAATGATATCCCTATGCACAACATGCGCCAGCACTAATTGATTTTAAAGAAGTGCATGTGCTGAAATTAAAGAACCACATGGAAACACAAGCCAATAAAAAGGCAGGCCGTGAGGTGCCCTCACACTCACAACACCAAAAGTAGACGACGTATCGTTTGCTCGTGGTGGATACCCGCTCTGCTCTCCCCTCCACCTACGCCGAACCCTTCGCCGGTTCCTCCCCCTCCCGTCACTGGCGGCTATGGCTGGCCGATGATGAGTGGGTCCGAGGGCCGGACGGTAGTAGTAGTAGGTTTACTTCTAGTCCTCGGCGTTTTGCCGTTTTGGAGCTCTGCATCGGAAGCTTCGTGCGGCTTTCGGTGCTCGACGGCGCTTTCTCTCCCGTGTTCTCTAAGGCGGAGGTGGACGGTGATGGGAGGTTCTGCTGTCAGCTCTTTTAATAAAGCTCGTTGGGTCCGGGAGCTGCTGGTGGTGTTGCGTGCTTCTTCTTCGGCCG
The DNA here is from genome assembly GCA_947311845.1 of Poa pratensis. Lineage (NCBI taxonomy): Eukaryota > Viridiplantae > Streptophyta > Magnoliopsida > Poales > Poaceae > Poa > Poa pratensis. The sequence continues at coordinate 3,352,484 of CAMZMU010000055.1, forward strand.
ACCGTGGTGGCGAGGGGAGGAGGGGTCACGCCGTTGTGCTGGCGGCTCAAGTCGGGTGCTCTGCGCTTCCCGTCGACAGTGCTGTTTCTTCTTCCCTGTCCTCTGATTCGGCGAGCCTCCTCTTTCTCTTCTTCTGCTGTCGGTGGAGTTTGTTTTCCCCTGCTGTGCCCGGGTGGTTTCCCCGGCCGATGCTCTGGAACCTGATCTCAGCTCTCATCTCTCGGGATGGGCACTTATGCGGTACTCAAAGCCCTTTGCGGCGACGGCGGTAGCAGGTGGGTGGGTCTGTGCTATCCATCTTTCTCCTCTAGCTGTGTTGAAGGAATGGAGAGGGAGCTTGACGGAGCAGCGACGGTGGTTGAAGATGAGGTTCCTTCCATGTCGGGATCCTGTGGAGTGTCGTTGGGTCCTGGGGATCTCCAGTGCTGCCGGTGACGAAGATGATGAGGGACCTGATTGCATTTCAGAAAATCTTGGGTGGGTCCTTCTTGTAAGTTTTCTGGACCGGGTTGTAATTTCCTTTTCTTTTGGGGTCCTCTTTGTAATTATGCTTCTTCATCACTGCTGCGTCTCTGGATGCTTCGCGACTGTGCGTGGTGTGCTCTGTAACCTTTTCCTTGGCTTGAACACGTATACCTTATCTCAAAAAAAAAAAGTAGACATGTAGGTCCTCAGTTTCGAAATCTCCTGGTTCTGATTCCTCTAGATGATGAACATACATGATACATCGATTAGGCATTGATGAAGTGGGGAGCACAACATATCTGGATTGGTTGCTTAGGATTGGAAGGCATCGAGACGTGCTCAGCTGCATGTGTAGACTGTTTTCCCACCGAACGGTTGTCTCAACCTTGTTTAGGTGGGTTGCTAGGGTGTACACGACATAATTTTTGTACAATATCTTGGGGCACTGTAGAAAAGTTTAAGAATACATCGCTAGACTAATCGAGGTAGTGAAAAAACCCGCCTGATTGGTTCGGTCATTTTTCATAATCAGAGCTCAAATACCAGTATACATGTAGAGTCCGAAATTATTATATTCCTGATTAACGACCAACACAATCACTCTAACATAACCCCCGAAACTTTTGGCAAGCTCCGCCACTGATCTTAATGCTAACTTCACGCAGCACAACACAGATCACACACAAACCACATGATTAGATCGATGGTGATGAAGTAAGAGACGAGCTGGTTTCTGTAGTCAGCGAGGTCGATGACACCAGGCTCCGACCTCCAAATAATCTCTTCTCCCTTAGTTACTACGCCTCCCCAGCTAGCACTAGATTCTCCTTCGTGTCAATCACTGGAACAACAGAGTTCAACTCGCGTCGGCTTGTACAAAAAAAAAAACTCACGTCGGGAGCAGAATTTCTGGAATTCTCACAGAGGTGGGATTCTACCTATTAAAATACCACCAAGGACTAGTCCAGGTAGTGTTCTTTTTTTTAATCACTGGAACAACCGTTACAAAGCAAATTGTCCAAACTAGACCAGCTGACAATTTTTTCTACAATCAGTAGAACAACAAGCTAACAGAAATTGCGGAGCCACCCAGGACCAGCCTAATAAAATGATAAAAACTCTCTCATTTATATTAGTTATTGCTGGATCGGATGTTCCGATTTAACGATAATTAATATGTATCGGAGGGAGGGGCAGTAGTAAGATATCTCTTTGCATAACATGGGTCATTGTTACTTTTTCGCTACTTTTTCGATAAAGAGAATATATCGATATCATGAAGATACCAACTACATATAGCCTCTGCATCATCAAGAGGCCCAAAAACATCAAGGATATACACAGCCAAAACAAAAAAGAAAAAAAAAACCCCGCCACGCTGATCAATTACTCGCAGCAGCAGCACTCAGACCACCACCAAAGACATCACCTGGACTATCAAAGATGTTTCTCCAAAAGAACGACTCCGAAAAAGAAACAATGCACACGCCTTGTCATCATCCAATCGAAAATCTTAAATTTTCATCCTAGAGAGAAAGTGTCACACCCCAGACGAGCCAAGCTAGACAAATTCCAAACCTTCATCGGACATAAGTCTAACCCGGATCTCGAGAGCTTACAGTTACATCTCGATAACACAGCAGTTACATCGGACATAAGCAATATTATTCAAACTCTTAACAGAGTGAAGATAGCAAATATTACACGCAGAGGTCACATGACCCAACATTACAACAAGCAGCTGAAAGCAAATGTGTTGCTATACAACAAGTCTGCAAAAGGCCTAAGAGGCCAGAAGTAAGCAATGTAGCCAACCCAACCTACAAGTTCTAGGCTGCTACCTGGAACCCCAAACTAATCGTCGACGTCAACGTAGAAACCACCGACGGAGTGAGGGTCTTCACCTGGACCAAATTTAAGCAAACATGAGTACTGAAGGTACTCAACAAGTCTTAGTTAACCTATTATATATCTAGTCGTTCAGATAGTATGTATGAAGGTTCATTTGCATAAAGCCATCTTTGTTTTCAAATCGAGGTAGAATGACTCTCGTATCAACAGTAGACTTTTAAAAGGGGATAAGAGACCATTTCCAACTCTTGTAATCATTTTGTAACCACCAGCTCATCCATATCACCTATCAACAAGGGTCACCCCTCGACAACCTCGAAGAAGCACCCTTTCATTAGTTGGCAACAACTTTTACGATCACGTTCAAGTTCCCTATGATCACATGTCTATTCCCAAGTCGTCCATAACCATGGACACGACTTTTCGAAAAGATTTAACCCTGCAGGGGTGTACAACTTTAACCACACGTACAAACCGACTCTTAACGCCAACGTTTTAGCACTCGCCAAGGAGTGCCGGCAGAGGGTGGTTGACCACGACCTTTACCTTGGCTGATTATATCCCATGGGTCATCCATAATAGGGATGTTCCGCCATTACGCGAGATGGTCATCTCGTGACGGTCCCTATTACTCTGCACAGGGATCGAGATCCGTGTTCGTCCATCACTGGATCCCTGCCAGGCCCTACCTTTTCTTAAACGTTTGACCCACATGCAAATGGAATACCAAACTATGTGTCCCATGGGTACAACCAACCAAGTTAGTCGAGCAGGGTGTTAGGCCCGCCACGTGTGGAAGTACACTCAGTCTTGGTTCAAGAGGCGAGAACCTCAGGTCCTAGGTCGGCAAGAATGGAACAACTCACCACAATCCCAATGTGGCCTCCCATCCAAGCCTTCTGTCAGATTATCATATGCTCACATCTTTTCCATGATATGCTGACATATTAGATTCTTCGTAGCTCTGATTCACCAATCGGGTGGAGCAGAGGTAAACAACTATGCATGGCTAAGCATAGCAGATATAAGGCTTTGGCGATGCACACAAGCCAAACCTAGGCTGCTAGGAGCAGTGGATCAGGGTATTTAGGCGATGCAATAGATAGGAGGACTCTATCTATCGACTCAAAATATATTAGAATCGTATGCAATACATATATGTGCAGATAAGAGGTTATGCTTGCCTCGTCGAGGGTTGGATCTTGTTCTTCAAATACAGCGGGGTCAAACTCCGAACCGTGATCTACCGAGAAGAACAAATACCGGCAAAAAGACAACAATCAACACATGGCATTTGGTGCAATGCACAATACGTATGCATGATCATTTTAAATGTTTACAAAGTAGACATAGGACAAGAGCACAATTTAAATGGAGTTAGAAATGCTAGAATTATTACATTCCAAAGAACCCCACATTTAGAGGAAGTGTTCGAACTGTTCTCCTATTGAAACGGTACTGTAGTTCATTCTTACATGCATGCAAGGTTTTCGAGTCGATGAGTCGATGAGTCATTCAGGGGTAGCGACTCGTGACTAGTCGTGACTCATGGTCGACTAGTCGGCATGAGTAGTTTAGCAATATGTACTATAGAATTACCATATTATATGTATAATTGTATATAACTATCAAGCCTCAAGGTCCATGTCGTCAAGCTGAGACCCGTCTTCATGACCATTTGGTGCAGCATCATCGTCTTCATCGTTGCTATCCATGCCTTGATCATGTTCTGCCGCATATAATTCATCCCTCAACTCTTCATCATGCACAACCAGCCTGGTTCTTGAGTGGTTCCGGCAGAGCAGAGCAGCAGCCCCTGAAGGAGGGAGAAGCAGATCAGCAGTAGACTGGCGAAGGGAGAAGCAAACCAGGAAGGAGCCGGTGGAGGAGAGGGTCAGGAGCCATAGCCTTGCGGCGGCGGCCGGCTGGATCTTGGGGCAGCGGCGCCGGCCGGATCTTGGGGCGACGGCGGCCAAGGGAGAGAGCCAAGGGCGGCGGCTGCTCGGAGGGTGTGGGGGGGGGGGAGGAATGGTTCGATTTAGGTTTCACGGGGGCACTGGGAAAGAGCATATTGGAAAAAAATATGACAGGCGGGGCCAACTTCAAGTCGTTTTCGACTCAAAAGGTGGACTGTGCGACTCATCGACTAGCCGTCGACTAGTCTCGACTAGTCGCTCGACTCGAAAACCATGCATGCATGACGATGATATCAACAGATAGGATTTAATTTTCTGAACGTTTTGATATATTATTTGTATTTTTCTGATAAACAATGAATTAATTATGATTTATACAAGTTCACATCTTCTGAAAAAAATTCTGGGACAGAGGAACTGCTTTACAAACAGGGAAACAACAGGGTGTTCTTCACAGCTCAGAGTGGTTGTGAAATTTGACAAAATTAACCCTTTGGCCGAACTTCAGCCAAAAATAATTTCAGTTTTGTCGGGTTAGCTATTGCCATGCTTTCTGTGCGCGGCTGTTGCTAGAAGGAATAGTACATGCCTGGGCGTACGTAGTCCAGTCCAGGCTGAACCAAATCAACCGAACCACTCTGTGAAATTTGACAAAATTAACCCTTTGGCGAAACTTCAGCCAAAAATAACCCTTTTTTGAAAAAAATCGAAATCTAACCCTTTTGTGTGGCTCCCGTATCGGGGGCGCCACACATGTATGCACCACTCCCCCGGCTGGGGCGCCACACATTTGCCAGCGTGGCAAAGCGGGCCTAGCAGGGTTAAGTAGCGCCGGCCACGGGGGCGCCGCACCTTCACGTGCAACGCCGGCCGCGGGGGCGCCACACATTGAAGTGCAACTCATGCCGCAGGGGCGCCACACCTGAAGAGTCATTGCCTCCGCCAGCCCGCGCCCGTCTGTCCTCATCGAACCAAACTGAACAGAAAAGAGGAGAAAGAACAGGGAGCGGCGGCGGCGGCTGCGGTTCCCCTCTCCCCCTCTCGAATCCGCATCAAATCTGCCCCGATCTGAAGGGATTTCGACTCCCCGTCGTTCCTCAAGGTAATCTCCTCCGTTCCCCTCAATTTCATCCAATAGATCTTTCATATTTGTCCGGTTTTTGCCACACTAGGTGAAATCTTAGTTCATCCTAGATTTCGAAATTAGTATGGCACGAGGCTTGTTTTTTGATCCCCTAGCATTTGTATGGCACTTGTAATAGTTGTTAATCATGTGGAGGGTTGATTTTCATTTTTAGTTAATTCGGTATAGATGTGTGATATCAAATCTATGTGTATGTGAGGTGTATTTCTGGATGTGAAAGTGGTTACCCAATGGATGTGTGTATAAATTTTATATGTGGTGGATGTGTGGATGTGGTAGATGTCCTATATGAGGTTGAAATGAATGTTGAAAAGATATTGAAAAATTTATATCTCTTACTAGTGGTAGTTTTTAAAATATGTAGGATGGAACTTCTCGAAGAACAATATGATAAGAAGCACCGTGCGAGAAAGATTGCAGAGGGAAAGGTAATTTGTAATGTTTTGCATATTTTAGATGTTAGTTCAGATTTTTATTCGGCATGGACATTGTCGGTGAGGCCGGTATCGGTGGTCCAATGATCCTACTTTCGGTTTGGATGTGGGAACACTTCTCAGTTGGACAGCCGAAGCTTTTGCCATGGAAGCCTTGGAACGACCATGACCATCCCAAGAGGCTTCAGGAGGCTACATAGGCGTACAAGTGGGACAGGGTTGCGGAGTTCACCGGCGACCCGCAAAAGGAGTACTTGTGGTACATCAACGAGTTCGACTCGCTGACCCCCGAGCAGGTAATAATTAGAATGCTTTCATTCAATCAGTGAAATTTGACAAAATTAACCCTTTGGCCGAACTTAAGCCAAAAATAACCCTTTTTTGAAAAAAAATCGAAAACTAACCCTTTTGTGTGGCTCCCGCACCGGGGGCGCCACACGTGAAGGTGCAACGCCCCAGGCTGGGGAGCCACACCTCTGCCAGCGTGGCAAGGCGGGCCCCAGCCTGGATTAAGTAGCGCCGGCCACGGGGGCGCCACACCTTCATGTGCAACGCCGGCCGCGGGGGCGCCACACCTGCTGATTGAAATAAAACGCGAGCCCTCCACCCCCAACCCCCATTTCAGTTCTTACCCAGCACTCCTCCCTCTCTCTCCCCCAACACCCCCCCACTCAAATCCATCCATTTCGGTGTGGTTTTTCCGTGGATTTCGGCTCCCCTACATGCAAGAAGGTACTCTCCCCCATCCTCCTTGTTTTTGTCCAATAGAAATCTTCCAATTTGGAGATATTGTGTAGATCTTGGAAACCCTAGAATTTGAATATGAGGACAAATGTGTGGTTATTTGTTGATAATAGTGGTCAATGTGTGTGGGTATGATGGATATGAAGTGTTTTGGCTGTTGGTTGTAGGTTAGGGTAAGGATTTTTGTTAGATGTAGTTAATGAGCTAGATTTAGTTAGGGTTAGTGCATAATGACTTGATTTAAAATTAAGATAAGTAGATTGATTTTGTTTGAAATGCATAGCTTAGTGCAATGTATCAATCATTTGATACATTCATGTTGTTGTAAAAATTTTTAGATGGGGAAATGGTTTGTATTCATCATGTGGACAAGGAGGCCTTTTTGAAAGGCAATGTGGAGCATGACTCGGAGGAGAAAGTTGTGGTGTTTGGCCATAGTCCTAGCTATGCCGAGGTTGTGGAGAGAGTGCGGATTGCATTGAATTGGACGGATCCAAATGATGTTCTTTCTTTGGAGGGAAGGCATAATGTTGGGTTCGGAATGCATCTTCGTTGGAAGACTATGCCTCTCAACTCCGAGTTGTGTTGGAGTGCATATAAGGAGACGGTTGCGGGATCTCAAGACAAGGCTCCAACATCAAGACAGTTGTTTGCCACGAAGACGTTTGACTTGAACCGATGTGCCTCCGAACATGACGTTAGGAGGCCGGTTCAAAATGAGCCACCTCATGCGCATGAAGTGTACTATCCAACGTCAAGTCCACCTCCAATGACTCAACATGATTTTAGCCAACCAACAATGACCCAACACGAAAGGAGCCAACCTTCAAGCCCAATTCAAAGTGACCAATATGAAGAATCGGAGGAGGAGAGCGACGCGTCGGAGTATGAGCTTCATAAAAATGATATTGGTGATGTGGAGACAAATTGTAGGCATGAGGACATGGTCCACACAAGGCTCTTGAGTTGTTTGCCACGAAGACGTTTGACTTGAACCGGTGTGCCTCCGAACATGACGTTAGGAGGCCGGTTCAAAATGAGCCATCTCATGCGCATGAAGTGTACTATCCAACGTCGAGTCCACCTCCAATGACTCAACATGATTTTAGCCAACCAACAATGACCCAACACGAAAGGAGCCAACCTTCAAGCCCAATTGAAAGTGACCAATATGAAGAATCGGAGGAGGAGAGCGACACGTCGGAGTGATATTGGTGATGTGGAGACAAATTGTAGGCATGAGGACATGGTCCACAACGCAACCGTCTCCTTATATGCACTCCAACACAACTCGGAGTTGAGAGGCATAGTCTTCCAACGAAGATGCATTCCGAACCCAACATTATGCCTTCCCTCCAAAGAAAGAACATCATTTGGATCCGTCCAATTCAATGCAATCCGCACTCTCTCCACAACCTCGGCATAGCTAGGACTATGGCCAAACACCACAACTTTCTCCTCCGAGTCATGCTCCACATTGCCTTTCAAAAAGGCCTCCTTGTCCACATGATGAATACAAACCATTTTCTCCATCTAAAAAAATTTACAACAACCTGAATGTATCAAATGATTGATACATTGCACTAAGCTATGCATTTCAAACAAAATCAATCTACTTATCTTAATTTTAAATCAAGTCATTATGCACTAACCCTAACTAAATCTAGCTCATTAACTACATCTAACAAAAACCCTAACCCTAACCTACAACCAACAGCCAAAACACTTCATATCCATCATACCCACACACACTGACCACTATTATCAACAAATAACCACACATTTGTCGTCATATTCAAATTCTAGGGTTTCCAAGATCTACACAATATCTCCAAATTGGAAGATTTCTATTGGACAAAAACAAGGAGGATGGAGGAGAGTACCTTCTTGCATGTAGGGGAGCCGAAATCCACGGAAAAACCACACCGAAATGGATGGATTTGAGTGGGGGGGGTGTGTTGGGGGAGAGAGAGGGAGAGAGGGTGGAGTGTTGGGTAAGAACTGAAATGGGGGTTGGGGTGGAGGGCTCGCGTTTTATTTCAATCAGCAGGTGTGGCGCCCCCGCGGCCGGCGTTGCACATGAAGTTGTGGCGCCCACGTGGCCGGCGCTACTTAACCCAGGCTGGGGCCCGCCTTGCCACGCTGGCAGAGGTGTGGCTCCCTAGCCTAGGGCGTTGCACCTTCACGTGTGGCTCCCCAGCCTGGGGCGTTGCACCTTCACGTGTGGCGCCCCCGGTGCGGGAGCCACACAAAAGGGTTAGTTTTCGAAAAAAAAATCAAAAAAGAGTTATTTTTGGCTGAAGTTCGGCCAAAGGGTTAATTTTGTCAAATTTCACGATAGCTACATACAGAGCCACACTGTAGCAGTTCGAAATAACAGAGCATGTATTGCTGCCTTTACAGGGATGGATATTCAGATCCAAACTCGTTTAAACCTTAGGCTAAAGCTGATGGACTTCTGGGCTCTATCTCTGCTCCTAAACATCTGAATATAGACATTGAGGTACATCACATACTATGAGCACTAACACTGTTCTGCTGGTTACTGAATTTCGAAAAAAACAAGGTTCAGTTTGGGCATGACATTTGCACTACAGAAACGAAATTCCAGTAGAGAAACAAACTAAGTTAGAGGCAATAAAATCTGAGAAGGAAACTACACAAGTTTGCCTAAGACAAGTGCTATCATGAATTAGAAGATCTGAAGGTTATCTCTTGCCATACTAATTCCTCTTTTTCCTTCTAGGCATCAGCTCCTCACAGGAAAACAAGGAATCGATCTTGAACAAGAAGATTAATTGTTGGTAGCCTCACATACGAATTGTACCTGTACTCAAAGCTGAAAGAAAACAGATCGGAGATGGTTGGTCTTCTTCTCTGTCTCCCTGCCTTCCCGGATGCTCTTCTGCTCGGTTCCGGCGCCGGCCCAGACTGCTCCACCTCTGCTCCTGGACGCCCGAGCTTCTCCCTAGTTGACTAGTTCCTTTCCTTGCTGCAACTCCTGTACTTCTTCAACTAATTCCCCTCCAGGCTAGGTCACAGCCATGGCACTGGCTTGGAAGCTTTGTTGTCGGGTGATGGGGAATGGGGATAACGATGGTGAGGTGGTCTGCTACGGGATAGAGCAGTCCTAATTGGGACCGAGCTTCGGTGACTTGTGCACTACAAGTCACCGAGAGACTTGTGCACATCTGGGCCCTCCGTTTTAGATCCAATGGATAAGATTTGTCTAAATTTGTATGTCAAAATAAAAAGTGTTCAGAAAAAATTGAAAAAATTCCAGTAAATCAGAAATGCTTCGATTTATATTCTGGAAAAGTTACAACCTATTTCGATTAATATTTTGTAAATAAAAAAGCAATTTACCATTTTAAGCTATACATTTTACTTATTCACAAAATAATGGTCCAAATGAAATGAAACTTTCCCAGAATATAAATCGAGGCATTTGTGATTTACTGGAATTTTTTCAATTTTTTCGGAGCAATTTTAATTTTGAGATACAAATTTGGACAAATCTTATCCATTGGATCTAAAACGGAGGGCCCAGATGTGCACAAGTCTCTCGGTGACTTGTAGTGCACAAGTCACCGAAGCTCAGTCCTACTAATTGGTCACCTACCTCAGCCAAGTACGGTTCTCTCCCTGGAGTAATTTTAAATTAATGGTACTGTAGCTAAAACATAGAAAATGCAACGCAGCTAGATATTTAGCTATAGGTACAGTACCATTTTCTCTCATTTAGTTTTTGAAACATATAAAATAGACAGAAAGATTTGTCCATTTAGTGTTAGATTTCAATTACAATTGCATTTTTTGTATGAGTTTAATTAAATGCATGCTATGCTCAAGATGTGCAAACTTTATTCTTTATTACAAACATGGGATGTTACAGAAAGTCCGATTTTTTAAAACAAGCCTACTACTTGATTAGAAACGGCTGTATGTGCTGAAATGAAAGGACAACATGGACGTACAACTCAATAAAATGGCAAGCGGTAAGGTATCTTCACACTAACAATTCAATGACCAAACTACATCTCAAAACAAAAATCAATGACCAAAGTATGCATTTATAGGTGCTCAGTTTCGAAGTCTCCTGAATCTGATTCCTCTAGAGATGATGAACATACATCGGACAGACATTGAAAGAGTGTGGAGCACATCATATTTGTTCAGCTGCGCCAACGTAGCTTCGAACCAAACTGTTCTCTCATGCAACCATGTTCAGGAGGGTTGCTTGGTGTGGTAAACATTATTTGCGTACAGTGCTCACATGACTCAGAATATCTTTTTTTTTCGAGAATAACGGGGGGAGGAGCCCCACCGCTTGTTATTATAACTCGAGGCGCCCTCTCAAAATAGGGCCAGTTTGTTACAACTCATCAAGAAACACAGGGGGGAACAGATTACAAGTTTGCACAAATTAAGAAGAAGCCACGCAGGGCCTCGGTGGAAACAAGTAAGGTAGGGAGCAGGCGGTGCGACCAAACCGAAAGGTCATCGGCAGCGCGGCGAAGAACGTCCGAGGCGGAGCACGTCTTGGCGTTGAAGACGACGTCGTTGCGTGCTTTCCAAATGTTCCAGAGCAGCGCCGCGAAACCCATCTCCCACGCGGCAGGCGCGGTGTCGATCGGAGGCGACAGGTCGAAGGAGGGCATGGCGGGCATCAGAGAGTACCCCAGTCGGGACCAGGCCTCGTTGGCGAGGCGACAGTCGAAGAGAATGTGAGCGGTCGTCTCCGGGGCAGTGCATGAGGCACAGATGGCGGAGGGTGCACAATGCTTGGAGTGGAGGTTAAAGCGGGTGTTTAGGCGGTTGGCGCGAGCGAGGAGGCAGAAAATTTTGATTTTCGCAGGGGACTCAGAATATCTCATCTCTAGACTATTCGAGGTAGTGAAAAAAAAAATTGCTGAATAATAACCAACCTAACCACACAAGCGCTAATATTGTACCATAAGATAGAGTTAAAATAGTGCTAAAAGTTTGCCAGATTAGGAAACAAACCTTGAATGTATAGGCAACGTTGCTTGAGTACTTCTACTCTACCGCCGTGAGTCGATGGTCTTGTTCAGTTTTGGTTTGTCCCAGTACTAGTTAAAGGTCTGTCGTGTATAAGCTCTTGACCGTGATGTTCAGAAGAAATAATAAATCAGAGGACATGATGCGCACTTGGTCAAGAGATTTTTGTGAATGTATTTTCAAATATTTGGATGTGATTGATCCATGGGCGACCCAACGTCTTCAACCCTATCTAGATGTATTTGGGTGTTTAAGACATTATTTATGTTCAGTATTGTTGATAAATACAAAAGACTAAATATTTCATCACCAGACTATCCAAGATAGCGAGTTAACGTTCCAAAAAAAACTCTTCCCTCTAATTCAAAGTGTTGGTGATGTTGATATTTTCTTCTACAAAATTTGACTTACAACAAAACTAACATTAGCTATATTTTAAAATTGGGGATTTATAAAAATAGTTATATTCATTTTATGTATCGAAACAACATATCTCGAAACTATGCTACAATTCAAACTATACAAGTCAGAATTGAAGGAGGCCTCATTGGTTTAGAATTTGCTAACTCTTATTGGTTTGTAAAAGACTAAAAGATGATCATACTCGTACTTTTTTCAATCAATATTTTGTCAACCTATTTTGTCCACACAAAACGTCCCTTCCTAATACACCCCACTCCGCCTGAACACACCATGTTGTGGCACATTATGTCTGTGGACCCATGGAAAATCGTGCGCAGGTTCATGTGCGTGATAGCGTACAATCCACGGAACTAAGATTTCTTAGTTTACCTCCTAGAATGTGGTCCATATTCCACTTAAAAACATCATGCATACTATTACATTGTATCTTCATGAATTCCTAACCAACCAGTAATAAATGATTTATTTATTTTCTTCAAATAGCAAAGATGTCATGTATACAATTTAAGATGAAACAATTTGTCAAAATTTATTTCCCAAAACTAGTAAGTAATGATCATATCCTTATGCGCAACTTGGGCCGCAGCTAGTTGATTACTCTCTCTGTTTCTAAATATAAAATGTTTTAAGTATTTCACATTTTGACTAGATGCGGACTAAAATGAGTGGACATATACACTAAAATGTGTCTAGATACATGTACATACATGTAATCCGGAAAGAAGCTAAAACATCTTATATTTAGCAACGCTGGGAGTAGAAACGAGTGCATAAGCTGAAATTGAAGCACCATCACACATGGACATACACGTCGATAAAAAGGTAAGCAGTGAGGTGTATTCACACTCACAATGGCCATACATTTTGGTCCTCAATTTCGAAGTCTCCTTGTTTTGAATCTCTAGACATGATGAACAAATATACAAATATCCGTAAACTCTGAGGGAGTTGGGATCATATCATATATTGATTGGTCGCTTAGGCTTGGAAGGCACCAGGACTTGCTTAGCTGCATTAGTATACTCCTTCACCACCAAAATGTTCCATCGACCTTGCTCATGAGGGTTGCCTGGGTGTATAAGACATAATTTGTGTACAATATCACTGGTCTACACAGAAGACTCGAAGATTTCATCTCTAGACTATTGGAGGTAGTGAAAATATTTGCCACACAAAATCTCGACACACTCCCCCTGAACACGGAATGTTGTGGCATGTCATGCCTGCGGGCCCACGGTAGATTGTAAGTCGGTGGCTTGTGATGTCTTGAATCAGTAAAAGTGTGAAACTAAGATTTCTTGGTTTAATTAACGTGATGCATATTTCACGTAAGAACAAAAGAACGCGATGCCAATGCAACATCATATCGTATCTTCATTAATCCATAACCAACCAATAGTACAAGATTTATTTATTTATTTGAAATATATAAGATCACACTATTTGTTAAAATGCATTTCCCAAAAATAACAAATAATAACTATATCCCTAAGCACAATGTGGGCCACCACTAATTGATTACAAACAGGCGCATGTGCTGAAATTGAAGAACGACATGGAAACACAAGCCAATAAAAAGGCAAGCTCTGAGGTGCCCTCACTCTCACAACGTCAAAACTAAACATGTAGGTCCTTAGTTTCGAAGTCTCTTGGGTTTGATTCCTCTGGAGATGATGAACATACATCGGTCAGGCATTGAGGGAGTGGGGATCACAACATAGCTAGATTGGTTGCTTAGGCTTGGAAGGCATCGACACTTGCTCAGCTGCATTTGTGGACTCTTTTCCCACGGAAGTGTCCCCTCAACCTTCTTTAGGTGGGTTGCTTGGGTGTAGATGACATGATTTATGTACTATGTCTTGGAGCAAAGTGAAGAGTGTAAGTTTACATCGGTACACTATTCGAGGTAGTGAAAAATTCGGCCTGGTTAGTTTGGCCATTTTGACTTGACCGCATAATTTTCACAATCAAAAGTCAAATACCAATACTGCTCATCTAGGGATCGAAATTATCATATTCCTGATTAATGACCAACAAAATTATAAACACGCTAACATGAAACGAGGTAGCATCAGGTTCTCCTAGTCAAGCAGGCCGATGACCGCCAGACTCCGACCTCCGAAGAACCTCTTCTACCTTAGCTACTACGCCTCCCCTACTAGCACCAGGTTCTCCTTCATGTCAATCATCATAACAACCGTTGCAAAGCATTGTCCAAACTAGATCAGCTGCCTTTTTTTACAATCACTAGAACATCGAGCTAAACGAAATTGTAGAGACAGAGCCCAGGACCAACCTAGAAGGCTAGAACCATCTGGCAGCCTAACTTGGGCTACCTTTGTTACGTCTGTGTATTGTCGCACCGAGTTCTCTGCTAAACATTTTATCCAAATTGCTCAAATTTTACAGCACTTCATAGCAAAAAATATTGTTGCAATCATCCATGGTGGAGTTTTTTTTTTTGAAGGGCATTACCATAGAGGAGAACCCCTACGGTGTGATTTTCGATTTACAGATGAAGTCACCAAAAAGATGACCTCACCTCAAGTTCAGATCAGTACAATACAATACAATACAATACAAATAAGGAGTATTCATGGGGGGTCGAAAGCAAAAGGGAAATACATGAGTTAAGTAAACAGATTTCTAGTCTACGCTAAGAGAGGAGCCACTAAGTTATTCTTGACTCTGTGTTGGTGGAGAAGGATGTCACTCTGAAATCAAAGTTTCCACGTCCTATGTGTAGCGGCTTGCTCACTAAAGATGTAGTCATTCCGGATCTTCCAAATATTCCAAGCAACACAAGCCACCACCTCCATGAAGCAGGGTCCAGCAAATGCATGACTAGCATCGACAAAACGAGTGGTGATAGGCACTAGGCCATTCCAATTAATTCCAACAACCTCCCAACAGACAGCTGCAAACGAGCAGTTGAAGAACAAGTGATCTCTAGTTTCCAAGGCGGATTGGGAGCAAATCACACAATGTGGACCCCCATCAAAGTTCCAATGTTTTCGGGTCATTAGATCCTTAGTATTTAAACGATCATGAATCATAAGCCACAAGAAAACTCTGAGCTTCGGCAAGCATTTAGAAGCCCAAACAAGATCAAGAGCTTTGTTTTGAGTGACTTGAGAGAAGATGAATTTATAGTACTTGGCAGCAGTGTACATTGTATTACCCCACACAAACATTCTGGAGTCAGTGCCACCCGACCTCTAGCAGTGTCAGCCAGAATCACATTAACATCTTCATGTTCCTCAAAGGCTTCCACAGATAAGGGTAATGCATAGGTAAGTCCAGAAGCAGTGTTGTGCATCATCTCCGACACTGAAATGTCCTCATTCAGAGCAAACAGAAAAGGTGAGGATATGTATCACATAGGAGTGAGCCCCCATGCCAAATATCTTTCCAGAACAAAGTCATCTCACCAGAACCCACAACTAAAGATGTTATGCTTCTGTAAATGTTGATCAAACTGAACACATCCCGCCACCAGAATGAACCACGAACTGGCTGAGCAAGAGGAGGCGTGTCACCATACAAGGACCACACAATTTTTACCCAGGGAATATCAGCCTTGGAGAAGAATTTATGGAGCTGCTTCAATAGCAGTGCTGTGTTTTGAATTTCCAGATTTTTGATACCCAAACCTCCATGTTTTTTTGGCCTACAAACCAAGGACCAAGCAGCTAGGGACTGAGGTGAGTTAGCATCATCTTCCTTTGCCCACAAACAGTGACGGCGCCCTCTGTCAAAAAGTTTGATGATGGTCTTGTGTATTTTCAATGAACAGAGATAATGTGTTGGCAGTGAGGAAAGCACGGAGTTGACCAGAGTTACCCGACCCCCATAATCCAGAAACCTAGCACATGCATTCAGCCTTCGTTCAAGTTGATCCACCACATGAGATAAATCATGGACAGATGGTCTAGTGGTACCTAGGGGTAGCCCTAGATAGGGAAAAGACATTACACCAGTGGAGCAACCGAAAATACCTGCCAGCTGATTCAGTCTGCTATCCAAAATGTTAATAGGAAACATACATGTTTTACTATAATTCACTTGTAATCCTGTGGCAGAAGCAAATTGTTGAAGGACATTTTTTGATGGGCCAGAAGTTGGTGAGGACAGGCTTGGACAATCAGGAGTGTGTCGTCAGCATATTGCACTATAGGGAAGTCTGTGTCAGGTATCTGCAGAGGGGCAATCAGTTTCCCATGCTGGGCAAGCGATTCACCATGGATTGCAGCAGGTCAGAACCCTCCACAAAAAGAATGGGAGACAAAGGATCGCCTTGTCGAACGCCTCTACGGCAAGGAAACTTTTTTCCCGGAACTCCATTGAGCAGCACTGAAGAAGAGCGTGTGGAAAAGATAGATTGAATCCATCCAATCCAACAATCATCATAGCCTTTGCATTTTAGAATTTGAATCAAAGCTTGGTGGCCAATCATGTCAAAAGCCTTAGCAAAATCAAGTTTCAGAATAATATTCTCTGTCCCTGACTGTGCACATTGGTGAATATACTCATAGGCCCAAGCAATAGAATCTTGAATAGTCCTGGTTTTTAAAAAACCATACTGGTTCACATGTACCAAATCAAGAATCTTTTTCTGCAGGCGGTTGGCTAATAGCTTATGGTGGAGTTGGCCAGCGTGAGGTTACCATACGCTTATGGTGTTACTGTCTATCACCCACTTAGGGCTCGTTTGATTCAAAGGAACTATAAAGGATTTTTGAAGGATTTTATCCTATAGGAAATTTTCCTACATTGGTCGTTTGATTCATAGGATTGGTTCCTATAGGATTTTTTCCCATAGGAATCATTGTACTACTTCCTATAGGAATTCTACCATTCACTCCAACCTCTTTTTACAATTCCTTTACTTTTCCTTTGCCATCAAACACAATTGCTCTTCCCAAAGGATTCAACTAGCCATGACATTCCAATCCTATGGGTTTCTTATTCCTACACTTTCCCTATCCTATGAATCAAATGAGCCCTTAGGCGTTTTTCTCGCTAAATTATACAATACTAGAGTGGTGGACTACTCCTGCTATATTATATTAATCTTTTGAAGGAAGGTTGCCCTCGCTTTTTTCCAAGCCATCGACGTCTAATTTACAGGGATTATTCTTGTCAAATCCAGAGTTACTTTGTGATTGTGATCAAGTAGAATAGCCACTCACACGGCTGAAGCAAAACAATTTTGAGAACTACAATGGTGTTATAGTGTTCAGCAATTGATTCCAGATATTCGTTTGGTCTGTAAAGTATTGGGGAGTCATTATAGAGACGTGTGTTGCAAGTGCATGTTTAATAGTGTGCTGAAATTGAAGGACCATCACACATGGACGTGCAAGCCAATAAAAAGGCAAGCAGCGAGGTGCCTTCACACTCCCAATGCCCACACTATACATTTAGTCATCAGTTACAAAATCTCCTGGTTCTGAATCTCTAGAGATGATGAACAAATATCCGCCATACACTAAGAGAGTTGGGATCATATCAAATATAGATTGGTCGCTTAGGCTTAGAAGGCATCAGAACTTGCTCAACTGCGTGAGTATATTCCTTCACCATGGCAATATACCATCGACCTTGTTCATGAGGGTTGCCTGGTTGTATAATACATAATTTGTGTACAATATCAGAAGATAGCACAAAAGACTAGAAAATTTCATCTATAGACTATTCGAGGTAGTGAAAAAATTCGCCTGATTTGTGTACAATATCACTGACCGCGAGATTAGACCAATGGTGATGAAGTAAGATACGAGTTGGTTACTGTAGTCAAGGAGACCGATGAAGCTGGCACCGACCTCCGAAGAACCTCTTCTCCCATAGCTAATACGTCCCCTCAACTAGCACCAGGTTATCCTTCGTGTCCATCATCAAAAGTTCAGAACAACCATTGCTAAGCAGATTGTCAGACAGCTGCCTTTTTTTTACAATCAGTATTTTCTTTTTTTTTACAATCAGTATTTTCTTTTTACAATCAGTAGAACAGCGAGCTAACGAAAATGTTCAGCAAGAGCCCATAACAAGCGTAGAACCATGCGACAGCCTACCAAAACACCAGCCCATCATCAATAACTCTGGGCTAGTCGCTTTGTTGCCGACGTGGACCTACTCTGCACCGCACCCTCCGTCGGGACCATGGCGCTCGCATCGGGCTCCGGCGGCGGCGGCGGGCGGGACTACTCCGTGGTGGTGCTGGGGTCCGACTTCGCGGTGGACGCCGGCGCGGCGCTCCTCACCTCCCCCGCCGACCGCGAGGAGGCGGCGGAGTGGCACGACTGCGCGCCAGACCTTGGCGACGACTTCTCCGACCTCGAGGAGCTCCAGGTCGTCCGCGTGCAGGGCGCCGACAGGTCCGGCCGCACCGTCGTCCGCGTCGTCGGCAAGTTCTTCCCCGGTGCGTCAAACCCCTCTCGTTATCCTCTTCTCCCAGGATTTTATCGCTCGGTAGTTGGGTATTGCTGGTGCACGTCTATGAGTGGAAACATTTGCTATGCTTCTGACCTAGCATGTCTACTATGCTCCTGAAAATTGATTTAGGAGGCGCGAAGTTCATGGTTATTCATTTCGATTGTAATTTATAGTTCATGTATGTACTAATTTATAGCTAATATTGGATAGTTCCTTGCCATGTCATGGTGCTCTAACTTCATCTGGTTGGATTCAACAATTAGCATGGTTTCTCGAAATCAGTTAGAACACTTGATCGTTTTGAAACTGGTACTAGCCGATAAGTTGGTGTTTGTTCATTTTCTGGATGCTGTTGGAATCTCATAACTTGTACCATAATAACCTTGATGCTGCGATGCTACAAGCGTTAGCATTTATACGATATTACTTCCTACCATTCTTTTAAAACTCACATGGCATTTTGTTTTGGAATTCCAGCTCCTGTTATAGAAGGTGAACGTCTGAAGAGGTATGTGTTTCACAAGCTCCGCACTGAGTTGCCAGAGGGTCCGTTCTGCATCCTGTACGTGCATACCACTGTGCAATCAGATGACAACAATCCTGGAATGACAATCTTGAGGGGGATCTATGAAGAACTTCCACCTGAATATAAGGAAAGGCTGGAAATATTGTACTTCCTGCACCCTGGGCTTTATTCCTGGCTAGCATTGGCCACACTAGGCAGGCTCTTCTTAAGCGGAGGGTCAGTCTTCTCTCATACAGTTCTTGAACATTAAAATGTTTAAACATGTAGGGTTGTCTTATAATGAAATCAAACATTGCTAGAGAACCAACATATCATTAATGACTATTTGTAGTTCAGACTTCAGAGTCCTTCTCACAATATAAGGAAACTAGTACATAATTGGGCACATACATTGTAGATTTTGCTGCCCTTCATCCAGCTTGAGAATGATTTTATCTACTGTTGTGTCGTCGTTCTTGAATCATCATCATGATTTTTATTTATAATATAAAAATCTCTGTTTTAAATGAATAGGCGGAATGTAGAGACTATCGATGTGTTCACCGCTCTATTCGTAGTTCTCGGTATTCCGTATTTACCTAAACTCTTGTGGAACGATGCAACCCTCTATGCCGTTTGGGCAACAAACAATAGCTTTGAACTCATATATCAGTTTTGTTCACTTAGAAATTTACTGGGCTTATCGCTCAAGATGCAGAAAAAAATGCACACTGTTCCTCACTTTAGCCAATTGAGTCTTGCAGGTTGTATTGGAAAATAAAGTATGTTAGTCGACTGGAGTATCTATGGGTGGACATAAAGAAGGGTGAGGTTGAGATTCCAGATTTTGTTACTGAACATGACAAGATCCTTGAGCACCGACCATTGACAGACTATGGTATAGAACCTGATCCTCTGCATCTTGCTGATATACCTACTGCAGGGTTCTCACTTGGTAGGTATGAAGACAAATGGTCTCCTGAAGATAGGTGGCACTCTCGCAATTACATGTAACAATTTGTGCTGTTGAAAGCCTGTGGTTTGTTGTGTATGGAAATATGACCATTGTAACTCATACCGGATTGTTGTAGAAACCTTCTCTATAATAAGGTCATGTGTCAAAATTGTAGCATGTACACTATGATATATTTTAGCGACAATACCAAATGAAAGCAGATTGGACAGATGCTAAATGTTGTGGTTTTGTGTTCTTTTGAGTGTCAGCATAGAGCATACACAACATAAGCACTTGGTTTACTTGTAGCATGGGGCACATGTTAGCCGATATTGCCATCATACTCCAAACCTTAACCCAACAAAATATAACGGCTGATGTATGCCAATGTTTCTGGAAGAAATATCAATTTTAACGAGTTCCTAATATGTTTAGCCGGTCTCTCTACATAACTCATTGGAGTTGGAAGCATGAGATCCATATTGTGTTGGAGTCTGAGATTACAAAATCTCATGAATCATGTCTTCACCATTTTATTATGGAATTGTAGCTAGCCTAATATCTGCTACCAAAAAGACAATTAATTTTTCGAGAGCTCTCGGCATCTCGCTGTGGCAGCAACGACGGCATTTATCAGCGTCCCACGAAATGAACCCTTCTCGAGCTCATGAACCCCAGCTATTGTAGTTCCTGCAGGGGAAGTGACCTGATCCTTCAGCTGTCCTGGATGTTTACCAGTCTTGCTTACCATGGTTGCAGCACCTAGCACCTAAATAGCAGATTGAGGTCAGAAACTTGCATCATTGCAATTACCAGAAAAAGGGACACCGGGAGATCAGAAAACATAATTTTTTATATGGTACGTTGCAATAAATCATAATGCGCAAAAGAACTGCACACAACACTCTAGCTTAACAAGTAAAGCAAGATAGTGCACAATATGGACTATATAAAGGAACAAAGCATGGACTGGACACTTACTGTCTGAGCTGCAAGACCAAGAGCAAGATCCCGAGGAAGCCCAGCAGCAACTCCACCATCAGCCATGGCCTCTATTGCTAAGAAAATGTAGGCTGGACCACTACCACTGTATCCAAATAGACAGAAATGCATCTTAATCTTTGAAACGATCACATCCTTTTTTTGTATAGCTTCCTTGAAATTTCATACACAATCAGTTGCATACCTCAAACCAGTTACAGCATCAAAATATTTCTCTTCGGCTGTCCAAACTTTTCCAACCGCATTAAATAAGCTTCTTACACGTTTTTCATCGTTCTCAGTAGCCATCTCTCCCAGACACATCACTAAGTAGATGCAAGTGCAACGACATCAGCAAGACACTTACAATTTCAATTATGTGAAAAATGCATTAAGATGTCTAAACAAACACCTCCATTTAGTACAAAAATTACTAGCATACAGAGTTTCTACTAATAATAGAAATTCAAAATACCACAAAATAGTCGTCCTTTATACTTGAAAAAAGACAGACTACAAAATGTGTTGCCTGTTACAAATTTACGGCAAGTAGATGACAAAAGATCAACAAAGTAGAGCAACTATTCAAGATTTTTAAACCAACATCCTTGATATGTTAAGTAAACCTTGGAATCTCATTAGAGGCACTAAAAATAGAAGAGAAACAAAAACAGAATGAGAAGGTCGTGTGTGTGCATACAATCTTTAACAGGACCCAATTTGGGAGAGACAAAAAAATTCATCATTCTGGTCAATCACTATCTTGACAAGAATGATCGCTTGACAATGCTAATAATATGTGTGTATTTGATGGATTATAAGTCAAGGGGTAAAATGTACAACAAGACGAGTCATCATATGTTACCTGATGCTGCTTGCCCGACAGCAGAGGGCGTGTTTGGCATTACTCTAATTATTCGGCGCTGACCAGACCATTCCTGAAATTACCACAGAAATAACAAAAATAAGATAAGATGGTATTGCATTTTCAAATACTGAAACTTAAGTGCTAATCTTATTCTTATGAAGAGAAAATGTTGCAGCGCAACCACCATTTTCTATTGTCTTAATGGAAGTTATTATCGCACATACATGGTCTGATAGGGAAGGTTAGTCTGTAAATTTATTCGTAATTCCAGATTTGAAATCAATAGGACCTAACATAGTTGTATGTATCTTTGCTCTGAAGTGTTTACTTGGAAAATGCCTACCTCGGTATTGCTACGATCAGCCAAGACGGCCAAAACAATATCCGGGTTTAATAAGCAAGGTGCTTTATGTACTGAACTACCAATAAAACAAACATGGCATCCTCAAAATTGGAACATAGAAAGGAAATACAGCACACAATGATACCCTACTAGTCCCCAGTTATCACGAGTTAGGCAAGCTGAGTAAACCCTGCCTGAATGCAACCGCACTGACCGACCTGTAAATCTTGCATCTTGATGCCCGCAGCGATGGACACCAGGAGCTTTTCTTCAGACAAGAGGGGCTTGAGCTCCGCCAGAACCCGCTTCACTGCAAATTTCACACGTGCACGATTTCATGAGTAACAGAAGCCTCAGATTTTACTCCTATATCGCTGTATCTCCTAGCAAGCATCTAAAGACAAACGTCTGCCAGACGCATCAGCGACAGGGAGCCAGTAATACTACTTAGTACACTCACCAATCTGAGGCTTCACTGAGATGACGATCACGTCGCTGTCGTCGACGACCTACCACAAAGTAAAAAAAAAGGCAATCACGCGAGGTTTTAGAGTGGCCAGTCTGAAACTCTGGATGCGTGATAACAATACTTTGAAGTTTGGGACAAGGAGAAGTTGATCAGATGGGGGGTAGGACCTGGGCGTTGGAGGCGAGGATGCGCGCGCCGAGGGCGGCGAAGGCGGCGCCGCGCTCGGGGCGGCGGTGGGGCGCGGTGCGGATGGCGGAGGCCGGGAGGACGCCCGACGCCGCCACGCCCCGCGCGATGCTCTCGGCCAGGTTCCCGGCGCCGACGAAGCCCAGACGGAACGGGGCGTCCGCAGCGGCGGGAGGTGCAGGCGTGGGCTGTGGAGGCGCCGCCATTGCGAGGATGGGGAGGAGGGGAAGGGAGCGGCGCGGCGGCTGGGGATTGTTTGCAGGAGAGCTTAAATAAATATGTTTGTTTGGATTTGGATACGCCCTGCGGCTCAGGCTTTTACACGCAACGGTATACAAGATCCAGACAAACATATAATCTGGCAGCACGCACTCGTATCGTACACGTGTTTTTTTTTGTCCATGTTGTCACGTCTTGTTATTATTCATAGTTTGGGCTACGTGTCCAGTGAATTACTTTCGCCAAGTTTATCACCAAAGCTTGTGGCCGCACATAGGCTAAGCTAGCAATGACAAAAATTAACCAAAGCTACCTGCAACTTGAATTGTTACTTTGGACTTCAAATGGATTTGCTCTCATAGAGAAAATAAGAGGATCTGCATCCCTAACGCCCTTAATTTAGACGTTAAAATAGACGCCTCAGGTTTCTCTCTATATATACTACATATTTTACTTCTTTTAGCAGCACCTGTAAAACATAAAGTTAACGATCGTGCATTCTCTAACCAAATGGCCGGCGTGCATCCTCCTTACATCGGCATATGCAGGGCTGACGATGAAACGGAGTCCATCATCTAGCAGCGAAAAAAACGGAGCTGTGCATCACAAGAAAGATGATCTCGAAATATTTCCAAGGAGATGCTCCCATCTCAACAAGAGATAATTCCAAATATTACCAAGGAGATGTTCAGCTTAACAATCTAGAACCTGGAAGAGGAAAAATGAAATATTCAAACAAATTGCAGTGCGTGCCCAGGCCCGGGCATAATCATGGTGAACCAATTGGCATCATTAGGAGTCAAAACAAATGTGCTGTACAAAAACAATGGTTGTATGTATATTTCTACATAGTATAAGTGAAGAATCTCACTGTAACTGGACGTATAATTTACTAAAGAAACTATACAGCTCACATCTCCCTCTTTTTAGCAACGCACTCCTTAAACTAACAAAAAATGAGCAGGGCAATACAGAGTAACTGCACAATAGCCACAATCTCCCTTCATAACCCGGGAGGGAAAACTTCTTGCTGGAGCAAGGAGATGCTGCATTTCAAACATCCTGTCAATTCTGTACAAGACACATCCTTAAAGAGAGGGTCTCCTTTCTGAGCAGGTCATTCAACTAGCAACACTGCAAAACACATATGCTTAAAAGTAGCTCGACTGCGTTTGCAGCAGCTCAAGGTGAGCGAGTATCTTGCCGATCATCGGTTTCAGGACAGGGTCTCCCTTCTGAGCGAGATCGATGAGCAGTACCTGCGCGATCCCGCCGTACCGTTCCCTGTGGGCCTCGGTCCGGAAGACCCTCTCCAGCATCCATATCGCCTTCTCCTGGGAGGCCAGCTCGCCTGCTTCAGCAACTCTCAGCAGAGCGTGGACACCTGACGCCTTCTCTACCGCCTTGCTCCCGTTCTCCCAGGTCTCGTCCTGCACGAGGGTAGCCAGCGCTTCCAGTACTGCTCCATCTGCTTCGCGCTCTTCGCCTTCTAGTATTTGCACCAGAGGCTGACGGCGCCGGCTTTTACTAGGCAGAATGTGCTCCTGACGGTGCACTGGCAGTTGTGAACTATGCAGTAAGATTCAGCTGATGGGGGAACACAGAGCCACCTCGGTGATTTTGTCTTGCATAATGCTACTGAACTCTGCGACAGTTGGGCCAGGGATGTCGCTGACTTAGACTTCGCTTTACTGATCCTTCTGAAAGTAACTTGACGAGGCAAGGGACTACCCCATGTCCAACTGCTAGGCTTTGTAGCTTCTTATCCCAGGGAACGGTGAACCGAGTTAAGACACCAGCAATGCCCTCGAGTAACCACATTTTTTGTGGCGACGGAGATGCCGAGATGTTTGCTTCCAGTAAGGAGATCAGAAGCGGAAGCAAGTTTGCTTGTGTGAGAAACTTAGTTACATTCTTATCTGTCACCGGGAGGTTACTTAGGACACCAACAGCTGCAGCCTTCTCGTCATTCCCAGGTGTAGGCGAAGCAATAATCTTTACTAAAATAGCAAGATGGGTCTCCCTCATCTGTTCGGTCAATTCTTGTGAAGCGTCTTGTGATAGATGGAACATTAAATTCAAAGCTGCAACTTTGATACTAACATTCTTCTCTTTAAGGAATGGCAGGAGGAGCTGCACTCCACCATTTTGTCTAATTTTAGCTCTTGCCCTCTTAGCGTTTGCGTGCCCACAAATACTATTGAGGGCCCTTAAGAGATGAAGTTGAATTACTGGGCACGATAAGTTAAGAAGCGAGAGCATCTGAGGAGCTGCATCCCTCTGGAGTAGGATACGATCAGATTGCGATATAGCTGCGAGTATAGCTGAGGCTGGCTCTCTAAGAGTCATGAGCACTGATGTGACTGAGCAAAGAACTTGAAGGAGTGATCCTGTTATGCTAGAATTTATCAGAAGTTCTGCGTTTTGTAGAGAGCTAGAGAGATTACGCAAGGCACCTAGGGCTGACTGCTTGGCTTCAAGGTTTCCAGATTTAAACATCTCCACAAGGGGTTCAATTGCTCCATCTTCTCCAAGGGAAGATTTCATCTGTTCAGAGAGGAACATTTTAGAAATAGCGGTTGCCATTAGGATCTTGTTCATATCCGAACCTGTAAAAACATATAAAAAATCTTAGAAGATCATATAACTAGATGACAACTGAGTTGGAGTGGCGACGGGGATTCAACTATCAGATTCCAATATACTGCAAGTCAAATTAATTTTGAAAGTTTGCGTGTTCTGGATGGTACTGTACTCACATTGTTTGTCATGATTTCTCACAACCTCACTCAGTTTTATGGCTCGGTTCACAGTCTCACATGTGCATGCGCATTTTTGAAATTTTTTAAATGGTTGCAGTGCAGAAAAAGGGAGAAGCTTGTAACCCTTAATTTGAAGTATACCAGCACCACTAAAACTCACACTTCCATACGCAAATAAATAACTGTCAGTGTGATGCAAAGTAGAGAAGATTAAAATACCTTCTTTCAGGTAATGTATCAATGGTCGAAAATAGCCGGCCTCTGCCATCAGCAGCACATTTTGCGGGTTGGATGACAGAATGTGCAACAACTTCTCTGCGACATCATGGGTGCCTGGTTCATGTACATTCCTCAACGTGACTAACATTACTATACTTCCTTTGATCCTTCCAATCCTCTGCCGAGCTTGCGGAATTTCTGACAAGTCTAACAGCAGCACAAGTGATTCCCTTCTCTCGCCAACATCTCTAGATAAGGAACGCACTATGCTGGAAAGTGCCTCAATGCTTGCAATCCTCTCCTGCAATCCATGGACAAATTCAATCACATAGGGAAGCATCATCAATGTAATTATTAAACTCTGATGGTCAACTGTTAGTTTTGAACAAACGATCCTTTTGAACAATCATAGTTTCTGTGAAAGAAGATAACTTGTATAATCAAGTAGTCGGCATCATTTTAGTCAGCAAAAAACGATGGTCATGTCAAGGGTGTATGCAGCTGGAAGAAAAAGTTATCAGCACGGCAAGCCTAACAAATTCAGCAGGCGTGTTTTCTCAGTTACACAACTATCTATCCACTCTGCCACACACTACGTATGCCATTGAAGATCGAAAACAATACGTACTAAAAATAGCTTTATCAGTGCTCCCAAATGCAGCCAGAGCAAAACCCATTCAAAAATCAAAACTAGTCTAGATGAGCATACCGTCAAACACATAGCGCGCGCAACACAACAGATAGCGCGCGCAACCATTCCAACCCTCACCTTACTTGGGCGCCGGCGCAGACCGCGAGCCGCCGCAGCGCGGCCATGACGAGGACCCTGACCTCGGCGTCGTCACTGGCGCCGGCGAGCCGCGCGAGCAGCGCCGGCACCAGGAGCCCGTCCTCGTCGTCGTCCTCCCCGAGCCTCCCCTGCTCGGCCAGCGCCGCCACCTCCCGCGCCACGGCGCCGAGCTCGGGCCCCGCGCCGTTCTTGACGCGCACCAGCAGGTCCTCCACGTCCACCCTCGCGCGCCGCTCCGGCCTCGGCATCGTAGCGGGAACAGGGGCGGAGTGGGGGTGGGGATGGTGTGGCGAGAGCAGGAGGAGGAGGAGGGGAAGAAGAGGTCAAGTCGTCCATGGGGATGGGGGAGAGACGACCGGCCCTAGGCCGGAGAGCGCCGGCGGTCGCTGTCTGTCTGCCTCAGCTTTTCCGAATTTTGCGAGTGGCAGAGAGTGGAGTGAGCGACGGGCGACTCTGCTGACTTGCTCCCCGTGTTTCTTCGGTTAACGTACACGACCGAGTCTTTCCAACGACAGCATATTGCCTCGAATTGCAATTTTTGCAATCACATTCACACCCGCATTGGCACCGTAAAGTACTCCTTCCGTTCCAAATTAATTGACATTCTAAATTAATTGACATGCATTTGTCAGTAACGAAAGTATCTAGACACTATATAAGTATAGGTATATCCGTATTTAGACAAAGCCAAGTCAATTAATTTGGAACGAGGAGTACATCATAGAGTTTGTAACTGAGTATCATGAAGATGAGATGACGATGTGGTTCCCGGCCTCCCGGGTGTAAGGTAGTGTTCTTTATTTTTGAGAAATTCGAAATGACATTTGTAAGTTCCAAAAAGATGTACGCAAATGGTTTCTAAATTTCATTGCATTATACATTACGTTTTGGTCTACGTTGAAAAGATAAAATCACGGATTTAAAAAGGATTAAAAAATCTTATTTATGCTCCACAATTTGTTTCTGTTGTTGTCTAGATCGCATCTGATAACGTAGTATGTCTACAAGATTTAGTAGTGCATGCTAGTAGTGCAAGAGATTTCTTACACCCAGCTCCAGTGACCCGTTATTTAAAATCAAAAAATATATTTAAATGTTTCAAACAAATCTGGAAAATCATGCATGTTCTCGATGATGTATCCTACAGCCATACAAAATTACATTATGAATTTTTTTGTATTATGACCTACACAAAAACGACAAATTTATAGATCTGAGTGATTAACAGTGCATAGTTCCAAATTTCCAAATTTTTCATTTTTGTGTAGCCTATTATATTTTTTTTTTGCATTCGTATGTAGTTTACATCATTGAGAACATGCATGATTTTTATATTTTTTTAACTTTTAGATACAATATTGATTTTTCAAAAATAGAGTGATCACTGGAACTCGGGAACCAAAACCACTTTCCGCATACTAGGCAGCTATATCTACTTTTTTTTGTTTAAAATTTGGTTTAATTTTGTAAGGAAAGGTTTATCTGGCAACCTGGAATCCAAAACGACTACTATTTGGACTATTTTGTCTTACAATACTCCCCTTGTATATAATACCTTGCGGGTTTACTCAAGTCAAATTTTATAAGCTTGGCCAAATACAAACAAAAAATATTAGCCACTATGATACTAAATG
>CAMZMU010000055.1:3454381-3704074 GCA_947311845.1 Poa pratensis
AGCGACGGCGAGGTGCGCGAATCGCTCACCTAGGGGCCCGGGAGGAAGTGTAGATGACGCAAAAGGTCGCGGCGGCCTGGGGAAGCTCGCTGGAGGAGTCACGCTTCCTGGGATGGCTCCAATCGACGGCGGCGAGCTCCTCTGCTTCCACGGGCACGTCCCAACTCCGGCGAGATCCTGGCGATGATTCTGTGCACAAAATAGAGGGGAAAAGGAGGCGTGTGAGTGCAGTTGTGATAGGGGTGCAGAGAGACAGAGAGAAAAGGGGAGAGCACTAGTACAGAACACACATCGGAAACGGGCCAAAAAAACCTTCGGCAATGGAGAAAGGGTCCGTGTCCCCGACCCTGTCACTGATGTGAAGTCCTTCATCGGTAACGGAGGCAAAAAACCGTTTCCGATGAGGTCTCCATTTGACAACGGTTGGCGCAGACCTCCGTTGCTTTAGTTTTCCTACATCAGATACGGAGTTTTCCATCTACCCGTTTGCACTGAGCTTTTCTCATATTTCGGTTATATGCCATAATACATGAAAGGCTGATTGCACAATGTAATAAAACGTTATTCAATTCATAACATAGAACAAATGCCATCATTACATTGGTATACAATAATATCACTGTTTTTTACAATTTGACTACAATCATATCCATCACACATTGGCATAATGTAGTATCACATATTACACTTTGACTACAATCATGAACTCTAAACCTATAAGCAACTAACCTAACAAGATGGAAGGCTGGCTTAATTAAGCCAGCCTTCCATCTTTGACTTGGAGCTCACCTTCTATGAGCTCTCGGTCGTCAGTACCCACTCCAAGACCAGGATCCACGAAATTTCCTTGCCTTAAGTTTTCTGGTTCTCGGAATGATAGATTGGTACTTTTATGCAGTGTTGCCGAAATAAACTCGTGCGTGAAAGAAAAAACTATTAGCGAAATGTACAAAATACATCTGGATATTAAAATAATCGGTGGCTATTTTCCAGCAACTGCTTTGTTCGGTTGCCATTTTCGAGAAACTGCCAAGATCAACGGCAAATATCCAGGAACTGCTCTGTTTGGTGGCAGACAGTTCGCATTCTTCCTTCTCTCTTCCTCGTTCCACCCCAATCCCCCACCGCCATGGACGACCGCAACAGAATAACAGAGACAACTACCGTCCATACCCACAGCACCGTTCTGGAGGTGCTTTCTTTTGCCGGCTTCCACATTCCGCCGGATTACTACGTGGACATCCAACTCGTATACAAAATCAAGGGTGGAGACGAGAGGGACGGAATGGGTGATCTAGCGGCTGACCTCATCGACAAATTATACGCCAACATGAAGGAGTTCCTATCCAACCAGCACGGTTTTTGGGAGCGGATGCCACTGCACAAAGTTCATCGGCATCACAGCCGGTCACAGAAAGATTTATACCTTTCACCCGGCGGGAGATCGAGGAGGTGCAGGCCTCTGCCAGATGCGCTGAGATGCTACCAGCGCGCTGCGACGCAATCACCTCCTCCTCCTTCTCCTTCGTCGACATCCACCTCGTCCTCCTTCTCCAGATCAGACACCACCTACAGATCCTCCACCACCTCTCGGCCACTTCCTCCTCAGATCGGCCACTTCCTCCTCCAGATGGGTTTCTGCTGGTAGATCCGCCGGAGGTGCTGCAACACCACCTCATGAATGACCTCCTCCACATCGGCCTGGCTCAGAAGAAGCCGGGCATCACCGGAGGAGGAGGGCGTCAGATGGTGGCGCTGCCGCATCATTAGCGGACGCATGGCCGCCTCTAGATCGACCTTCCCCTCACGAAGGGCTGCCGCTAGAACGGTGCTGCCGCGGCGGCTAGAGCCGCGGCCGCGATGGCCGGATCTAGAAGCGCCACAGAGGAAGCCATTAGAGAGAGTGAGGAGAGTTGAAAGCCACAGTGTGCGGCGGCTAGGGTTGGAAGAGAGACAGTGAGAGAGTGATAATGAGAACGAGCCGGCAGTATATATAAGCACCACACTGGCAACGGACATTTTATATAACCGTTTCCATTGATTTTACACCAGCATAGAGTAAACTTACTACCCAACTTACTAACAGGTACTCTAAATTACATATGAATGCAGAGACCACTTAGCTAATGCTACTACATACGGACTTGATAATGAAGTAAACGATTACATATATGCTACTACTAGCTAATGCTACTACTAGCAGCTGCTGATGAAGACTCGGGCTCGTCGTCGCTGTACACGAGTGCGTCCCTCCGGCATAAGGTACCGTCGAAGATCTTGATGAAAAACCCGTTGTCGCCGTCGAACTCGAAGCACAAAAAGTGCCCCTGCTCAAGCTTGTACGCTTGGGCGAATGACTTCCATCCCTGGCCGAGGTACAAATTCCCCCCAGCACTCACGGCCGTCTTCACCGCCCAGCTGCCGTTCTCGTAGTCCTCCATCTTCAGATGCACGGTAGCTGCCACCATGCCTTGGAGCTTCTCTGCGAACGCCCTCGGGAGCCTCAGGCGGCTCTCGATGCCCTTGTACAGGATAACCAATAACTCAAAGCCACGCAGCTCCGGGGACATGTCTTCAGAGGACAGTGAGGACGACACCGACGGCGTGGCATTGCGGCTGCGCCCCCTACCACGGCCGCGTCCTCGTCCACGGCCGCGACCGCTGATGGTACCTCTCGCCGGGGACATGTCTTCAGAGGACGTTGAGGGCGACACTGATGGCATGGCATTGCCGCTGCGCCCCCTACCACGGCCTCGCCCTCGTCCACGGCCGCGACCGCTGCTGGTACCTCTCGCCATGGATTTGGACGGAGGGGATCTGGCGAAGTTTGAATAACTGTAGGCGATGGACTGGGGCTTCAAAGAAACCGCTGCTGGTACCTCTCGCCATTTATACTCGCGGGTCTGCTCCGCCCACCTCCCCATCTGCCCCTTCGCTAGCCTCCACGTATCAACATTTTCAACGGTTGGAAAATTCTATCCGTTACCATAGAGGCAAATATTGGAAACGGACAATTTTATTAACCGTTGCCAATACAATAGGTGACGGAGATTGGAAAGGGTCCGTTGCCAATGTAGGCAGGCCTGGTCAGGTTTGTACGCAACGGCCGCGCGGAAAGCGCGATTCTCCGTCGCCTAACACCTGCCGTTTCCATAGAGGGGTATCCGATGTGTCGTTCTGTACTAGTGGAGAGAGCAGCAGCACGGCATGGCAGTGGTCGTCTTCAACCTCGGCACGGCCGAGCTCGGAGATGAACACGGGCAGCAGCAGCTCGCTGCAGTGGCTCCGCCCTCCTGGCGGTGCACGAGAGAGTGTGGAGCAAGGGAGAGGCTGTAGTGGAGCGTGGAGAGAATGTGAGGTCTCGGTGTGCTTATAAGGCCGAAGCTCGGCTCATGGTGGACGCGGTGCGGGAGAGGTGCAGGGAGTGGGAGAGCTCGCCATTGGTTGTCTGGGGTGTGCGGGCACGACGTTGGATGGCGTTAGGGGTCAGCGGATGGAGAATGAGCGCGTGGAGGTGAGCTGCGCAAGCTTGGAACGGTGACGGCCGTGGACACGCCGACGGCGTTGGCAGATCGCGTGCGTCAGGGATGACCTCCGAAGCTCGGCCACTATGTCATGGGGGCCGCAGGGGAGTTGGGAGTGGCTGGGTGGTACTGCGGTGACGAGCGGTGCAGTGGAGGTCGGCGTTCGTCAGCGGTGACCTCGCTCGGGTACGGCGCACGGTGAGCACGGGCGCGAGCTAAGTCACACATGCGTGGAGCGTCGGTGGCAATTTTATCTCCTCCAGCCTGTGCGGAAGAGCAAGGGAGAGAGAAGGGACATGGCCTGGGCCAGCACGGCGTCCTCCATCGTCCTCCTCATAGTGGCGACCACGACGGCATGGGCGGGACCTTCTGCCCATGGCGACGACAGTCAAATGGCACGTTTTCAGTGTTCCCTGGCAAGTGGGGAGGTGAGTGGGGCTAGAGGGAGCAGGTGGGGTGAATGGCTTGATGAATTTCGCTCGAATTCGAAGGATTTTGGTTCGGATTTGGCAGAGGTTCACCTCTGCCCTCCAGGTGTTCGACAGATTGTCTGAACCAAAATAGAATTCAAATTTCTGTGATTTATTTTCATCATTTGCTTCATACATATTTATCAAGATTTGTGGTGCTGTGGTGATATTTATTTTGTATTTGTAACATAGTACATTTTGTGATTTAAAGAAGATAAAGAAAGATATTGAATTTAAATTTAGGTTTTTGGAATTATTTATTTGAGAGAGAAAAGTCATAATAACTTAAGTGAGAGTGATCACATTACCACTCCACTGAAGTTTGGGTGAAAGAAAATTAATTTCTCACTTGGAGAAATTGTGTTACACTTGTCACATTGTTTTTGTTGTTTTAACTTTTAATTTTGTTTTCCAAGTTTTTATCTAGAGCAACAATCAACACAAGCAACAAAGAACAATCAACACATATACAACAACAAAAGTTTTTGTTGGCCCACATTTTTAGCTAATACAACTTATTAAAATTTTGGGATGTTACAAGATGCAACACCCCATCCACCATCACCCCAACAACCATATGATGCACAATCTCTTCCATATGATCCTGGAGAAAGGCTTCCCATTTCAAGTTTCAATGTTAATGATCAAGATGATGTTCATAGAGCATATATCGGAAAAGGTCCATGCCAACCATTTGAACATGATTTCCCAACAAGAAAAATACAGGGAAAAACCGACACTTTAGCTCTCTTTGGTTCACAAACTTCCATTGGCTAGAATGTAGTATTGGAAAGGATGTCGCGTTTTGCTTTGTTTGTTATTTGTTCAAAGGGAGATCTAATGGGGGGCCTAGAGGTGATGCATTTGTTAAAGATGGTTTTAGAGATTGGAAAAGACCCGAAGTATTCAAGAAATATGTGGGTGGTGTTCATAGCATTCACAACCAAGCTCAAGAGAAGTATAGCTTATTTGTCACACCCAACACCAAAATTGATAATGTTATTGTGAAGGTGTCTAGCAAGGATCTACTTATTTACAAGACTAGGCTAACCTATTCCCTTCGATGCTTGAGTTATCTTTTGAATCGAGGATTGGCATTCCGTGGACATGATGAGAGTGAAGAATCAAGCAATAGGGTGAACTTTATTGAACTTCTAAAATGGCTTGCTCAAAGCAATGAAGAGTTTAATAAGGTTGTTTTGAACAATGCTCCTGGAAATTGCATCTTGAATAGTCCTAGGATACAACATGATATTATTAAATGTTGTGCGGTGGAAACTACTAAACTCATTATTAAAGATGTTGGTGGTGACCACTTTGCAATTCTAGCCAATGAGTCTAGTGATATGTCTCACAAGAACAACTTGCTCTTTGCTTGTGCTATGTTCATAAATTTGGAAGAGTATGTGAGAGATACTCGATGGGGTTCTCATTTCAAAACCATTTCTCACATTCTTGATATGTACCCCATAATTGTTGAAGTACTTGTGAGGATTGGAAAAGATCCTACACAAAAGAGTGAGTGGACAAGAATACGTGGAATGGCCGGAGCCTTTGAATCATTTGACTTTGTTTTCAATCTTCACTTGATGGTTGTTATTCTTGGTTATACAAATGATTTGTCCAAGTCTTTGCACAAGAAGGACCAAGATATTGTTAATGCAATGACTCATGTTGCATTGGCAAAGGATAAACTTTGTCGTATGAGGTCTCATGGATGGGAAGGATTTCTTGCAAAGGTGACATTGTTTTGCACCAAACATGGCATTGAAGTTCCTTCACCGGATGATCAATATGTGGCTCATGGAAGATCACATCGGTATTATGAAATACAAACAAATGATGATCATTATAGAAGAGAAGTATATCTTGGTGTTTTTTATCAAATTATTCAAGAGCTTGACAACCGGTTTGATGAGGTTAATACGGAGTTGCTTATTTGCATGTAGGCTTTGAACCCATTGAATTCATTTGCTTCTTATGATGCACAAGAGGTAATGCGACTTGCCCAATTCTACCCCGATGACATATCAAGTGTAGAGTTGATAAGACTTGAGTTCCAACTTGAAACCTTTATTGATGATATGAGACAAGATGATAGGTTCAAATGTTGGTGAGCCCTCTACCATGCTTGTTGAAACAAAAAAGCATCTAGTTTATGATTTGGTCTACTTACTTCTCCAATTGATATTGATCTTACCGGTGGCGACAACGAGTGTTGAAAGAGTGTTTTCTTCAATGACTCTAGTGAAGAATAAGTTGAGAAATAGCATGGGTGATGCGCTCTTGAACCATTGCTTAGTGACATTTATTGAGCGAGATGTTTTCTTGAAAGTAAGTGAAGATGACATAGTTGCAACTTTCATGGCAATGCGAGAGCGTAGAGTTACCAAATCATAGTGATGCAATTTTCTATTTATGCTATGTTTTGTCATGTAAGACTTTGTTCACGTGTTTGAACTATTTTGCATTTGGATCATGTACATTTGAAACTTATGTGTTGATCTAGAATGACATGAATCAGTTTGATGTTTATATGGTTGGCAATTTTAATCATTATGAGACTTTTTTTTGAGTGTGTGCCCACCCATCAATTTTTTCCTGCGTCCGCCAATGTACGGCACCCCCAATTGAGACCCAATTGGGAGGTGCCGGACACATGTCCGACCAAGTTTTGGAAGCGCCTGCGGCGCCCCCCAAACAGGCACTCCAATTTTTTTCCATTAAACCACATCGGCGGTTGTTCTTGCATTTCAAATTTTCAATACGAATTAAAGATAGAGAAGTATAAATTATTACAACACAAGTTCAAATTCGAATGCAAAGTTCAAATCTGAATTTAAGTTTAAAACATGATATATCAAACCGGCGCCGACTGAGTTGCTTTGATAGCCCACAAGTGCGTCACGAGGTCATTGTGCAGCTGCATATGCATTGTTCCATCACGAATTTCCCGATGCATGGCAAGAAATTCTGAATACTGCACCGGCACGCCCGGCTGTGGATGGGCCATAGGCCCCTGGAAATCAAACACCTCGTTGATCAACGGCTTCCTCGTATCTCGCTCACTCTCAATGATCAAGTTGTGCATGATAACGCAAGCACTCATGATCTCACACATTTGATCTAGCAACCATGAAAGACAAGGGTATCGGACGACGGCAAACCTGCCATGGAGCACTCCAAATGCCCGCTCCACATCTTTGCGTACAGACTCTTGCCTCTTTGCAAAGTGGCAATCTGCCTCGCCGACAGGGTTACGGATAGTCTTCACAAATATTGACCAAGTAGGATAGATGTCGTCGGCAAGGTAGTACCCCTTGGAGTACTCATGGCCATTGATCACATAGTTGCATGGTGGAGTTAGGCCATCACAAAGTTTCGTAAACACCGGGGAGCGTTGGAGCACATTGATGTCATTAGCGGCACCGGCCGTGCCGAAATATGCATGCCATATCCAAAGATCATAATCTGTCACGGCGTCAAGTATGACACTACACTTTCCGTGATGTCCTAACTTATACATCCCCTGCCAAGCGAACAGGCACTTCTTCCAGTTCCAGTGCATGCAATCGATGCTTCCAACCATCCCTGGAAATCCTCTTGCTTGGTCTTGTGCCAAGATACGAGCTGTGTCTGCCTCATTTGGTGATCTCAGATATTCTGGTCCAAACACTTTCACAACTGCCTAGCAAAACATGTAGGTGGCTTCGACGGCGGTGGACTCAGACATACGGAGATAGTCATTCAGAGCATCGGCGGGAAGTCCATAAGCAAGGCACCGTATGGCCGCCGTGCATTTCTGAAGAGATGAAAACCCAAAAAGGTCGGTGCAGTCTCTCTTCAGCTCAAAGTAGTCGTCGTATTCCCGAACGCCATGCACGATCCTCCTAAACACGTCCCTGCTCATCCTATAGCGCCGACGAAATTCATGAGGCAAGTTCGCTGGATTCTGGGCAAAGTAGTCGGCGAACATGAGCATGTGCCCAGTTGCTCTGAAACGGTCCTTGTTGTCCCTCCGCCCCTTCGCTGATCCTCCAAAATCGGCGCCGCCTCGACTGCGGCCATGACCATCTCATTCTCCTCGTCGTCGGCCGCAAGGGCGGCATCCTCCCACGTCATTTGGAAAAACATGATCTCATCGTCGCTGTCCATAGCCTATTGGACGAAACAAAGCAATGAAACAAGGCCACGAATGACCAATCAATAAAATCA
This sequence comes from Poa pratensis, assembly GCA_947311845.1. NCBI lineage: Eukaryota > Viridiplantae > Streptophyta > Magnoliopsida > Poales > Poaceae > Poa > Poa pratensis. The sequence continues at coordinate 3,462,591 of CAMZMU010000055.1, forward strand.
GCCTATCAACCAATGGTCGAACAGGTTGCGTGCGGGGCGGGAGGGAAGAAGAGGCGTACCCAGGCTGAATTAGCTGCGGCGGCGCTAGACGAGTTTGGAGACTGGCGGGGAGCGGCGGCAAGCAGGCCTGCGTGAGCGCTGCAGCTTGGGCCCCGGGGTGCCGGACATGTTTTTGCTCGGGCGACCCTTTGGAGGGTGCGGCTGGTGGCGTTTTTTGGGGTTCGGACCCCCAATGGGCCTTTTGTGGGGGGGGGGTCCTTTGGAGGGTGCTGGTGGAGATGCTCTTAGGGCATGTACAATGGTTTTATCTTAACAACGCGACGTGTAGAACGATTGCTGAGATGGATGCGAGAGAAATGAAAAAAATGGCATTTGCACTACTAGGAAATAGGCTATTGATGACCCACAAGTATAGGGGATCGCAACAGTCTTCGAGGGAAGTAAAACCTAAATATATTGATTCGACACAAGGGGAGCCAAAGAATATTTATAAGCCTTAACAGATGAATTGTCAGTTCAGTTGCACCTGGAAATAGACTTGCTCGACACAGATTATCAGTAGCAACAGTTTTATAGCAGTAGTAGTAGAAATAGTAGCAGCAGTAATAAAGACAACAGTAGTGATTGCAGTAAACAGCAGGATTAAAATACTGTAGGCATAGGGATGGATGAGCGGGCGCTGCATGGATAGGATGATTCATGTAATAATCAAGACAAGGCATTTGCAGGTAAATAATAATAAAGCATCCAAGTACTAAGTAACCATAGGCATGTGTTCCGTATATAGTCGTACGTGCTCGCAATGAGAAACTTGCACAACATCTTCTGTCCTACCTGCCGTTTGCAACGGGGCCTCAAGGGAATCTACTGGTAATTAAGGTACTCCTTTTAATAAAGTACCGGAGCAAAGCATTAACACTCCGTGAACACATGTGATCCTCACATCACAGCCATCCCCTCCGGTTGTCCCAATTGCTGTCACTTTGGGGCCTCGGGTTCCGGACAATAATATGTGTATACAACTTGCAGATATGATCTAAAACAATGATTATCCTCATGATACAATAACATGTTCAGATCTGAAATCATGGCACTCGGGCCTAAGTGACAAGCATTAAGCATAACAAGTTGCAACAATGACATAAAAGTACTAACAACGGATACTAGGCACCATGCCCTAACAATCTTATAGCTATTACATGAACGATCTCATCCATCCCTTCCATCCCCTTCAGCCTACAGCAGGAATTACTCACACATGGATGGGGGAATCATGGATGGTTGATGGAGAGGCGTCGTGATGATGATGGCGATGATCTCCTCCAATTCCCCGTCCCGGCGGAGTGCCAGAACGAGTTTCTGGTCCCCAAATAGGGTTTTCTGGCGGCGGAGCTCTGGAGTGTTTCTGGAAATATGGTCGAACCTCCTCGCGTTTAGGTCAAGGGGATTATGTAGTCCAGAGGGGGCCGAGGGCGTGGCCGAGTCGGCCTCACCAGGTGGTGGCGCGGCCCAGGGCCCACCGCGCCGCCACGTGGTGTGGGGGCTCGCTGCCCCCCCGTCTCGTCCTGGCTCCGTGGGTCTTTTGGTGAAATAGGGGCTTCGCGATAATTTCCACGGATTTCGAAAGTTGACTTTCTGCACAAAAACAAGACACCAGGGCAATTCTGCTGAAAACAGCGTTAGTCCGTGTTAGTTGTATTCAAATCACACAAATTAGAGGTAAAACAACAGCAAAAGTGTTCGGGAAAGTAGATACGTTTTGGACGTATCAACTCCCCCCAAGCTTAGCTTATTGCTTGTCCTCAAGCAATTCAGTTAACAACTGAGTGCGATAAAAGAACTTCACGAACACATTTGCTTCATATGGTGTATATATTCTCACTATGTGGACAAGTACATAGGCAATTCATAATAAGATACATGCAAATAATGTCACCTAATAGTTATGTCAATCATGAAAAGATACCAACATACTAATAATAAACAACATGAAACATATCTATCAGCAGATTGCAATGCTCATAATAAGATATGATAAGGTGGTATCTCGCTTGCCCGTATTTGTACAGCAAAACATAAATGCCCAGGCACCTCTGAAGTTCAAGGGAAGACTAGAAGTAAAGATTATCAAAGATAAAAGCATCAAGTTATACCGCAGTTAACCGCATTCTGGGACAAGCACATTACACTAAGAATGACAATTATGCTCTCGAGAAGGTGCTCAAAGAAAGGATGGCACTCAACATAAAAGTAAAAGATTGCCCTTCGCAGAGGGAAGCAGGGATTAACATGTGCTAGAGCTTTTTATTTTTAAAACAGAAGTAAAAATGTTTTGGGAGGTGGTTGTTCTGTCAACGAATGGCAATAGAGTTTCTGTTATCTTCCATACTAAACAAGTTGAGAGCGGTTCCGAATTGTTGATATTAAGCATTTATAGCATGCACTTATATAGTATGACACTCCTCCCAACCTTTGCTTTTCACAAACCATGGCTAACCGAATCCTCGGGTGCCTGCCAACAATCACATACCATGGAGGAGTGCCTATTTTTATTTGTTTAGCTTTTTGATGTTATAATGGTCTAACCAGCTCTTTGCAAAATTAGTGACAAGCAGATGAAGCATGCAAGTCGGGGTACTTAATTTAGTATGGAAGATAACAAACCCAACTACTACTTCCTCATGAGCTAAAAACAGTGTCACAAAATGAGAAGTAATTTGAAGGTTTTAAAGGTAGCACATGAAAATTTACTTGAATGGTTTGAAATGCCATGCATAGGTATTTATGGTGGACTCTTTGGAATAACTTGGTTTACAGGGATTTGGAAGCACGAGCAGCATTCCCGCTCAGTACAAGTGGAGGCTAGCAATAGACTGGGAAGCGACAATCAAGAGAGCAATAACCGTCATAATCATGCTTGCGACAAAATAAATTAACGGAGGCATAAAAATGATACAAGTACTCTGAGGCAAAGTAAATCATCGAGGCTTATTGACTTTTTGTTTTCAGTCATATGCATGCGTGAGCATGTGCCAAGTCAATTCAAATGAATTATTCAGAGGAGGATACACAATGTCATACCCTTTTATGAACAGAACAATGCAAGCAACATCTATATAACATGCCACCCACTATTAATAAATTGGAACTGATCATAAGAGAACATAAACTACTAAGCATCCATTAAATGACATATACCTCACATGAACCAACTAAGCATGTTCACATGGATGAGTATATGTACAAAAATGAAAACAAATAGAGTTCATACCAGCCTCTCACCCCAACTCGAATTGTCGTAGATCGTCATAATTGCTTTTCACTTGTGTGGCTCGAATAATATGAAATGATAACCAAGCTCCATGGAGTCATCGAAGACCGCTAAACTCTGCAGCAAACTTTACAAAACCGAAGAAGAACGACAAATTTTTTGGTGTTTTCGAATTTAAAACAAGAACATAAGGAAACAAGCAAACAAAGCAAAATCTTTTTGGATTTTCGAATATCAAACCGAAATTAAAAGTCAAGCAAAATAATAGAAACTAAAGAAATAAGTAAAGAGAAACAACAGAAATATTTTTGGTTTTGTGTTTTGGAAAGCAATAAAAGAAGAAACAACAAAAAGAAAGAAAATCGAAACATGGATATACAAAGTACCGACAGGATATGATATGTAAATGAGTGAGATGTCGGTATACCTCCCCCCAAGCTTAGGCTTTTGGTCTAAGTGGAGATCAATCCCAACGTGGCCACGAAGTGGCGCCTCCGTAGTATGACGAAGAAGGGTCTTTGTCCTGATATGAACTCGACGACGCACGGTGTAGTGCACGGTGTAGCGGTCGGCGGCCGACCCATACTCCTGGTGCTCAGAGTCGTGCTGGTCATGGAAACTAAGCAACCTCAGCTGCTCATCCAACTCCTCCTTTGAGCGCGACCACAATCTCCTGTTAAGACCAAACAAAACGGGCTGCGGCAAAGGAACCGTCCTTTCGTCCCCATCAGTAAATAAAACCCTATAGACTAGGTTTCTTTCACAAGAATCTTTAGTAACAAATTGATGATCTTTCATGGCAGCAAGGTTGAGTCTAAATGGGGGTAATAACTCATCATTAGGATCAATAGGAAGGCCTAGATATGCAATAACTCGTGAAGCAACAATCCCTCCATAGATGGGTCCACTAGCAGCTAAACGACGAGCAATGAGAGCACCAAGATTATAAGATGTGTTACCAGTAAGTGCAGCAGCCAGAAAAGCAAGATGATAATTAGAAATGTTGCTGGTGTTCTCCCTACCAAGAATGCTAGTGGCAAGATAGTAAGTAAAATATCTAATGGCAGGGAGCTGAATGTTCCTTATCTTGCCACGCTGGGCGGTGCGGTCATCATCATTGGTCACCTCTCGGTAAAGTTCCAGCAAATCGTTGGGGCGTCCTTGAATCCTCTTCGCTGTACCTGAAGGAGCAATATCTATGGCAGCACAAAAATCCTTCAAAGTCATAGTAACAGGCCTATTATAAATTATAAATTTAACGGATGGCGTGAAAGAAGAGTTGCCAAATTTAAAGCTCTCAACAAAAGTTTTGGTGAGCATAACATATTGGTTACTTTCATCCTGCATATATGTAGTCAAACCAACCCTCTGAACAACGAACAAGAAATCATCAAGGAGCCCTGCATCACGCAAAAAGTCAGTGCATGGGAAAGATGATGGATTTGGATCTCCATCACCCCTCTCATCGCCAATGCTTGGTGCAATGAGATCTTCATCGTAGGATCGCCTAATTCGAGTGGATTCTCTTGAAGGCCTTGCCACCCTTTGCGAATCCCTCTCAAAAATCTCTCCATAGGTGTGGTTATGCATATCCTTTTTCGGAGAACAAATGCCCCAAATCTCAGCAGCAAAGATGAGCTGAGCAAGGAGATCGAAAATCGCGAGCAAGAACAGCAAGAACTCGAGTTTGAGCAATGGTGGAGTGTTTTGTCGTGAGAGTGAGTGAGGTGGTAGGTGGCTGAGTGAGTGGAGGACCAGGTGGGGCCCTCACCATGTCATGGCGCGGCCCCAAGGCTGGCCGCGCCACCATGTGGTGAGCAGGCATGGTGGGGCCCCCTGGTCAGCCCCAGGCACTCCCACAATGCTCTTTCAAAAATAGGACCAGTGGTATAATTTTTATGAATTTTTGAAAACTTTTAAAATGCACATTTTCTAGGTGTTAAAAGTAATGATTTCAGGACAGAAAAATGATTTTCAAAAATTAAACAAAACTAAAATTTTGCAAACTAAACAATACTATAGTAGGTAAAACAAGGATGAAGAAAGAAATGTTGTTTAGTTTCTCTATGCATTTAAAATGTATTTGTTAACAAGGTTGATCAAGTCTTGCCACCAAAAAATTTTATATGACATAAAAGAAATCAAACCTCATGAACCAATTATGTTACCTTGAATTGTGTTGATATGGATCCAATCATAATATTTTGATATCCTTCTTGATGTTCATATATGGGGCAATCAATACTTCCCACTTTGATAGTTCTAAAATTAGAAATAGTATTAACTCCAAATATTGTGTCCACCTTTTTAGGAAAATAAGCAGTGTGCTCTTTGTCATTCACATTGAAAGTCACTTTTCCTTTGTTGCAATCAATAACAACACCTGCAGTATTAAGAAAAGGTCTCCCAAGAATAATAGACATATTATCATCTTCAGGCATCTCAAGCACAAAAATATCAGTCAAGATTAAACAGTTATTAGTCACTTGAACAGGGACATCATCACAAATGCCAACAGGAACATCAGTAGATTTATCAGCCATTTGCAAAGATATATCAGTTGGTATCAGTTTATCCAAATAAAGTCTCTTATAAAGAGAGAAAGGCATAACACTTTCTGGAAATATGGTCGAACCTCCTCGCGTTTTTAGGTCAAGGGGATTATGTAGTCCAGAGGGGGAGCCGAGGGCGTGGCCGAGTCGGCCTCACCAGGTGGCGGCGCGGCCCAGGGCCCACCACGCCGCCACGTGGTGAGGGCGGCTCGCTGCCCCCCTCTGTCTCGTCCTCTGGCTCCGTGGGTCTTTTGGTGAAATAGGGGCTTCACGATAATTTCCACGGATTTTCCCGAAAGTTGACTTTGTGCACATAAACAAGACACCAGGGCAATTCTGCTGAAAACAGCGTTAGTCCGCGTTAGTTGTATTCAAATCACACAAATTAGAAGTAAAACAACAGCAAAAGTGTTCGGGAAAGTAGATACGTTTTGGACGTATCAGCTATCTGTGGCGCACCCACTTTGGCTTTCTGTGGCGCATGGTGGGTGCGCCACAGATATCACGCCACAAAAATATTTTTCTGTGGCGCATCCGGGCGTGCGCCACAGAAAGCCCACTTTTCTGTGGCGCACCCTCCACCATGTGCCACAGAAATATTTCTGTGGCGCACCCACCACCATGCGCCATAGATTTTTTTTAATTTAAAAAATGGGCGTCCAGATCTAGCCGCCGGAATTTCGACAGAATTTTGTCGGAGCTCGTCGGAGGCCGTGTTGTCGTGGGTGGAGGAGAGGGTCGCCGGAGGTGGGTGGGTGGAGGATGGGGGTCGCCGGAGATGGTAGAGGAGGAGAAGGATGTCGCCGGAGGAGGTCGCCGGGGTGGAGGAGGAGGTCGCCAGAGGTGGAGGTGGAGGTGGAGGAGGAGGTCGCCAGAGGTGGAGGTGGAGGAGGAGGTCGCCGGAGGTGGAGGTGGAGGAGGAGGTCGCAGGGATGGTGGAGGAGGTCGCCGGAGGTGGAGGTGGAGGTCGCCGGGTGGTGGAGGAGGTCGCCGGAGGTGGAGGTGGAGGAGGAGGAGGAGAGAAGAAGTGGATGAGAGGAGAGGAGAGGAGAAGGAGGAGGGAGGAGAAGGGAGAGGAGAAGTGGAGGAGAGGAGAAGGGAGAGGAGAAGTGGAGGAGAGGAGAAGGGGAGAGGAGAAGTGGAGGAGAGGAGAAGGGGAGAGGAGAAGTGGAGGAGAGAAGGAGAGAAGGGGAAAAGAGAGGAGAAGTGGAGGAGAGGACTAAATGAGAGGATAGAAGGAGAGAAGGAGAAAAGAGAGGGAGAAGGGGCGTTGGTGGGATTCAAAATTCAAATCCCGTATGCAGATATGCGCCACATAATTGTATTTTCTATTTTTTTGAATTTTTTTATTTTGTAGAATTTTTTTTCTTTTTGAAATAACTTTTTTCCTTTTGGAATTTCGAGGATCTGAGAAAAATTCACCGGGTAAACCCGGGTGAAATCGAGCTCCAATTTTTCTCTAGTTTTTTTTTTGATATATTAAACGCATTTTTTCGACGTGGTATGCAAAAATTATGGATGTTTTAATTTTTTTCTGTATTTTGCAAAAAAAAAGGTCAAAATTCATATTTCAAAATTTCTATACCAACTAGACACTAAAACCTAACTATATCTCAAAAGATTTTATTTTTTGAAAATTTTATCATTTTCTTTTCTTGTTTACAAAACTAAAAAAGGCGATCCACGGGGGTGTGATCTAGTATAAAAAAATTATGTGACACAGAAATGGTACTTTCTGTGGCGCATGGGGTCCCATGCGCCACAGAAAGCTACATTTCTATGGCGCATCAGGTCACATGCGCCACTGAATAAGCCCAGAAGGTTGAGATCCAATAATTGGTGGCGGGCCCCACCATATTTCTGTGGCGCATCCTACCCCATGCGCCACAGAATGCTGTCATTCAGTGGCGCATTGGCAAAAGATGCGCTACAGAAAGGGCCAGAATTCTGTGGCGCACCAGCTGCCATGCGCCACTGAATATATTATGTGGCGCATGGCAATATTGATGCGCCACAGAAAGTGATTCCACCTATAAGTGTTTTCCTAGTAGTGTTGCCTTATCTTAACTAAGAGATGATCTCTTAGCAACAATTTCCTCACCACATTTTTAGGATATTCATATAGATAAGACTAAAAAACAACTCATTGTACAATATGTTTTACCGTCATATCTATATTACGTGGTGGGTGGTGGGGTTAAGATAATACCGTCTTATCAACCATTGTACATGTCTTAGCATTTCGATTTCTGACTAAATTTCACCAGGATTAAATTTCTCACCGAATTATTCTCCCCCTGCATCTTACTCGGCTGCTTTCACGAGCTCACTCAACCTTGAGACGAATCTATCATCAGATAACAATGAAAACAGTGATGGCTGGCGAAGAAAGCAATATGCCCTTAATTAGATTTTTGTTTTGATGATGATAATCGTCGGCGACTCTTAAACAGAAGTTTCATTTCAAGACTCAAGTGATCGATCTGGCTCGATGCTTGAGGGGGCCGTCAGGCGTAGCGAAGCGATCCGAGAGTGGGGGCAAAGGCTATCCCAGCGATTGACGTATCACTGGCCGTCATATGATTCGCGGCCCTTGGAGTTGACGTTTGACTGGTCCTCTGACATGGCCTCCTACGCTTCCCAATTCCCAACGCGCATCACATCCTACGTACTTTTTTTTAATGTACATACTTGTATTCAAATCGAAACGAGTACAGAGTTCGGACAAGTACACACGAAGAAGAAGAAAACCAGAGAAAACGAAGAACAGCAGAACTTGCTCTCTCCAACCACACCCACACGATCGACGAACGCCGGAATCCCACACCGCCGAAGGCGACGAAGGAAGCCACCGCCACGAACGACCTCCCGAAGAGCAGCAGAGCCCCTAGCCTAGAGGCGTTGATGAGCCGCAACAGTTTCCAACTCCAAAAAGTTGAAGGCGAAGACGATGAACACGAATCGGCCGGGGCGGCCCCCAAGCTCCAGCTGCGCCGGATCTGAAGCCAGAGCCCCAGAACCTCCACCTTCTTGCCACTTACCCGCGAAGCCGCTGCCTCGAAGCCTCCGTTCCTTCCTTCATCAGCACACATCCAGCGCCGCCGCACCACGGCAACTGGAGAGGAAGGGCCGCGCACGGCGGATCCGGAGACCCGCGAGCACGGCCAGGTCGACGACCACGCGGCGAAGCACCACCGGAGCTCCACCACCGAAGAGGACGGCCGCCAACACCAAACAACCCACCAACCGCACCACCGCCTCCACAGCGCCGGCGGCGGGAACCTACTCACCCCTACTCTATGTACACGAGGAGGTCCGGGGATCCCCCATCCACCCGCCGCCGGAGCGGACGAGGGAGAGAGATCCCGCGGATCTGCGGCGGCGAGAGCGGGGCGACCAGGCGATTCCAGAAAAATCGCCCTTCTGCACTGTAGCAGGAAGGGGAGGGGAAAGTGCGGACCCCAAGTAGATCACATCCTACGTACACCGGCTCCCTTCACGTCTGCTTCGCGTAGCGTACGTAGTACAGAGTACCCTTCTCTGTCGCTCTGCGTGCGCATACGTACACGGATGACATATATACATGGTTACGCACTGTCATGGACATGGCAGGCCATCCCTTTTGCCATCGTACGCACGTATCTCCAACGTCTCGTCGCGCCAATAATTGATCCATCGATGCACTCCAACGACGAGCTACCACCGCCTCTGTATACCTTTTCAGCAAACGCTCAGAGCTCAGGGATCCAAGAATACAGATAGAGATAGCATCTCCACCCGCGCATCCAAAAGCCAATTGGTGGGCCGGACAGGAAATTCTGTCCGCCACCCCGAGAAGATCCGCATTTCTTTCGGCCACCTTCTCTTCCCCTCCCTTCAAGATGGCGCAAAACGATGACACCGCAGGCTCGAACGCCGCCGCAGAGGTCTACCGCGGCCACATCGACGAGGCGTAGCTCTGCCCCTGTCTGGCTCCATCCAAATCGTGTCCGTTTTGGATAGTGCCGAAACATATTTAGGGGTCGCCGATGTAGATGCTGTGAGTATACCAATCATCCATGCATGCCAAGGATGAAAAAATATATAAAACCTGCAAGTGAAAAAACAGTGCAACAAGCATGCGCGCGTGCGTGCGCTGCTCTTCTCTGCCGCCCTGCCCGGCTTCTTCTTTTGCGGGAGGAACATTATGGTCACATGCATGCATGCGCGCTAGAGAGGAGAGCAAAGCTAGCAGTGTGCATGCCGAGTGATCCTCCTTCCTTTATGACAGAAGACACATGTCTTCCTGATCTTACCTAGTTTCACGTCCTGTCAAGCTGTACCACACGAGAAAGCCTGGCCTGGCCTGGCCAAGTATTGCATAGTGTGCGATCTCTCGCCACGCGCGGCCGGATCCATCCTACGCCCCGCGCCTCTCTCGCGGAGCCTATTCCGATATATAGATTGCCAATTCACATCGCCGCACCGACGAAGACGTGGCCTCCTGGCCTGCTATGGCTTGCCACGGCACCACGTGCACATGTACTATCTCCAGTTCCACCCCTGGCGATGGAGCTGTTTGCTGCAAGCTGGACGGAGCTGATCTCTGCCGGCCCGGTCACATCGCCTCTCATTGTCATGTCACTTGTGCTGACTTTCTGTCGACCGACGATACCTCCTCCATCTGCCTCCGCATGCAGCTGAGAAAGCTCCAGTGTCTCTGCCGCTCCATCCGTCTACGTACTATCCAAGAACGAAAGGGCCTAGCTCGCGATAGCCACCACCATGTCGCCTCCCCGTGCGGCACTGCATGCATGTGGGTGCCCCCCGCCGCGTTACTCCGATCAGATTGAGTACTCCGGTAGCTATGGGCCTGTTTGGTTGCAGGGGTTTCCCACCTCGCTGGGGTCAGGCTCCAGCGGGCATGGCCGAAGGAAAACAGCTCCCGAGATCTGTTGATGGGTTTGTTTGGTAGCCTGCAGCAAAGAACGTCGCATGGGCTGGGCAATTTGTTGTGCCTGTTTGGTTACATCATTGCATGGCCATATGCAACTATGGCTATGTTTGGTTGTATGCAAAGCAACTACAAAGCAATTGCGGTGTCGAATTCGCATTGACCGCGCGAGCCGTGACAGTTCCTCACTTCCTTTACATCCCCAGATCGCAAAAACAGGTATAGGGGTCCGGTAATCCGGTTAATCCAAGCCCTCACCCAGGGCTAATTCTTGTATCAACACTTCTAATTTCTACTCGTATGATTGCATCCACTCTTAAATTTTTATTTTATTCATCTCTTGTATTTTGTATTTCAATTTTACATGTTTGATTCATCATGAGGAAACCGTAAGTGTATCAACACTTCTAATTTCGGCTCGTATGATTACATCCACTCTTAAATTTTATTTTATTCATCTCTGGTATTTTGTATTTCAATTTTACATGTTTGATTCATCATGAGGAAACCGTAAGAGAAAAGAAAAAGAACAAAAGTTAATTAAATCCAAAAAGGTGCTATGGACAAGTTTACTAGAAAAGAAGCTTCACAAGTGTCATCCGGTACTCAGTCATACAATAACAAATTAACTCAACGATTTGGCCACAATAGCATTTGAGAGCGAAGTGTTGGAGAAGATTAATTGTGAGGATATCAATGAAGATTTCATTTCAAAGAACACAGAAAGAATGATGATGTTCAAATAAACATTATGCGACTTCGAGTTAAATAGGCACTACAGGAATCAACCCATACGGCGACGGCCACATGCCGTCGGCATAGCCAATTTAGCCGTCGGCATAAGGCTACGCCTACGTGCCGTCGGCGTTATAGGGCCTCGGCTTAGGCCATTTTGCCGTCGGCGTAGGCTACGCCAAAGGCTTGGCCGTCGGCATAGCTCCCCCTACGCCGATGGCTTTACCGCCGGCATAGTTTTTCCAATTATTTTTAATTTTTGAAAAAATAACTTTTTTTGAATTTTTCAAATTCTATTTTATTTCTATTTTGAAATTTCTCACTTAGTCACATACTTAATCCTTAATTACACACTTAATCATAGGTCAAAGTATTTATCCTGGTCAAACTTCTCATTCGGTCACCCATCCTCTAGCCCGACCACGCTTAACTTCTGAGTTCGTTCCAAATTAGCTTCCAAATGAGAAGTTAGAACTTACTGATATTAGTACCCTATCAATCATTATAACCACTCGGTTATGATGTTACACTTTTCATTGTTTAAATTTTAAAAATTTGTTTGAGTAAAGTAGCAATGATTATGTAATAGTGTATTTCGAATAAATCACAATAAAATGAATTTTACTTTATTATTTCCTTTTTACATTTAATATGGAATAATTCATATCTTTAAATCCGTAAATCGAAATTTGACAAATAAAATGTCTAAATCGATTTGAAAAATGAGAGTAATTAAAATATGCCATCCATATCATCTTTTGCATCACAGAAACATTGATAGTTTTAGATTTGACCACTTTCGATGAATAGTCATGGTGGTCATTTTGACCATTTTAAAAAAACAAATAAAGTGATTTGACCACGTCATAGTTTGTGGTAAAGTTCTCATATTCGACAAATAGGTGTATCTTGATATAGAAAACAATGGTTCCGAAGGGATTTTACAAATTATTTTTATAAATATCATTTTCCTTTTTCTAAGGAAAAATTGCCTATTTTGTGAACCAAGTACAAAAAATATGGTCCAAAATGGCACCCATCTAATTCTCACAAAGTGTAGTGCACATTTGATGGATAATCCCCAATTATTAGGAGTTTTCTTGATTTCTATCTAATTTCGCCTAGTTAAATGGGTTTATCCCGATTTTCGAAAATAATCCAAATTTGAACTACAAGTATTTGATAGTTTGGTCTGATTTTTTTAAATCATTTTAAGGTACACAACTAGTGGTTATATCACAGAAACATCGATAGTTTTAAAATAATTGCCTCTTTCGATGAATAGTCATGGTGACCATTTTGACCTTTTTTGAAAAAAAATCAAATAAAGTGAAAAAAAACTCAAAAAAGATATCCTCTAGCATGGAGTCCTTTTATGTGTACTATTTTCTATGTAAAATGATAAACTTGATTTTTGACAAAGTATTCAAAAAAATCTTCACAAAAAGATCTATGATGTATGAACATGTATAAGTTTCAAGCCAAATGACCAAGTTATCATCATTTCCACGGCATAGTTTGTGATAAAGTTCACATATTCGACAAATAGGTGTATCTTGGTATAGGAAATAATGGTTCCGATGGGATTTCTCAAATTATTTTTATAAATATCATTTTCCTTTTTCTAAGTGGCAAATATGACTTTTTTTGTGAATCAAGTACAAAAAATATGGTGCAAAATGGCACTCATCTCATTCTCACAAAGAGTAGTGCACATTTGATGGATAATCCCCAAGTATTAGAAATTTTCTTGATTTCTACCTATTTTCCTAGTTAAATAAGTTTATACCGATTTTTCGAAAGTAATTTCGTCTAGTTAAATGAGTTTTGTGATGCAAAAGATGATATAGTTGTCATATTTGGATTACTCACATTTTTCTAATCAATTTAGACATTTTATTTGTTACATTTTGATTTACGGATTTAAAGATAAGAATTATTTCATATTAAATAAAAATAGAAAAAAAGAAAAACATAGCTATGCCGGCGGCAAAGAAAGCCGTCGGTGTAGCTATATACATAAAAAATAAAGATTTTAAAAAGTCCAATATGACTCTACGCCAACGGCCTGCGCGAGGCCTACGCCGAGGGTAGCCGTCGGCGTAGCGGCAATAGCTATGCCGAGGATCACCACGACGGCCTAGCCGCGGCGGGGTCTCGCCGACTGCCCTAACAAAAAGCCGTCGGCGTAGCCTCCGGCCGTTGGCGTATAGCGTCATTCATGTAGTGAGGTATGATTCTCAATATATTCAATTGTTACATTCACTTGTTACGTAAAATATTATATGTCATATAAATTACAATTATTTATTAGTTTAAATTTTCGTGTGAGGTAGGCCCCGTTTTAGATTTTCGCACCGGCCCGAGATTTTGCCGACCCGGCCCTGCATGTATGTATGTATGCATGGGTCGTCCAAGAGCGAGTGGACAGGTAGGGGCACGAAATAGTGATGTCTGTGCTCAGTACTTGAGTAGTCGACATGGGACTAAATGGGCGCAATCAGATCAGTCAAATCCTCAAGACGTGTACGAGAGTGTGAAAGACCAAGCAGAAGCAGGCATGGTGGTATCGTGATTGAACAAGACGAGCAGGCAGGCAGGCTGACGATACTACTACATCCCAACCACCATCGACAACGGGCATGGTACGTGGCATCACCAACGTTTCTTGCCTAGCCAGCACTGTTAGCTAGCTTTCCTTAGAGCAACTAAAAGGATGATGCTTGTGTTTGTTTAGGTACGTAGGTTCTGACTCATCGATCATCGATGACAAGTCCCATCCACCCAACAGCGCGATCCCAAGCCACCCCATTCCGTGACGTGGAATTGCATGCATTCATTTCACTTCCTTGTCAGCGAGGTGCCCCGCCATGCGTTGCATGATGCTACTGCCTTCCTCTGTTCTTCAACATTTTGGATCGGCTTTGCTTTGCTTTCCGTTGCTGCCTAGCTTTGCCTACACTACATCCATGTGCTATCCTCTCCTCTCTTCCACACAAAGATTAGACATGGATTCTGTCCGGTTTAAGACAAGATTTGTCGAACCAAATTTGGTTTTGAAAAGACCAGGTGCATTCAAAAAAATCATCAAAACTACTACTACTGATCTATTGATGGTATTCACAAATATTCTACTAGCATCGAATTTGGTATTCCTAAGCCGGTTACCGAGAACTATTCCTAAGTCGACTAGTTAGACATGTAGTTTTAAACTACATAGACTACCCAATTTCGATTGATACTATTTCTCCTCTCTTTTAATTAGTACTCGGTCATCGGCTTAGGAATATAGTCTTAAACTGCATAGATTACCCAATTTCGATTGATACTATTCTCCTCTCTCTTAATTAGTAGCCGGCTTAGAAATAAGGATGGCAATGGGTAGGGGTATAGGGCGGGTAGAGCAATACCATACCCGTACCACCCGTATAGTCAATGGGTATAAAATTCTACCCATACCCGTACCCACGGGTATGAAACTTTACCCGTACTTATACCTGATGGATACATGTACCCACTGGACACCTAACAGGTAGATCAAGTAGTACACAAGTTATTCACAATTTTACATTCATCGATAGCATATTTGACAAAAAAAATCATCTCAACTCATAACAGACAGATGAGTACATGGCAATTATCTCAGCTCAATGACGGATTGTTTATGTTGGAGGTCCACGATAAAGATCCACATGTCTATATAATGGATAGGGTATGGCTATACCCACGGATATAAGGCTATACTCGTGCCCAACCCACCACTTAATGGGTAGGGTACGAGTACTAACCAAGGTATAGAATTGTGCCCATGCCCTGCTCATGCGGGAAAATTGTCATCCTTACTTAGGAACATAGTCTTAAACGACGTAGTTGTTTATTGTAGTGTGTATGTTCGCCAATTTCACTCCAGATATAGTCGATATTGAAATGTATAAAGAAAAACTGAGTGAGTACTGAGTAGAGATTTTTACTCCCGAGCTCCAATGCTCACTCTAGTGAAAAATAAAATAAAGTCATATTTATAAGTTTCAAAAAACATGTGAAACAAATTATACATGTTGTCAATGATATATCCTACAAATCTGCAAAATCTTGACTTAAAATACTTTATATTTTGTTGTACACAAAAATGACAAATGTGCGGATCTTAATATACACACTTTCAAATCTACAAAATGTACAAGATTGTAGCTCAGAGTATAAAGTTTTTTAATCGAGATTTTTACACGTTTGTGGGATACATCATTGGCAACTTGCAGGATATTTTCAGATTTTTAAAATTTATAAATATGAATTTTATTTATTTTTACTATATGGAGCTCGGGCAAAAGTGTTTTCCGGTGAGTACTAATTAACATTGTACTAGTAGCTTTCATGATCACCGCCGAGCTAAAGTTGCAGCAGCGTCCACCTGGACATAACACAACCCCGGATTTCAGCGATGGGATGGCGCAGAGAATCCTAGCTCCTAGATTTGCTGTGCGGACAGCTGCACGCACAGTGAGCTCAGCAAATGATTGCTTTGGCACCACACAACCGCTGTCCGCGTGACAGACACGGATAACCCCACCATTAAACTTCTCCCTACGATTCCAGATTAGCATCAAAAAAAATCTTATCCGAAACGGATTAGATTAATTAAGCTGATGTGATCATACATCGCAACTATTTAGGAGCTTAACTTTTGCTGTTAGGTGTGCTCTCTTGATGGACAAATCGAAAATACCTCCCAGGTCGCTCCCACTCGAGCGACTCTGGAGGCGAAAGCCCTAGGAAAAAAAAAACACAACCAATCTGAGATCTCCGGCTGTTGCCGTCGCCGGCGCTGGCGGCGGTGGCGGCGCCCTCAACGTCGAAGACGGAGGGAGTGGTGGGCGCATCGGCCGGTTCTGCTGTGAGCGGGGCAGTGAGTTGGCTAAGGGACGCATGGCGTGGAGGCGGTTGGTGCCGGAGCTGGTTTTCGAGGTCGGCGCGGCCTGCTCCGGCGTTTGGACGCGGCTGCGGCGGAGCTCCTGGCGGGAGGCCGATGTGGAGGAAGTCGGCGCCTGGAGCCGGATGCGGTGAGGCTGATGCTTCGTCGATTCGATCTGGCACTTGACGTCCGGGTTCCCCTGTACCGATCTGGCCCATTGGGCTTCTGATTTGGGTCAGTGGGGGCCGACCAGGGCCGGTGATGCGGTGCTCTGGCTGCACGCCGGCGGCCTAAGCTTTGCACTGGTTTCCCCCTCCTATTCAGCCTTTCCTGCTGGAGCCGACTGGCGGCGTGGGGGCCTGCGAGTCTTGCGAATAACGGTGGCGGTCCTAGGGTTCTTCTCGCATCAAGGATTCAATCGGTCGGATGACTTTCCTCATCGATCTGGCTGGACGGTCATGTTTCGGAAGGCTCCGCCGGCGAACTCCACTGGGCGATTCATGCCTGGAGATTGCTGGATCGGATGGTATTCGATCGTGCGCACCCGTGTTTTTTCTCTGACCGTTTGGTTTGAGAGGGAGCGCTTCGAAGCTCTGCTGGCTGTTAATATCATGGAGCACGTTTTTTCGTTCCATGGCGCTGGCGGAGAATGACATGGAAGGCGAGATCTGAGAACTGGCAATGGTGGTTTGATTCCTTATGCGGCTGAGGAATTGGCTTTGTGTTTCATGACTTGGAGCAGCGGCATGTAAGTGGGGGCGACAACATACGTGAAGTCCAAAGTCCTACCTTTCAGGGTGAAAATCCAAGGTCTGGCCTTAATTGGTTGTGCCTGACAGTGGTCTTGCTGAAGACATTGTTTTGAGAGCGAGAACTATCTTCGGGGTGAAAACCCAAGGTCTGACCTTAATTGGTTGTGCCTGGCACTGTTCTTCTTGAAGCCGTAGCTTTTGAAGAATTGAACATCAGGTGTTGTTTTGGTAGTGGTTGTGCGGCTGCTGTAAGGACTGTAACTTTTTAGCGGGACTTTTCTTTTTTATTTCTTCTTCTTATTGTCTTTCGGCTGTGTGCATCCGTAATAACTTTGGTTATTGCGTTGTTGCAGAGGCTGGGTGTAAGTTGTATCTTCTCGATATTAATAAACACTCTTTATCTAAAAAAAAAGGTGATGTAATCATATGTGTCTAATCACCTTCCCCACATAGTTTCCGTTTCTGGAAGAAATGTATATTTGCCTCCTGTCGGTTGTCCCGGTTTTAACTATTTCTGTGTGCACTTTACTGAATATGTAGTATATTACGAGGCTACTGCAACACTTTTCTTTTTCTAACTAGTGTGTGTGGACCAACTGTGGTCCATTCTGTTTGGAAGCTTCGCGGTGCATGTATACGATTGGAACAGGACGTGCACATGAAGAAATAATCAGTTCATCATCAGCTCCCTGTGTTAGGGGAGTCCTGTCAGCCGGCCCGTGGTACTTGTATATGCAGAACTTTTCACATTCTTCCATGTTGATGATGCAGACATTGCTTAGGGTAAAATAAATTGAGCTGTTAGGTGAATGAAGTTTGCGCAAAGAAGTATAACTACCTCAAATATAAGCCTTTGAATTGCAATTCGGTTTGCCAAAAAGAAAATCGATGTGCACAATCAACGCTGTTTCAAGAAATGAAGGGGAATTTTAGCTCATAAGTCATAAATTATATAGGCGGATGACAAACCCTTAATCAAAAACCTATGTGGGCTGCACTGCACATAAATACATTTTGTTAATTAGTTGGAGTGTTGCAATCAGAAGTATATAAGAATCGTGAATTAGATGGCTACAATAGCGCCTTCGTGATGCCGGGATCTGGACAGATCAAATCAAGATCCGTATGGATAGGTGACAAGTTGGTTCAGTCCTTTTCCAGGACGTAGACTTGTATCCTTCCTGCTCAAATTGAGTGACACAGACTTGTATCCTTCCAAGATTAGGAGTACTGTCAAGGAGCTATCAAGCTTAGCTTAGCTTAGCCAGCCAGCCAGACAGGAGCAGCTGGAGAATCGCCAGCATGATGGTGACATGGAGCAAAATTCCAACTGTTTTAACGCTGATTTGACGCTACGAAGCTTAAATTTTGCAGACAAAACTTGCAGCACCAGAGCTGTCAGACAGGCTCCACTTATTTATAGCCGGCCTCTAGCTGCCACCAAAACACGTTTGCTCTTTTTTATTGAAAATTAAGAAGCTCGCCCAGCGACACAAGATTCTACACAGGTCTATATTTTTTTTTTTCCCTCGGCCTAGTTCATATTTGATAACTAGAATTCACTGGTTATGACAGCTAGGTATTGGTCTACAAATCCCGTGGGAAGAACTTTTTTTTTTTTTTTTTGCTTTGTTCGCGTTAACTGCGTCCACCCAACGATTCAACGGTACTACAAGATGGGCACCTTCACTGGATGGCGATGACACAAAATGGAAGGCCCAAATGGGCAACACAAAGATACACAAAATGGAAGGCCCAAATGGGCAACACAAAGATAAGCCCAACATGTCACACCAGCATCACATCTTCTCCCTTTCTTGAGGAACATTTGTTTCTAAAATGATGGCCTGGTTGACCCATCTTTGTATTGGTCTTCTCCTACATATCCTTTCATCGGTAAGTGCAATCTAAGCACTTAGGTCCAAATGGTTTTCTCCTTACCATATACACGCGGGAGGCAGAACGGCCAGTCAAGCAAAATAATGACCTCGCCGGTTTTCGATACGGCTTCGCTGCTTTCCACGCGCCGTCGTGGGGCGTGTCAACGCATCACCGGCATTGATGTCGGTGCAGTTTTGGCCGCTTCGCCTGCCCCTTTATAGCCGCCGCCCCACTTGCAGACGGCTACCAGATCCCCTCGCATTTCTTCCGGCCACCTTCTCCTCCCCTCCCTTCAAGATGGCGCACAACGATGAGGCCGTAGGCTCGAACGCCGACGAGGTCTACCGCGGCCACAGCCTCCTCATCGATGAGGCGTAGCTGTTCGAGCGGTACGATCTCTACGTACCGGTCGACCGCCTCCCAAAGAATTGGCGGTTGAGCCCCGCCGGCCATGCCGTCCTGCCGCTGTCGAGCGGCCAGGACTTCAGCCTGCGCATCCTAGAGCTGCGAGACTCCATGACGTCGGAGCAGTGGCGCCACCCCAGCAACACTGCCAAAAACTATGGCGCCAGGTTCACTCGCTTCCTGCAAGAGAGGGGCGCCGTCCTCGAGCGCTGGGACGGCACGGAGCAGTACACGACAGAGCGCCGGGGGCAAAGCGGCGTAGTTAACCGCCGTCAAGAACAAGCCAGGGGCCACGCGCCGAAGCATCGTCGCCGTCAAGGAGGAGCCCGATCCCCAACTGGAGCTCCCCCCCCCCATAATGGCGTGTGTCGTCGCCTCTCCGGGATGCCATCGGCGACGGGGACACGCCCGACTTCACCGCGGCTCTCCTCCGCTCGGCCAGCGAACCCGTGCCACCGCCGCGCCACCCGCTTGACCCGGAAGACTACCCGGGCTACTACCTGGCGATGTGCACGTCACTGGAGCAGCAACCCATGGCGGAACTGTAGCCGTCGAACGTCGTGAAGGAGGATAATGAGGAGGCAGGGCCGTCGCAGCAGCCAGGACCCGAGGATGGCGGCGTCATCTACGTCTTCGACGATGATTAGAGGCCGGCTAGGGTTAGGGCAATTTTTGTTCGTATTTGAGTAAAATATAGTCAGATTTGAATGCAAATTGACGCTTTTGCTACGTTTTCTCAATTTAAACATATGTCCGGTCAATTGGGGGTGCAGCCCACAGCGGCGCACCCCCAAAGCCAAAAATAAATAAATATTGAATTCGAACGAATTTAAAGGCATTTCAAATTTCATTCATATTCGGTGCAAATTACAAAATATTTGAACAAAATTTCAAAAAACCTAAACCCTAGCCGCCGCCTAGCCTACTCATCTCTGTCCCACCACGACTCGTCGTCGCTGTCGTCCTCGATTTTGACCACCGTGGCGGAGGAGGCAGCACGGCTGGTGGAGGCTCTGTCGTGGCGCGGCGCGCGGCTGCAGGAGGCGCCGTCGTGGCCCGGCGCACGGCTGGTGGAGGGGCCGCCGGAGGAGAAGGAGGCTGACATCTGGGCAGAGGTCGCCAGGGTCGCCATGAGGCCCGGCGAGTCCTGCTCGATGTCGACCACCGACTCGGAGAGCGCCGCTAGCAAGCCCGAGCTGTCGTCGTCGTGCTTGTTCCGCATCTCGGACGGCACGTCATAGCCCGCCGGGATTACCTCCACCGGCATTGCCTCCGCCCTGGGGCGACGTAGGTACAGGCACCCACGTACCGCTGGCGAACGCTGGCGGCGTTCGCGGATGGTGATGCCGCCTCCACCACCTGGCGCGACACGGGGTGCGGTGGAGGGAAGCGCAGCACCGGAGGAAGGAGGCGGAAGGGGATGGCGCTACCCGTGGCAGCGTGTCGGTGCACGGCTTCGATCGCGGAGGCAACTGTGTG
The DNA here is from genome assembly GCA_947311845.1 of Poa pratensis. Classification (NCBI taxonomy): domain Eukaryota; kingdom Viridiplantae; phylum Streptophyta; class Magnoliopsida; order Poales; family Poaceae; genus Poa; species Poa pratensis. The sequence goes on from CAMZMU010000055.1 coordinate 3,483,511, forward strand.
GCCTGTTGCCTCCCACCAGTCGTGGCGCCCCTCAGTGTTGTAGCGCGTCCGCATCGAGTTGGGGTCGTCGATGGTGGCGATGACCGCCTCCCGCTCAAAGCGCTCGAGCCAACGACCCAAGTTCGCCTGGCCCTCGTCGTTCTCGGGGAGGCGCCGCTCCGCCGGCGTCATCCAGTTGCGCCGGCGAGCGATGAACCGGCGCATCTGCTCCGCCCTCTCAGGCAGCGGTGGCACGGGAAGACCACCAGCCGAGACGGCCCAGTGCTTCGGCAGGCGGAAGTCCGGAGGGGCGAGGAGCCGTACCGGTGCATCTCCCAAGCATCGTCGCGAAGGATCGTGTGCCCGCCGTACGCCATGGGTGCGAGGAGAGAGGGCAAGGAGAGTGAGGAGAGAGAAGATGGGGTGGATAAGCACGGCGGGGTCACCGGCTTATATCGAAGTGATGGGCAGTGCGGCCGGCGTAAATGCGACGCACGGGAAATCCGCAACGTCGGCCGAGTGGCCTGGGGAGCCGTCGCGTCGCCTGGCCGCCGTTAATGGCATGCGTGTGTGCAGGCGCACCGGCGTGCAGTCGCGTCGCGTTGGAAACCGCCGACGACTATGCCATTAACGTGGCCAGACCGGCCTCTTATACGTCTCAAACGTATCAATAATTTTTGATTGTTCCATGCTTATTATATAACATTGCCACATGTTTTTATAATATTTTTATATCATTTTGCATGTTTTATGGAACTAACTTATTAACAAGATGCCCAGTGCCAGTTCCTGTTTTCTGCTGTCTTTTTGTTTCAGAAAAGCTAGTCGGAGAATTTTCTCGGAATTGGCTGAAAATTTACATGAATTATTTTTATGACGAAACGAAGATGGAGACAGGAGGGGAGCTACAGGGGGGCCCACAGCCTCCAGACGCCACCCAGGCGCGGCCTAGGGCTTGGCCGCGCCTGGGGCCCACCTGGCGCCCTCGGGCGTCTTCCCCAGTTGCCCTTTTGCCTATAAATTATATTCCTCCCGAAAACCCTCGGTACTCGACCATATTTTTCAGAAATGTTCCAAGGCCGCTGCTAGCGCTAGGTTGACGAGGGAATATCTCCCCGGCAACAGCACCGGAAACAATGCTTGTACGTCACACGTCAGTTGGGAACCCCAAGAGGAATGTATGATGAGTGTAGCAGCAAGTTTTCCCTCAGTATGAAACCAAGGTTTAATCGAACCAGTAGGAAAACGAGGTTTGCTTCGAAGGTGTTGGTGAAGGAGTGTAGTGCGGCGCAACACCAGGGATTCCGGTGCCAACGTGGAACCTGCACAACACAATCAAATTACTTTGCCCCAACTTAACAGTGAGGTTGTCAATCTCACCGGCTTGCTGAAAACAAAGGGTTAAACGTATCGAATGGAAGATGATGTTTGTTTGCATAAAACAGTAGAGAACAATGATTGCAGTAGATTGTATTTCAGATGTAAAAGAATGGACCGGGGTCCACAGTTCACTAGTGGTGTCTCTCCAATAAGATAACTAACATGCTGGGTAAACAAATTACAGCTGGGCAATTGACAATTGATAAGTGCATATAACATGCATGTGTGAGCTGTGGTGTCTACTATGAGATTCATTTGAGCATTACGACAAAGTACATAGACCGCTATCCAGCATGCATCTATGCCTAAATAGTCTACTTTCCGGTTAACATCAGTACCCCTTCCAGTATTAAGTTGCAAGCAACAGACAATTGCATTAAATAATGTGCGTAATGTAAACAATACATTCATCCTTGAATAAAGCATTGCTGTTTAACCCTAGTGGCAACAACACATCTACAACCTTAGAACTTGCTGTCACTATCCCAGGTTAAATAGAGGTTGAACCCAACTATCATGCATAAATACCCTCTCTTGGAGTCACAAGTATTCACTTGGCCAAGGTTTCAACAAGTAACGGAGAGCATGCAAGATCACAAATGACATAGACATGATAATATAATATTCAGCTCCACATAGGTATCAATATAAGTCAGATCCCAGCAAACACAACATGTAGCATTACAATAAGATGATCTTGATCATGATAGGCAGCTCACAAGATCTAAACATGATGGCACAAGTGGAGAAGACAACCATTTAGCTACTGCTATGGACCCATAGTCCAAGGATGAACTACTCACGCATCACTCCGGAGGCTGGCATGGCGATGTAGAGCCCTCCGGTGATGACTCCCCTCTCTGGCAGGGTGCCGGGAAGAGCTTCAGAAACCCCCCCGAGTTAGGGTTGACGACGGTGGCGGCAGCGAATATGTTCTGGATGAAAGTCTCGGTGCTTTAGGGTTTTCACGCCTCGGGGAATAAATAGGCGAAGGGGCGATGTCGGCGGACCCCCGAGGGGCCCAAACCACAAGCTGGCGCGGCTGGGCCCACTGCCGCGCCGCCAGGTGGTTTGGCCACCTCGTGGCTCTCCTTCGTCTCTCCTTCGGACTCCGTGTACGTGTTGGAAAAATAGGGACTTGGCCTTTTGTTTCGTGCAATTCCGAGAATATTTCCAGAAGTAACTTTCTGAAACCAAAAACAGCAGAAAACAGGGAACTGACACTGTGGCATCTTGTTAATAGGTTAGTCCCAGAAAATGCATAAAAGTGATATGAAGTGTATACAAAACATGTAGCAAATGGTATAATATAAGCATGGAACAGCAGAAATTATGGATACGTTGGAGACGTATCAAGCATCCCATGCTTAGTTCTACTCGTCCTCGAGTAGGTAAAACGATAATAACAAATAATTTCTGAGGAGACATGCTTTCACACAATCTTGATCAATATATTGCAAGGCTCATGTCATGAATGAAGTGACTCAAAGCAATGGTCTATAGTTTGCTAACAAATAGATAAAGAGTAAACAATGAATCATATAAGCAAAAACTTTTAATGAATAGTACTTTCAAGACAAGCATCAAAAAGATTTGCATAAGAGGTAACTCATAAAGCAATAGATTCAAAGTAAAAGGGATTGAAGCAACACAAAGGAAGATAAAGTTTCAGCAATTGCTTTCAACTTGTAACATGTATATCTCATGGATAGTTGTCAACATAAAGCAATATAACAAGTGCAATAAGTAAACATATAAGAATCAATGCACACAAAGTTGACACAAGTGGTTGCTTCTAAGATAGAAAGGAGTAGGTAAACTGACTCAACATAAAGTAAAAGATAGGCCCTTCGCAGAGGGAAGCAGGGATTAAATCATGTGCTAGAGCTTTTTAAGTTTTCGAAAGCATATAGAGAGCACAAAATAAGTATTTGAGAGGTGTTTGTTGTTGTCAACGAATGGTAGTGGGCACTCTAACCCCCTTGTCAACCAGACTTTCAAGAGCGGCTCCCATGAAGGACGTTATCTCTACCAGCAAGGTAGATCATCCCTCTTCTCTTTTGTTTACACATGTATTTTAGTTTCTTTATAGATGACACTCCTCCCAACCTTTTGATTACACAAGCCATGGCTAACCGAATCCTCGGGTGCCTTCCAACATTCACATACCATGGAGGAGTGTCTATTTGCAAATTAAGTTGCTTACTGATAAATCGGGGCAAAGTTGTAATTAATTGGGGCTGGGCACCCCGTTGCCAGCTCTTTTTGCAAATTATTGGATAAGCGGATGTATATGCCACTAGTTCATTGGTTGAAAGTCTGTCAGAAGTAAATGACAAGATTGAAAGATAAAACACCACATACTTCCTCATGAGTTATAAAACATTGACACAAATAAGGAGTAATAAAGTTTTGAACAGTTTAAAGGTAGCACATGAAATATTTACTTGGAATGGCAGGAAATACCACATCTCCACTCAAAAGGCCTTTTTGCTCTGGCGCACCCAAAAGGCCTTTGGGCGGCCGTTTAGTCACCCCGAATGGAGATGCTCTAATAACATGCTATAACGTTTTGAAAATTATCTCGCTAAATAAATCAGTGTATAATGTCTCGGGTAATAGCATGCGATATTTTTTTCGTTGCAGCTGACACATGACACAGGCAGTGGTGGCCGATGAGTGAGACATGTATGTATGTATGCATGGTTTGTCCAAGAGCGAGTGGACAGAAGTAGGGGCACGAAATAATGAGCGCTATCAGATCAGTAGTCTGACATGGGACTAAATGGGCGCTATCAGATCTTGAGTCAAATCCTAAAGACACGCACGTAGTACGAGTGTGAGAGACGAAGCAGAGCAGAAGCAGGCATGGTATCGTGATTGAACAAGACGACGAGCAGCTGAGGAATCCGATGATACTACTACTATGCAGCACGTACGGTACGGATGAGATGATCCTAGGCTCGGATGTCGAGTGTGCCGGCCACAGCTGAGTCACTGACACTGGCGTCAACGATGTGTCGGCGCTACCTAGTTCAGCCGCAGACCCAAGCGTGCGTGCGTACTGCAGGATATATATGTATGTCAGCCTCAGCCAGCTATCTCTCTCACACAGGGGCGAATCTAGAAATTTTTGGCGATGGGGTCGGCTACTAAAGGTTAAGCAAATCAAACCAATATAATTGAGTATTATACCAACCCATTTCGTACCACAATATATCACTAAACAAGATACAAGTAACAAAAGTGTTCAACCATATAATATTACATTAATAAAGGAAAGATATTCCATTTAAATTATGTGCAAAACTAAAGTCGCAAATAAAAATGAATTATTCGGAACATGTTATATTCAAAATATTTTGCTTGTATAATGAAAGGTGGTTGAAGTATTGATAATAGAGACATGTGATCGAACTCGCTCGCATTTTACAATTTCCCTCGATTTTCACTTTTTTAAAATCGATTAATCACGTTGACCTTAGTATCTTTTATCGCAAGCTCTTCTTCCTATCTAATCAGATGGCAAACGACTGACTTTTCCTTAAAAACGATCCATGACCTAAAAAATCAGCGAAAAAAATTGGAAATTTAGAATTTGGTGTGGATCGTTTGATTATTAAAGGGGGAAGTGACTTTGGTGTGGATCGTTTGATTATTAAAGGGGGAAGCAAATGCAACTAGATGTATGGGAGTTTTAGACTAGAAATGAGAATTTACTTGAGAAATACGCATTGCCTGGATTCTTCTATTTATCGGTTGTTGTCGTTGCCACCGTCCTCCGGCAGCCGCCTCCCATCTGCGTCGGCACGGCGTCAAACCAATTTGTTGGCTGCTGGCTGCCGCTGGACGGTGAGAGGCCAAGAAATGGGAGGAGAAAATTAGGGTTCCTGGCGGTGCCGTCGTACGTCGTGGCGAATGGAGCAATGTTCATGTACGTGAGACAATGTTTGCTCGATTTTTGCGGCCAGTTTTTACATCACGTACGGGCGAGGCTGTACATGGGCCAATCTACCGAATTGTTTTTCTGAAGCCCATTGCCTTGTGCTGTTGTGCAGCTAGATTTTGATGGGATCAGACAAAAGTTTTGGGATGGGTTCAGAATCGAAATTTCGACTAGCTTGTTTGGACTTGCCCGAGATTTCATTGGTGTCGGCTGCACCCAATCAATGTACGGCGGCACCGCCCCTGCTCTCACAGAGTGAGTGGCCAGGTTGTACACATGTTGTCTATATGCACACTAAAATGAGTAAATATGTACATAAAAATATGTCTACATACATCTGTGTACATGTGCATGTGGATAAAAGGTAAAACATCTTATACAGTACTAAAAAACGGAGGGAGTAGATCGCAATGTGCATGCTTCACCATGTCCACAGTGAGCACTGTCTGGGCGTGCAACGTGGCATCACCCCCATGTCCATGTCCGTGTTGCGCATGGTAGCCTGCCTGCCTGATGTCACGGCGCGGGAGAGGAGAGAGCTCGAGGGACAGAACTCTCTTCGCTTTTGCTGAACCTAGCTAGCCAGCACTGCTAGGATGTTTGTGTTTGTTTAAGCACGCAGCAGGTAGGTTCTGACTGATCGATCATCGATGACAAGTCCCATCGACCCAACAGCGCCAATCCCAAGCCACTCCGCTCCGTGACGTGGAATTGCATGTATACTCATCCATTGATTTCACTTCCTTGTCAGCGTGGTGCCGGCCCCGCCATGCGTTGCATGCATGATGCTGGTGCCTTCCTCTGTTCAACCTTTTGGATCGGCTTTGCTTTGCTTTCCGTTGCCTAGCTTTGCCTACGCTACATCCATGCCCTATCCTCCCCTCTCTTCTCTTCTCTTCTTTTTTGTTTTTTGTTTTGAGGAAAGGATCCAACACTTATATTCAGGGAACTGAGTACAGCATACAAACAGGTCCAACAAAGAAAAGAAAAAACAAAAAGACCCTACAAAATGCACAAAGCCCCCTGAGCTCCCTGGAAGAAACACAAAGATTGGACATAGGGAGTGTTTTGTTTAAGCCTAGGTTTGTCTAGCCAAAAACTTGTTAAGCTAACCAAAAAAAATGTCATGCCATGTGTTGGCCAACATTTGCCAAAAGATTGGCCACCATCTAAACAAACACCAATTATTTGGACATGTCCAAAAATTGGTAAAATGTATTTGGACCACAATCCAAACGTACCCATAGAGTGGTGGTTTCAATCCCGAGCTCATCCTCAGGTCATGTTTTTTTCAAATATAAATCAGAAATTGTATTTAGACCCAATGCGTTCAAAAGTATTTTTGTCCTCATACCTACTACTAGTAGAACTGATCTGTTGACGGCATTCAAAAATATTCTACTACTTGCCTTCAAATATTTGAATATTTAAATTTGATAGCCAACGACCGGAAACTTTATATTCCTAACCCGACTAGCCGCGCATAGTTTTGAAAATGCAGAGGTTACCCCATTTCGATTGATACCATTCTCTTCTCTCCTAAGTATAGTAATTAACATTGTACTGGTAGCTTTCATGATCACGGCCGAGCTAAAGTTGCAGCAGCGTCCAGCTGGACATAACACAACCCGGATTTCAGCGATGGGATGGCGCAGAGAATCCTAGCTCCTAGATTTGCTGTGCGGACAGCTGCACGCACAGTGAGCTCAGCAAATGATTGCTTTGGCACCACAAAACCGCTGTCCGCGTAACAGACACGGATAACCCCACCATTAGAGCATCTCCACTCGCGGCACCCAAACGACCGCCCAAACGCATTTGGGGCGTGCCGGACACAAAATCGCGCCCACGCGCGGTGCCCAAACGCGAATTCGGTCCGGCGCGGCCCAGTTTTGTGTCCGGCACGCCCAGCCCACGCCCTCAACTTGGGGAGGCTTGGGGCGGCCCCGGACGGAAGGAAACGCGACACCACGTCGGCTCCCGACACGCGGGCCACGTCTGGCAGTGAGACAAGAGGCTGTATTAATGTCGGGCGGCGTCTCGGTTTCCCAGCCGGGCGCAGCGACGCGTCGCTTCGCCTCTGCGCCACGGCGGTGTCAATGCAGGCGAACCGTTAATGGTGTGGCAGGCGAGCCGTTGGACGGCCGGAGTTAAGGCGACCTCATCCGTTCGCCTCCCCGGCCGCTATATAGAGCGGGTTCCTCGCCGTCTCCACCATCTCACACATCCGTCTCCATCCCACACCTAGCCATGGCCTCTCCCCGGCGCGCCGCGGAGGAAGAGAGACGAGCGCAGAGGGAGGCCCGTCGTCGCCGCCGTGACAGCCAGGTTTGGCAGAGCGCCATGGCTCGCCGGGGCTGGCCATCGCAGGAGGCAGGATCGTCGGCCGTCAACGCTCCACCACCTCCTCCACCGCCTCCTCCGCCACCGGTGAACCAACTCACGGAAGTCGAGGCGCGCGAGCTCGTCCGCACTAACACGCCGGTGCCGGCGAACTGCGTCCTCCCCGAGGGATGGGCCACGAACCCAGTGCACGTCCCCGTTGCACCCATGCTGGCCGGCCAGGCGCGGCTCGACTACGTCGCCTCGAGCATGGGGACGATGGCGCCGGAGCTGCACGACGACCCCAGGTTCGAGCCGAACTCGACGTACTGGGACAAGCAGGTCGAGCTCGAGCACGCCTACCGCCTCCACTCCTTCTTCGCCCCCAAGCCGCCTGCGGACTGGCTCGAAGACTCCGACGACGCCGTTGACACCGACGACGGCGGCCTCACCAACACACCGACGAGGACTTCGCAGCGGGCATGGAACGGGAGAGGGTTCGCTACGAGGCGGTGGAGCAGGCTCGTCGCGCAAGATCGGAAGGAGGCCGCGTGCAATCTCCTCCGCCGCAACCTCAACAAGAGGCGGAGGAGGTTGACGGTGATGATGACGGCTTGGAGGACTGGCCGCCGACGCCGGAGTGGGATCCCGGCCACATGCAGCTCGCCATCGAGGCCGACATAGCCTCTGCCGCCGCCACCTCCAGCTCCGCCGCCACCACCTCCACCACCGGCTACCTCTACTGCCTCTGCTCGAGCTGCCGCCGGGGTCCTGTGCTCGCCGCCGCAAGGGCCGGCGCCTGCCCCAACTGCCGGTGCCCGGCGTGCCACCCTACTTACTAGATATAGTCTAGGTCTAGATTTAAATTTGAATGAATTATGTTAGTTTGACTGAAATTTCAATGAAATATATGCATTTTCGTACCAAATTTCATATTTGAATAATATTTGGGCGCCACGAGTGGGGAGCGAGGGCGCCCAAATGGGCAAGGTAGTCCGGACGGCCTTTGGGCGCCCATTTGGGCGCCGCGAGTGGAGATGCTCTTAAACTTCTCCCTATGATTCCAGATTAGCATCCTTTTTTTCCTTATCCGAAACTGATTAGATTAATTAATCTGATGTGATCATACTTGCATCGCCACTGTTTAAGAGCTTAACTTTTGCTGTTAGCTAGGTGATGTGATCATACATATGTGTCTAATCACCTTCCCCACGTAGCTAGCTTCCGTTTCTGGAAATGTATATCTGCCTCCTGTTGGTTGTCCGGGATTTAACTATTTCTGTGTGCACTTTACTGCATATGTTGTATATTACGAGGCTACTGCAACACTTTTCTTTTTCTAACTAATGTGTGTGGACCAACTGTGGTCCATTCTCTTTGGAAGCTTTGCGGTGCATGTATACGATTGTAACAGGACGTGCACATGAAGAAATAATCAGTTCATCATCAGCTCCCTGTGTTAGGGGAGTCCTGTCAGCCGGCCCGTGGTACTTGTATATGCAGAACTTTTCACATTCTTCCATGTTGATGATGCCGACATTGCTTAGGGTAAAATAAATTGAGCTGTTAGGTGAATGAAATTTGCGCAAAGAAGTATAACTACCTCAAATATAAGCCTTTGAATTGCAATTCGGTTTGCCAAAAAGAAAATCGATGTGCACAATCAACGCTGTTTCAAGAAATGAAGGGGAATTTTAGCTCATAAGTCATAAATGATATAGGCGGATAGGCCTAGATCAACCTGTGACAAACCCTTAATCAAAAACCTATGTGGGCTGCACTGCACATAAAGACATTTTGTTAATTAGTTGGAGTGTTGCAATCAGAAGTATATAAGAATCGTGAATTAGATGGCTACAATAGCGCCTTTGTGATGCCGGGATCCAGACAGATCAAATCAAGATTCGTATGGACACTAGTAGGAAACTGGCTTTCTATGGATCCACATTTTGTGGCGCACCATTGAGCCATGCGCCACAAAAAAGATTCAGTGGCGCACCTAAGCTGGTGCGCCACAGAAAGTTTCACATTCTGTGGCGCATGGAGGTCCCATGCGCCACTGAATGCCTTCTTTCTTTGGCGCACGGGCCAAATGCGTCACAGAAGTTCTGATTTCTCTGGCGCATGGGTCAGATGCGCCACATAATTTGACCTTTCTGTGGCGCATGGATTGGGATGCGCCACAGAAAGGCAACTTCTGTGGCGCATGAGGCCATGCGCCACAGAAATCAGAACTTCTGTGGCGCACCATGCCCCATGCGCCACAGATATTTTTTTGAAATCGGATCCCTGTGGATCGCCTTTTTAGTTTTGCAAACAAGAAAAGAAAATGATAAAATCTTCAAAAAATAAAATCTTTTGAGATATAGTTAGGTTTTAGTGTCTAGTAGGTATAGAAATTTTGAAATATGAATTTTGACCTTTTTTTTTGCAAAAAACAGAAGAAAAAATTGAACGGCCATAACTTTTGAATACGATGTCGAAAATATGCGTTTAATATATAAAAAAAACGAGAGACAAATTGGAGCTCGATGGGTTTACCCGGTGAACTTTTCTCAGATCCTCCAAATTTAAAAGGAAAAAAATTATTTTAAAAAGAAGATTTTTTTCTACAAAATAAAAAAAATCAAAAAATCAATTTTTTTGTATTTTTCGGATTTTTGGATTTTTTAAAGTTTTCTGGATTTTTTGATTTTTTTGGATTTTTTGAACTTCATTCTGAAGTTTTTTATTTTTTTTGAATTTTAAAAACACATATATACACATACCACACATAAACTACAGACATATATACACATAGAAAAGGGTTAAGAGGGTTGATATGATACTATTATCCATAAGAAATTGAATAGCATGAGAGTAGCTGAATTGAATAGAATTTAGAAGCTAAGCGTGCTTGACTTGGAGCAATCTGAGGATGGGTGACCTACTGTGAAGTCATCATTTGAGATATGCTTGGAGTGTTAAAAATGTTCAAAAAATTCAAATATTTAGTGTTTTTTAAATTATTTCATTTTCTGATTTTTTTTTTGATTTTTTTGAAAATCTCAGATCTAGATCTGGCCGCCATTTTTTTAAAATTAAAAAAAATCTGTGACGCACCGGGTAGGGGTGTGCCACAGAAACCTTTTTTGGTGCGCTACAGAATGGCATTTTCCTACTAGTGGGATAGGTGACAAGTTGGTTCAGTCCTTTTCCAGGACGTAGACTTGTATCCTTCCTGCACAAATTGAGTGACACAGACTTGTATCCTTCCAAGACTAGGAGTACTGTCAAGGAGCTATCAAGCTTAGCTTAGCCAGCCAGACAGGAGCAGCTGGAGAATCACCAGCATGATGGTGACATGGAGCAAAATTCCAACTGTTTTAAAGCTGATTTGACCATTCGAAGCTTAATTTTTGCAGACAAAACTTGCAGCACCAGAGCTGTCTGACAGGCTCCACTTATTTATAGCTGGCCTCTAGCTCCCACCAAAACACGTTTGCTCTTTTTTATTGAAAATTAAGAAGCTAGCCCAGGGACACAAGATTCTACACAGGTCTATATATATTTTTCTCCCTCAGCCTAGTTCATATTTGATAACGAAAATTCACTGGTTATGACAGCTAGGTGATGGTTGACAAATCCTGTGGGAAGAACGGTTTTTTTTTTCTTTGTTCGAGTTAACTGCGTCCACCCAACGAATCAACGGTACTGCAAGATGGGCACCTTCACTGGATGGCGAGAACACAAAATGGAAGGCCCAAATGGGCAACACAAAGAAAAGCCCAACATGTCACACCAGCATCACATCTTCTCCCTTTCTTGAGGAACATTGTTTGTAAAATGTTGGCCTGGTTGACCCATCTTTGTATTGGCCTTCTCCTACATAACCTTTCATCGGTAAGTGCAATCTAAGCATTTAGGTCCAAATGGTTTTCTCCTTTGACGGGATTGGCTGAAATGATACAAGAGATTATGAATCCTACGAGCCTAGTTTTCCAGAAATCATAAGTGATTCCTCTCAACCGCTCCACAATTTCACACCTTTTCCAAAAAAAATAAATGTTTTTTTCATTCTGTCACTTTTTGCTAGAGTTTGGTATCCCCCTTCCCTCTAACAACGAAGCATTCCAACATAACTATAGTGTTATCCCTCCCCGACGGCTGACTCTCCCTCTAAAAAAAGAAATATTCTAGCACATATTCCTATCCTTCAATATTTATATCGGTGCAGATGTCTTTTTTCTCTCTCGCAAGTAGACTACAGCAAAGCCTTCCTTCCTCGATCTCGTCTATGAGCTCGTTGATCGCCTCCCCTCTGCCTGCCACTCTGGCGGTCAGTGGCGGAAAGGGGAATCCTGGTGCCTTAGCTCCAAGTAGTTGATAGGTCAGGAATTTAGTCTTCAGAAAGGCGGTTCTCAGATGAATGGAGACGCTTCTTCTTTGAGTCAGTCTTCCAGGCTTCGATCCTGCTCAAGTTCGTCCATCGGGGTGGATTAGACGGAACTCCGTTGTAGACTCCTACTAGCTCCTCGGGGCGGCAAGGTTAAGTTTTCTCGCCGTGCGTACGCGACGGTGTCATTTGGTATCAGGTTCTTCATCTCGCTTCAAGGGTTCAGCGGCAACGACTGCGGCTCCGGGGTGCTAATCCTTAGGGGTTTGTGCACAAAGACTTTACAGTTGTCATCGACATGGAAAGGCCGGGTCCGGTATGGGAGCAGCGACAATGGTTCGTCGGCGGCTCGTTCTAGCCGCGGGAGTGGTCATTCGGGATGCAGGTATCTCGATGTAATTTTTAATATGTTTGGGCCGCGGGAGTGGTCTTTGTACTAGTGAACTTTTCTAATAGATCAGTCTTTTTCGCAGAAAAGGATCCATATCCTTGTTTGTATGGATAGGCGCACCCTTCGAGGTGGTCGAAAGGACGGGAAGACGTGTGGGTATTCAGAAATGGGCGAAGAGGAAGAACAATATTGATGGCAAATGTTCGCTTGTTAACAGTGATATAGAAGAAGAAATATTTTCTCGTTAAGTTATCCGCGAAATTCGTATCACTCTTACTCTAGCATATGTCGTACGTATTTTCATTATATCCAATGATGCGAAGAGACCCACTTGTCAGTGAGACGATCACTAAAAAGAGGATGTGAAAATGAGGTCACCCGAGATGGCGAAGAGAAGTTGGCGATTTTATCAAGATGGTTTAGGAACACGATATAGCGTGTACTCTTGTTTTTGAATTTTTGAGTGTGAGCTTGTCCTCCTCACCCAAGACAATCACAAATATACAAAGTTGCAGACGCATTAAAGGTGAAGCACCAATGCTACACTACCACTTTTAAGAAGGCAACGTGTGCCTATCCATCTACAAAAAAAAAGATCGATATGGATTAGACATGGAATCCTCCAAAAAAGAAAAGGGTGCGCAAGAAAGCAAACCCCAATCACAAGCACCCTATGGGCGAGAGAGACCATTTAAGAGATGAAAAGGAGGTCGAGGCATGGGGATTTGGAGGTTAGGTTTGGACTGATTGGGAGGCCCTCAATAGAAATGATGTGAAGTGAGGGGAGAAAGGCTAATGAGCTAGCTTTGGGTCAACGGCTGCACTAAGAGGAAAAGGAAGCAGAGGCTGTGGGTGGTAGGGACCCGTGGCCTCCGAAAGGGCCTTGAAAGCAACGAAGAGGGCTGCGTTTTGGGTCTGGTCTTTTCAAGATACCCATCATCTGTGGAGTGGTGGTGGTAGTAGCATCTACGGTTTCTCGCTTTGTGTCTGTGCGAGCTCTCTCCTCTTCCCGTTTTGTGATTGTCCTGGGAATATTTGTTCGGTGGTATATATCCAGCGATAAGATGTTTGCACACTGATAATTAGTGATGGTTGCACTTGGAACGCACGCTTCTTCTGCCTTGGGAATTGTCATCTCAGGCTCATCCTTTTTGGCTTTGCTTGGCTGGTTTCCGTTCACACAAGGTGATATTGATTTGTGAACTCCAAAAGTAGTCCCTGGAATAGAACGGCGTTTCATGACAAGCAGCATGGTACTGCGTTTTCGGATGCACAGGCATGTTCATCTCTGACGGCAAGATCAACGATTATTCTTGGCAACACACTGGTCCCTTAAAATCAAGAAGGGATCTATATGAAAAGGCAGTAACAAACACAGCAGAACACAAAGATGGTATGTTTTGAGCAACAACGAATAATAGCTACCGTAGCTCATCAAAAACAAACTACCCGGAACGATTTTATGGGCCTAGAATTGTAACAAAACTTCCAAGATCTCAGGCTGCATACAAAAGTAACAAAAGGAGCAGCCCAGAAAGAGGCTGCCTGCAAGATCGCAATGTTAAGGTGCATAACAAACCAACCCAGGAACAGCCCAGATAAGAGAGGGAGGGAGAGAGGCTGCTTGCAAGACTGCAATCTTTCCCTGAAAAAAAAAATGCAAGACTGCATCAAGACTAAGGCCTTCTGAAGTCTAAAGGGGCTTAGTATACGAATCGACTTGGAAATGCTATTTACATCCTGGCATAGCATTAGGAAGGCCAAACCCGCACGGCTACCAGTACTACCTGAGCCTCATGAGTAAGCAGATATTTCTACTCGCCTTAAAGATTACTCTGAGACCACCTGAATATTTAGCAAAATAGAGTGGAGGCAGAGCAGATTGCACGGTGAAGGGAGTCTGTCTCAACCAGGTCAAGAGAGCAGGGTATCTGGCCTTCTAGCTCCTTTGCTACTGAATTTCGTCGGTGGCAGCGCATCTGTAACCCAACTTGGTGTCTTGGGGTTTAACCATAGAGCCTCGCCGTTCTCTTTGTGCTTGAAATCAGGGGCTCTAGGTGACTTCTGAATTTAGAACAGAACAGAATAAGCCTTAGGGACTAGCTTGAGGAAAAAGAAAGATCATGACAAAATGTTCGGAGACTCACCTTGTCTATTCGGTTGTCCCACCACTCTTGAGGATTGTTCACCAGATTTTGCCAAAGGTCCGCTGAAACCAAAATTATGGGTGTCATCAGCGAAGAGATGTTCAGAGCTTGTGAAGTACAAACTACTGACTAGCAGAATATGTAGGTTTTGCTAAAATATTGAGCAAGACAATAAGCCAAATTCAAGTACATAATACACAATGGTTGGTCAGGGAACCACGAAATGCCACGACGTATTTACACACTTAACGGACAGGTCGCGAGAATATTATGTTTTAAAGGAATGGCTAATGAGATGCTCAGGCACAAAAATACCTACCTTCTTTTTTTTGTTTCTCAGGAGAAGCAGCTTGGCTTGTCTTGAATTTACTCCAACCTGTATTCGTACCTGTTGTTTATATTGAATTTAGTATCGAAAAAGGAGAAAGGGTGAGGACAGCCAGATTAAATTTTTACCTCTCTGCATGCTACTGTCAAAAGGCTTAAATGTTTTAGCTGCATTGTAGCCACTATTAAATTTCAAACCATCCAACTTTTCTGGCACAGAATTTGGTGCTGAGTCAAGCCAAAGTGCCTCCTTTGATATCTTGTTTGTAAAATCAGGATACTTCGGATTTTTCTGACCAATTCAAAAGAAAAATGCATGCAAGCATGTTAGTGGCTGGCAAGCTTTGGTTTCTCACTTTCAAGGGAGTGAAGATATATGTATAAACAACATGCTCACAGATCCATTCGCCTTTCCTGCCCGGTTATCAGTCCAATCAAGCGGATTGTTAAGAACATCATTCCAGAGCGTTCTGTACTTGTCCAGTTTGGCTTTATAACCTGAGGCTGAGAGTAGAATATAACTCCATCATGCAAAAATACAAGAGTAATTGCCCCCTGGTTAATTATGCCTCGGGCATTTTCATGTGCAAGCAATATACATGACTGCTGGAAAAGGCACATCTTAAGTTCATCTTAGCACGTCAGCTATTAATATTTGCAGATAAATATCTTACTAAAGTACTGCATGAAACCAAAAACGTATAGGCGTACAGCTAAGGGTGATTTATGTTTTACTTGCCTAATTAATTTCGTAGACAGTATAGATTCAGTTAAGTCGTAACTGAACACAAAAGAAGTGTAGTACAAATGGTTTCATAGTCGGGAAGACATTTGATCAGACAGTTAAATGACAGAGGTGCCAATAAAGCTGTCAGAAAGTGCTCCTTGTTATGTATGTCTATTACTGATAAGTGATAACCATGGAGCATGGAATTTCAGGAAAGATTACTAGTTTTACTTCGATAAAGCTATATCTCAAATTTAAAGATGACGGACCTACAAAAAAATGTTCTGTGCAAATTTCTCTTCTTTTCTAATGGAAATATGGAATTCAAATTTATCATTAGCATAGCGCAAACAAGGTAATCATATCGCCTATAGGAGTTGGGGTTGGTTGGATATAGAGGAGTACCAAACCAGTACCTGAAAATGTGCGTGTTGGTGGCTTAGAGATGGCTTTGGTTTGTTCAATTTTCTTTTCAGCCTCAGCAATCTCCATAAACCCTTCCTCTTCATCCACCATGGCATCTGCTGCCACTGCTTTACTATCAACAAATGACAGTAAATGTGCTAAAACCTGGACCACAAATGACGGAGTAGCAAATCTAGTTAGTTAGCTTTATTCAATCATGTAAGACGAGAACTATCGGAAACTAAAACTCTAATGTGATCCAAAAGAAGAGAGGAACCATTTTTTTAGAAACGGGGAACCAAATTCTGAATCAAAAGAAAAGGTTGCACCAATACAGCAGAATGAGCAACCTTTTGTTGCTTATTTTGCCACCAATGTTCATCAGCCATAGGAAGGAAGATAATAGCAGATCGATGGAATCTTACATAAACATATCAATTAATCCAACGCAGAATCTTACATGTCTCAGATTGTATATTAAGATACGTGTATTCCACACCATCATGTTGTGCATTTTCACAAAAGATAATAATGATATTACCTAGGATTTTGTCCTGTACTTAGTAAAGAAGGTATGTACAAGGCAGGGAGGTCCTGTACAAGGTAGGGAGCTCCTAACACAATAAAGCATATGTGCGCAGAAGAATAGGATTATCCTTTCTTTATGCTAGCCTTCTACATATAAAAGGGAAAGCAAGCATAGCAGTCCAGTACATAGATAGCAAATCCAGTTAGTTAGCTTCATTCAATCATGTAAGACAAGAGTTCTATGAAACTAATTCTAATGTGATGCAAGAGAAACGAGGAGCCATGATTTTTAATAAAACAAACGAGGGAACGGATTTTAAATCAAAAGAAAATGTATCACTTGTGTCGCAGAATGAGCAGCAATTTGTTTTTTTTTATTTTGATTGGTGGAAATCTTCATCAGTCATTAGAAGGAAGAGAATAGCAGACCAACGTAAGCCTTTCTAAGTCACGAAGCAAACATAAGCATAACAATCCAACCAACGCAGAACCTTACATATCTCAGATTGTGTTAATGAGCTAGGTGCCTTCCACGGCATCATGTCATGCATATCACAAACAATAGAAGTGCTATTACCTAGGATATCATCAATTACTAATAAATAGGGTATGTACAAGGTAGGGAGCTCCTAACACAGTCAGACATCAGCGCGCAGAAGAATAGGGTTACACTTTCTTTATGCTGATCTTCCACAAATAACAGGGGACGTAAAAGATAACCGTTTAGTACAAAGTACATACAATAGATGAATACCTGAATATTGGCTTGGCCATCAGTATGCTTGAATGGCAGAACATCTCCAGTCAATTGCCCAGACACATAGACAAGGTCATTTTCTTGCAAGTGAGAAGCAGCTATCTGTGCCAAGTCGTCTTGAAAAATCACAGGGATCCTGAAGGTAAAAAAGTCGCAGGTACACAATGAGAAAATGCAGCGATGCACTGGAAACATGGACACTCGTGCACAGAAGTACTCCAGGACACAACATAAAACTAGCTAAAAGAAAAATGTCTAGCCCATGGACTTTCAACTGGAACTATTAAACGCTTCTATTGCTGAGTCACTGAGAACATGTTAGTGATCCCTGCTAGTTTTGGACTTCAATATAGTGAGAACACAGTGTTCAATCACAAAAACCTTCCACTAACTTGACTGGATCCAACAGCAGGGCTGCCTAACTTGAAACAGAACAGAATATCTCATTTAGTTATGTGTTCCTTCCATACCTCAACCTATGAGTCCAGTTTCTAAAATTGCTTTCTATTAAAACTCATTTCATTTCAGCGCAATTCAAACCATAACCTGCAGCTCGGACCTAACCCCCACCTTGCAGCTAGTGGTACAAAACGTAGCAATGCACATACACCAACTTCAATTCCAAACACTACCAAACGATCCTCAAATACAGATTTGGGGCGAGATGGGTTATCGCACCAGAACTTGGGGAAGTCGGTGCGGCGGTCCTGCACGAGCACGGAGACGGCGGAGAACCTTCCATCGGGGAGGCGCTGGAGCTGCACGGGCGCGCCGACGGTGCCGACGAGGCGGATGGCGTTGGCGACGCGCGGCTGGAACGGGATGGTGGGCGGCCGGGGCAGCTCGGTCGGGAGCTTCTCCCTCTGCCACGCCGCCCCGGTCTCCGCCGCGCCTGCATCATCTCCCGCCGCTTCCTCCGCGGGGCTGTCGGTCGGCGGCGGCGGCGGCGGCCGCGGCTTGGCCCGGCTAGGGTAGGTGCGCTTGGAGGTGGAGAAGGGCGCGGCGGCGGAGGACGGGGAGGGGGAGATGGTGGCGGTGGGCAGGACGAGGCGGTGCCGGAGGAGGCGGGCGAGGTGGCGCATGGTGGCCGGCGGCCAAAACCCTAAACCCTAGAATGGGATGGGTTTGGAGAGGAGGGGGCGGAGGAGGAAAGGGGAATGAAGGAGGTCAAAGTTCCAAGGTTGGACTGGACTGGGGTCTAGAAGAGGAAACGGTCGCTTTTAAGGTGGGCCGGTGCTTGGAGTGGAGTGGACCGGACCCATCGGGCCGGCCGGTGTGGTCCATAGATTGTGAGGAAGACTTGTTGTAGGGCCGGTCATGTCACCTCGTTCTAAATTGAAGCAGTTTGGTCAACCGGTTTTCAAATTTATTTTGTTCGAATTCTTTGCAGAGAGTTTTTATTAGGGATGAAAACGGAGCGGAAACTTTCCGACTTTTCCGCGGAAAAACGGAAACGGAACAAAAATATGGAAGTGGAAACGGAATTTTGCAAAACGGAAACGGAAACTTTTATGCGGAAACGGAAACGGAAACGGAACAGCATATTCCGGCGGAACGACCACGGAAACGGAAATTCCGTTTCCGGCAATACGGAACTTTCCGTTTTTTGCTACGTGGTGCTATCTGAATGCAGCAGGGCTAACAATTTTAGTGAGAACACCGAGGAAGAACCAAAGATCTAAACAAAAAAAGTAAAATATATGAATTGACCATGTTTAGGCCCCACGTACTTGTATATTATCTTCCTCTCAAGACATTCCCGGTTCGGCATTTCAGTGTTGCACTAGCTTTAGGGACGAAGTAGATATTTTTTTTGCCAAAGTTGATAACTTAGAAACACTATATTATACTTTAATTTATTCCATCTTATTAAATTGATAAGTTTGTTGGTTTGCTTGAGTTTTCCTGCATTATTCAAGGGGTCGCTTGGTTCCGGCAAACATCTGCTTTTTGTTCCGTGTTCGCACCGTATTCGTTCTGTATCTGTTTTCGACAATATTTGTTTCTGTATTTGTTTCCGGGGTTTCTGTATTCGTTTCTGCTTCCGCAAAAAAATATGAAAACAAATGTGGCATCACCCAGTTCCGTCCGTATCCGCTCCGTTTTCATCCCTAGTTTTTATCATGGGGTTCTTTGGTTTTGAGGATTGGTATGGTGAAGTAGATGCATGGTGTTAGAATGTGCTTGATTTTGAGCACAACCAAAATCAGTGTGAACGTTGCCTCTAATTTGGAAACCATGCCAACAATGACCAAAATTTATCGGTAGAAGATGGTGATACGTCTCAAACGTATCTATAATTTTTGATGTTCCATGCTTGTTTTATACCAATTGCTACATGTTTTGCATCTATTTTATATCACTTTTATACATTTTTTTGGACTAACCTATTAACAAGATGCCGAAGTGCCAGTTCCTGTTTTCTGCTGTTTTTGTATTCCAGAAAAGCTAGTCTGGAAATATTCTCGGAATTGGACGAAACTACACGGGGGTGCCTATTTTTCCAGAACACACCTGACGGAGCGAAGGAGCATCAGAGGAGGGCCACCAGGAGGCCACACGCACCTAGGGCGCGGGCCCCCCTTCTGTCGCGCCCTAGGGTGGTGTGGGCCCCTCGGGGGTCCGCAGCCGCCGCCCTTTCGCCTACTTATTCCCCCCGACGCGAAAACCCTAAGTACCTGAGCAAAAATCCACGAAAAGATCCAGAGACGCCGCCGTTGTCAACCCTAGCTCGGGAGGGTTCAGAACTGATAC
This sequence comes from Poa pratensis, assembly GCA_947311845.1. Lineage (NCBI taxonomy): Eukaryota > Viridiplantae > Streptophyta > Magnoliopsida > Poales > Poaceae > Poa > Poa pratensis. The sequence goes on from CAMZMU010000055.1 coordinate 3,503,549, forward strand.
GTCAATTTCGCATCACTATTTTATAGCATAATTTACTGTTATTCAATGATATATTTCATATTAAGAGGAGTTACTTATGTTATTTTGTCTTATTTTGCATGTTTGATGATCATTGGATAATTAACTGCCGGAGTCAGATTTCAGCTGGAAAAAGCAACGTCAAGGCACTATATTTCTGGAGCACTAAAAATATTTCCGAGAAGACAGATGTTCCTATTTTATCAGAAGATGGACTAAGCCAAAAGGGGAGGCTGAGATGGGCCAGGAGGGGCCCACACCACCCCTGGGGCGGGGCCCACCTTGGCCGCGCCCTGGCCAGGTGTGGTGCCCCTGGCCCACCTCAGGCGCTCCCCCTTCGCGTACTTCATCCCCCAGAAACCCTAAGACACGGGGAGTCCGTGAGAAAATATTCCGCCGCCTCCACGAGGCGGAAACCACAGAGAGAGAAAAGCTCTCCGGCAGGGAGAAATCTGCCGGGGAAATTCCTTCCCGGAGGGGGAGATCATCGCCATCCTCATCGTCATCGCGCTGGACTTCATCGGGATCATCATCATCATCATCTCCACCGCCATCACCACCATCACCGCTGCACCATCTCGTTCCGCTGTAACATCTAGGGCTATACTTTGTTTAGTTCATAGGGGAAACTCTCCCGGTGTTAATTACTCCTTGTGGTTGATGCTATTGAGTTTTATCGGTGAATTAAAGTATATGTTCAGATCGTTATCCATCATTATATCACCTCTGATCATGATCCATATGATGTCTCGTGAGTAGTTCGTTTAGTTCTTGAGGACATGGGAGAAGTCACGCTGTTAGTAGTGGAATTATGTTGAGTAATATTTAATGGTTTGATATTTAAGTTGTGGTGCTATTCTTCTAGTGGTGTCGTGTGAACGTCGACTACATGACACTTCACCTTTATGGGCCTAGAGGAGTGCATTGTGTATTTGGTTGCTAATTGTGGGGTTGCCGGAGTGACAGAAACCTAAACCCCCGTTAGTATACCGGTGCACAAGGGAGCGTAGGATCTCAGAGTTTAAGGCTGTGGTTAGATTTATCTTAATTACTTTCTTGTAACTGCGGATGCTTGCAAGAGGTATAATCACAAGTATGTATTAGTCCAAGTAAGGGCGGTGCATTAGCATAGGTTCACCCACACAACACTTATCAAAACAATAAAGATTAATCAACTATGTGAAGCGAAAGCACTTGACTAGAATCCCGTGTGTCCTCAAGAACATTTTGTCATCATAAGTAAACCAACCGGCTTGTCCTTTGCTCTAAAAAGGATTGGGCCACTTGCTGCAATTATTATTACTGTCTTTTACTTACTCGCATTTTATTTACCTGCTATATCAAAAACCCCTAAAAACTTGTCTGCTAGCATTTACAGTGAAACCTTTACCGAAACTCCTTGTCAGCACCTTCTGCTCCTCGTTGGGTTCGACACTCTTATTTATCGAAAGTACTACGATACACCCCCTATACTTGTGGGTCATCAAGACTATTTTCTGGCGCCGTTGCCGGGGAGTGAAGCGCTATTGGTAAGTGGAATTGGTAAGGGAAACTTTTACTGTAGGTGCTTTTTTATTTCTGCTTGCTACTTTATTTTATCATGGAGAGATCTCCATTTGAATCCCTGTTTGGAAATACTACCACTGCTAAGGTAGTAGAAGAGGAACCACCTGATCAAGTAATTCCATTTAAAATACCTATGAAAATTGTTGAACGAGTTACGAATAACCGCTATGCAGGAGATGGAACTGTCCCTCCTGGGGATCATTTGCTATTTATTCATGAATTATGCGAGTTGTTCAAGTGTGCAGGTATTTCAATGGAAGAGGTCAAGAAGAAATTGTTTTCTATATCGTTGACTGGTAAAGCTGCAAAATGGTATAGGATGCTGAAAAATGGGCGTTCTATTGGCTGGGAGGAGATTGTGCCTCTCTTTTATTCTAAATTTTATCCTCCTAGTGAAATTCATCAAGATCGGAATCATATATATAATTTTTGGCCTCATGATGGAGAAAGTATTGCCCAAGCGTGGGGGAGATTGAAATCATTAATGCTCAAATGCCCCATTCATGAGCTTCCTGGTAATGTTGTTATTGATAACTTCTATGCAAGGCTTTCTCTTCAAGATAAAACTCTATTGGATACCTCTTGTGCTGGATCATTTACGCGTAATAAAGAGGAAGTTAAATGGGACCTTCTTGATCGGATTGAGGAAAATACTGAAGGATGGGAGAACGACAAAGGTAGAGAATCAGGTATAAAGCATGATTACGAATGCATTAAAACTTTTATGAATACTGATAATTTTCGTAATCTCTATGATATGTATGGTCTTGATTCTCAAGTTATTGCAAACTGTTACAAGGCTTTTGCCTCTTATCTTGATGTTCCTAAAGAAAGTTGCAATAAGTATCATTTGCCTTACAAAGATAATACTAATTCTGCCAATATTAAAAACATTGAAGTTCATACAGTTGATCGTATCTTGCCAGAACCTTATATTGAGAAACCACCTTTTCCTGTTAAAATTAGGGAACATTCTATCATAGCTAGTGTGGTTAATAAAAGTGCAAAGAAAGCTTTAGAACCTGCTGAACAAATAGCGGTAGAACCCACAATAGCAATAGTAAAGGATTTGGTAACTGAAAATGTAGAAGGAGGACATATTATCTTTTGTGAAGATGCCTCTAATATTGTTTCACATCCCAGTAGAGCTAGGAAAACAAGTGTTCCTGTGCTTTCAGTCAAAATAGGAGAACATTGCTATTATGGTTTATGTGATATTGGTGCAAGTTCTAGCGCTATTCCTTTTGATCTTTATAAAGAAATTATGCATGAAATTGGTCCTTGCGAACTTGAGGAGATTGATGTGGTTATTCAGCTTGCTAATAGAGAAACTATCTCCCAATTGGTATTGTGAGAGATGTTGAAGTTTTATGTGGTAAGACTAAATACCCTGCTGATTTTCTAGTACTTGGTTCTGTTGCTAGTAAAGCTTGTCCCATTATTTTTGGTAGGCCTTTCTTGAATACATGTGGTGCCATTATAGATTGTAAGAAAGAGAAAATTTACACTAAATTTAATGGAGAATCTTATGAGTTTAATTTCTCTAAGTTTGGTAAACAACTTTATGAAACTGAATTACCTAATGAAATTTTCAAGTTGAACAACTTGCTTCTATTGCTGTTGCTCCTAACAATGCCTTGCAGCAATTCATGGAGGAACACGAAAGTGAAGTATTTATGGAGGAGAGGAATGAGATTGACAATGCCTTTCTTCGTCAACCACCAATACTTAAGCATAATTTGCCTGTGGAAGATTTGGGTACCTCAGCGCCTCCTAAGGAAGATCCTGTCTTCGATTTAAAACCGTTACCTGATAATCTTAAGTATGTTTATCTTGATGAAAGGAAAGTATATCCTGCTATTATTAGTTCTAAACTTTCAGGTAATGAAGAAGCAAGGTTATTAGAAGTACTAAAGAAACATCGAGGAGCTATGGGATACACTTTGGATGATTTAAAGGGGATTTCTCCTACTATATGTCAACATGCCATCAACATTGAACCCGATGCAAAACCTGTTGTTGAGCATCAGCGTCGCTTGATCCCTAAGATGAAAGAAGTGGTAAGAAATGAGGTATTAAAACTTCTTGATGCTGGTATAATTTATCCTATTGCTGATAGTAGATGGGTAAGTCCTGTGCATTGTGTCCCTAAGAAAGGAGGAGTTACTGTTGTACCAAATGAAAATGATGAACTTATTCCTCAAAGAGTAGTAGTTGGGATATAGGATGTGCATTGATTTTAGAAAGGTCAATAAAGTAACTAAGAAAGATCATTATCCTTTGCCTTTTATTGATCAAATGTTAGAAAGGTTGTCTAAGAAAACCATTTTTGTTTCCTTGATGGTTATTCTGGATTCTCACAAATTGCTGTTAAAGCACAAGATCAAGAGAAAACAACTTTTACTTGTCCTTATGGAACTTATGCTTATAGACGTATGCCTTTTGGTTTGTGTAATGCTCCTGCTACGTTCCAAAGATGCATGTCTGCTATTTTTCATGGTTTTTGTGAAGAAATTGTGGAAGTATTCATGGACGATTTTTCCGTCTACGGAACTTCCTTTGATAATTGCTTGCACAATCTTGATAAAGTTTTGCAGAGATGTGAGGAGACAAATCTTGTTCTTAATTGGGAGAAATGTCATTTCATGGTTAATGAAGGAATTGTCCTAGGGCACAAAATTTCTGAAAGAGGTATTGAAGTGGACAGAGCTAAAGTTGAAGCAATCGAGAAAATGCCCTGTCCAAGGGATGTGAAAGGTATCCGTAGTATTCTCGGTCATGCCGGTTTTTATAGGAGGTTTATTAAAGATTTCTCTAAAATTTCAAAACCCCTCACTAATCTTCTTCAAAAAGATGTACCTTTTGTTTTTGATGATGATTGCAAGGAAGCTTTTGAAACTCTAAAAAAGCTTTAATCACAGCTCCTGTTGTTCAACCTCCTGATTGGACTTTACCTTTTGAAATAATGTGTGATGCTAGTGATTTTGCTGTAGGAGCTGTTCTTGGACAGCGGGTAGACAAGAAGTTAAATGTTATTCATTATGCTAGTAAAACACTTGATGCCGCTCAAAAGAATTATGCTACTACTGAAAAGGAATTTTTAGCAGTTGTTTTTGCTTGTGATAAATTTAGACCTTATATTGTTGATTCAAAAGTTACTATTCACACTGATCATGCTGCTATTAGATACCTTATGGAAAAGAAAGATGCTAAGCCTAGGTTCATAAGATGGGTACTTTACTGCAAGAATTTGATTTACATATCGTAGATAGGAAAGGTGCTGAAAATCCTGTTGCTGATAATTTGTCTAGATTAGAAAACATTTCAGATGATCCTATACCTGTTAATGATAGTTTTCCAAATGAACAATTGGCTGCGATAAAGGTAAGCTCACGCGAAAGTCCTTGGTATGCTGATTATGCTAATTTTATTGTTGCCAAGTATTTGCCTCCGACCTTTACAGCTCAGCAAAGAAGAAAGTTCTTTTATGATTTGAGGCATTATTTTTGGGATGACCCACATTTGTATAAAGAAGGAGTAGATGGCATTATGCGAAGATGTGTTCCTGAGTATGAACAGAAAGAAATATTGAGCAAATGCCATGGAAGTGCTTATGGAGGACATCACGCTGGAGATAGAACTGCGCAAAAGGTTCTACAATCAGGTTTTTATTGGCCTACCCTTTTTAGAGATGCTAGAAAATTTGTTTTATCATGTGATGAATGTCAAAGAGTAGGTAACATTAGTAGACGTAATGAAATGCCTATGAATTATTCTCTTGTTATTGAACCTTTCGACTGTTGGGGATTTGACTTTATGGGTCCTTTTCCTTCCTCAAATGGTTATACTCACATACTTGTTGCTGTTGATTATGTTACTAAATGGGTAGAAGCTATACCAACTTCTAGTGCTGATGGTGAGACATCATTAAAAATGCTTAAAGATATTATCTTCCCTAGGTTTGGTGTGCCTAGATATCTCATGACTGATGGGGTTCTCATTTTATTCATGGTGCTTTTAGAAAAACTTAGCTAAGTATGATGTTAATCATAGAATTGCTTCACCATATCATCCCAAACAAGTGGTCAAGTAGAATTGTCAAATAGAGAGATTAAGTCTATTTTGCAAAAGACTGTTAATAAATCTAGAAAAAATTGGTCTAAAAAGCTTAACGATGCTTTGTGGGCTTATAGAACTGCTTATAAAAATCCTATGGGAATGTCTCCTTACAAAATGGTTTATGGAAAAGCTTGTCATTTGCCTTTAGAATTAGAACATAAAGCCTATTGGGCGGTGAAAGAACTTAATAGAGACTTTAAACTTGCCGGTAAAAAGAGATTGCTTAATTTGAATTCTTTAGATGAATGGAGAAATGCAGCTTATGAAAATGCTAGGCTCTTTAAAGAGAAAGTTAAGCAATGGCATGATAGAAGAATTCTTAAGAGAGAATTTAACGTAGGTGAAAAAGTTTTATTGTATAGGTCTCGTCTCAGATTTTTTGCAGGAAAATTACTTTCAAAATGGGAAGGACCTTATATCATTGAGGAGGTCTATCGCTCAGGTGCGATTAAAATCAATTCACTAGATGGGGACAGACCACAAGTGGTTAATGGTCAAAGACTCAAGCATTACATTTCTGGAGATTCTTATAATGAAGATGTTGATCTTATCAAAGTGGTAACTCCAGAGGATTTTATAAAAAGTCAAATTCAGACAACTGCAAAAGCTGATTTGGAATAGGTAACAGTTTCGGTAAGAAAAAGTTCGCGATTTACTTTTCAACCTAAATATTTATTGTTTTTACATAATATGGAAAATTATGAGTCGGAAAAGGGTAGGAAACGGTGCCCGAGGGCACCACACCACCCCTGGGCGCGGGCCCCACCCTGGCCGCGCCGTGGGTGCGTGTGGGCACCTCGGAGCCCGTCTCCGACCCCGTTTCGTCCTGTACCTTCCTTTTGCGTAAAACTTTTTGCTATATAATCACCCGGATCTCCGAGGTCCGTATATCGTGTTTTCGCCGTGTTTCGTTTTCAAGCTGTTCTGACAGGAATTTCAAGTCCCTACATGGCGTCGCGAGGAGTGCGGTGAGAAGTATGCAGCAAGGCGCCGACGTGAACTCGAACGCGATGTGGAAGAGGGAACCTTCGTCGGTTGGGCGACGGAGGAGGAGATTGCTGCTAGGAGAGCTGACATGGATCGAAGCATCAGAGAGGAGGTGCAAGCTGGCCAGCCTCGCCAACAAGGAGAATCAAGGCCGAGCAACTCCACCTTTGTGGGATCAATTAATCCTCAACGTGCTTTTTCTCATAATGTGCAGGGAGTCACCCCACCAATTCCAGATTTGCGGTTTTCCCCTGCAGCCGCTGAAGCTCTCCGAACCACGAACGAGTTTTGTGACCAATTTCGTATCCTGAGAGCTGAGGTGGAAATACTTCAAGATGAGAATAACAGGCTCCGCCGGATGCTCGAACGTTTCCTAACCCCGATTCGCCGTAGTACCACCGTCACCACCAAGGATCAAGCCTAAATCGTCAGGGGTAATGGCACTCCCTTGGCTTGTTCCAAGCTTGGGGGAGTGCCCAGTATCATCTTTATCCTTTCGTTTTTATAATTTCGTGGTCATATCATGAGTAGAGAAGTTATCTTATAAGATGGTTTGCGATGTGGAGTGTCAATCCTTTAGTTATCCATGTATCCGTTGGTTTGAGTGTGTCTTTGTTCAGAATATTAATGAGAAGTTCCACCTTTACTTTCGGTACATTTTATTTTAGCCTGCAATCTTCTTTATGTGCTGATCTTGCCATTAGTATTGACGCCACTTTTGGGTACATTAAGTAAATTATATTAGTTGTGGCAAACTTAGTATTGGTCATTAGTAGCAATACCATGAAAACTTAAGTAGAAGGAGGGAATTACATGCAAAAATATTATCCCTTTATCTTTCTTTCTTGCTAGCCAATAAGATTAGTATTCTTTGAGTTAAAACATTTGTGCTTACAGGGAAGATAGCATGGTTGCTTCTATTTATATATATTTGTGTGTATCCCCCAACTTTTATGCTTGCTACATGACCTTGCTAGCCTTAACCACCGTACTGAGAGGGAATGCTTCTCGTGCATCCAAATCCTTGAACCAAACCCATGCCATTTGTGTCCACCATAACTTCCTATATGTGGTATTTCTTTGCCACTCCAAGTAAATTTTTCATGTGCTACCTTTAAATTATTCAAAATGTTATTATTCCCTTTTGTGTCAATGTTTACTAGCTCATGAGGAAGTAGTGTGGTTATCCTTTATTCTACTTGTCAAACAGACTTTACACCTGGACTAGTGGCATATACATCCGCTTATCCAATAACTTGCAAAAAGAGCTGGCAACGGGTGCCCAGTCCCAATTAATTACAACTTTAACCAATTAATTCTCTTCACACTTTTGCCCTGATTATCAGTAAGCAATGACAAACAGTGAAATACTGAATGTGTGTAAACCAAAGAGAAAGAGGGATGATCTGCCTTGCTGGTAGAAATAACGTCCTTCATGGGAGCCGCTCTTAAAAGTCTGTTTGACAGGGAGAATACTGTTTTCACCCGCTACCATTCGTTGACAATTAACAAACACCTCTCAAAACTTAATTTTTGCTCTCTATATGATTTCAAAAACTTAAAAGCTCTAGCACATGACTTAATCCCTGCTTCCCTCTGCGAAGGGCCTTTCTTTTACTTTTCATGTTGAGTCAGTACACCTATTTCCTTCTTCTTGAGCAAGCATTTGAGTTGTTGTGATTCAACCATATATATCATTAATATTGTCAATCATGTCTTTATCCTTTCTTGTCTTAGCACAAATACTTTTGCCTCTAAGAATATAGCTTTGCAAGTTATCAATGACTGTAAAGAAGGTGTGATAATTGAGTGTGGAAATTCTGCAATATAAGCTCTAATATAAAGACTCCTTTCGAAAGATAAGTATTGATTGCTTATTGTTCTATGACCAAGAATGAAGTGTGCCATTACTAATCTATAATTTCCTTCGTGTATTTTTATTGTGGTTGTTTCACTACTCATGTTCAAGTTAGGTTATATGAAGAGTAGTTGCTGTTTAAAATGAGTGTGTTGTTTAGTAATTACTGATGCTTCTTGTCCGTATTCTTTATTATCGACGCTTCACTCCATAAACTTTTGTTCTAGTTTACTGAGCTCAGCTTTCGCTTGGGGACAAGCGAGGTCTAAGCTTGGGGGGTTGATACGTCCATTTCGCATCACTATTTTATAGCATAATTTACTGTTATTCAATGATATATTTCATATTAAGAGGAGTTACTTATGTTATTTTGTCTTATTTTGCATGTTTGATGATCATTGGATAATTAACTGCCGGAGTCAGATTTCAGCTGGAAAAAGCAACGTCAAGGCACTATATTTCTGGAGCACTAAAAATATTTCCGAGAAGACAGATGTTCCTATTTTATCAGAAGATTTTATCAGAAGATGGACTAAGCCAAAAGGGGAGGCTGAGATGGGCCAGGAGGGGCCCACACCACCCCTGGGCCGGGCCCACCTTGGCCGCGCCCTGGCCAGGTGTGGCGCCCCTGGCCCACCTCAGGCGCTCCCCCTTCGCGTACTTCATCCCCCAGAAACCCTAAGACACGGGGAGTCCGTGAGAAAATATTCCGCCGCCTCCACGAGGCGGAAACCACAGAGAGAGAAAAGCTCTCCGGCAGGGAGAAATCTGCCGGGGAAATTCCTTCCCGGAGGGGGAGATCATCGCCATCCTCATCGTCATCGCGCTGGACTTCATCGGGATCATCATCATCATCATCTCCACCGCCATCACCACCATCACCGCTGCACCATCTCGTTCCGCTGTAACATCTAGGGCTATACTTTGTTTAGTTCATAGGGGAAACTCTCCCGGTGTTAATTACTCCTTGTGGTTGATGCTATTGAGTTTTATCGGTGAATTAAAGTATATGTTCAGATCGTTATCCATCATTATATCACCTCTGATCATGATCCATATGATGTCTCGTGAGTAGTTCGTTTAGTTCTTGAGGACATGGGAGAAGTCACGCTGTTAGTAGTGGAATTATGTTGAGTAATATTTAATGGTTTGATATTTAAGTTGTGGTGTTATTCTTCTAGTGGTGTCGTGTGAACGTCGACTACATGACACTTCACCTTTATGGGCCTAGAGGAGTGCATTGTGTATTTGGTTGCTAATTGTGGGGTTGCCGGAGTGACAGAAACCTAAACCCCCGTTAGTATACCGGTGCACAAGGGAGCGTAGGATCTCAGAGTTTAAGGCTGTGGTTAGATTTATCTTAATTACTTTCTTGTAACTGCGGATGCTTGCAAGAGGTATAATCACAAGTATGTATTAGTCCAGTAAGGGCGGTGCATTAGCATAGGTTCACCCACACAACACTTATCAAAACAATAAAATTAATCAACTATGTGAAGCGAAAGCACTTGACTAGAATCCCGTGTGTCCTCAAGAACATTTTGTCCTCATAAGTAAACCAACCGGCTTGTCCTTTGCTCTAAAAAGGATTGGGCCACTTGCTGCAATTATTATTACTGTCTTTTACTTACTCGCATTTTATTTACCTGCTATATCAAAAACCCCTAAAAACTTGTCTGCTAGCATTTACAGTGAAACCTTTACCGAAACTCCTGTCAGCACCTTCTGCTCCTCGTTGGGTTCGACACTCTTATTTATCGAAAGTACTACGATACACCCCCTATACTTGTGGGTCATCAAGAACCTCTTCCCGGCACCCTGCCGGAGAGGGGAATCGTCACCGGAGGCTTCTACATCGCCATGCCTGCCTCCGGAGTGATGCGTGAGTACTTCATCCTTGGACTACGGGTCCATAGCAGTAGCTAGATGGTTGTCTCTCCACTTTGTGCCATCATGTTTAGATCTTGTGAGCTGCCCTACATGATCAAGATCATATTATTGTAATGCTACATGTTGTGTTTGCTTGGATCCGATGAATATTGAATATTATGTCAAGTTGATTATCAATCTATCTTATATGTTATTTAAGATCTTGCATGCTTTCCGTTACTCGTAGATGCTTTGGCCAAGTAGATGCTTGTAACTCCAAGAGAGAGTATTTATGCTAGATAGTGGGTTCATGTCTCCGTTTAACCTGGGACAGTGACATAAAGTTCTAAGTTTGTGGATGTGCTGTTGCCACTAGGGATAACCTAACGATGCTATGTCCACGGGCATATGTGTTTGTTTACATTACACACTTTACTTAATGCAATTATCCGTTGCTTGCAACTTAATACCAACGGGGGACTCGGATGACAACCGGCGGTGGATTATTAGTCATAGATGCTGTTGGATAACGGTCTATGTATTATGTCGTAATGCCCAATTAAATATCATAGTAGTCAACATGTCATGTATATGCATTTTCATGCGCTCACTATTCGTCAATTGCCCAGCTGTAATTTGTTCACCCAACATGTTAGTTATCTTTTATGGAGAGACACCACTAGTGAACTGTGTACCCGGGTCCATTCTTTTACACTGATTAAACAACCACAAACTGCAAACTGTTCCTTTTTCATTCTCTGCAATTTAATACTCATTTTCCACACCATACGTTTAATCCTTTGTTTTCAGCAAGCCAGTGAGATTGACAACCTCACTGTTTCGTTGGGGCAAAATAGTTTGATTGTGTTGTGTGCAGATTCCACGTCAACAGTCCAGACTCCCTGCAACAGCTATTTTTCTGGCGTCGTTGACAACCTTCTGAAGAGTTGCTGCTCCTACTAGTTCGATAACCTTGGTTTCTTTCTGAGGGAAAACTTGCTGCTGACTACATCATACCTTCCTCTTGGGGTCTCCCAACGAACGTGTGTTTCACGTCATCAAGCTATTTTTCTGGCGCCGTTGCCGGGGAGACATCAGTCTTCTGCAAGGGGAGTTTCACGCTTCCAATCTCTTTATTTTGTTTTTGTCTTGCTTAGTTTATTTTATTTTATCTTGTTTGCTTTCAATTATCAAAAACACAAAAAATTAGTTACTTGCATCTAGTTTATTTTCTGTTTGGTTTTTATTATTTCATCATGCTTCTCCCTAAGTACACTTTAAAAGAAATATCTGTGGGTAGTGGGTCTATCGTTGGAAGAGATAACATTGAGGAGTTCTTGAATCATGTTAGTATGGCTAAAGATTTTGAAGATAGATCCTTGGTAGAACTTGCTCCAAATTATGAAATTGCTACAGCTTCTCTAGTTCACATGTTGGAAGCTCGGTTTGTCAACCTTAGTCCCATAATGCAGCACATGTTTCTAAAACTCCATGATACGGAAGATGGTGAAAAGAAAGATTTTGTTTTAGAAACCCTACTTAAAGAATTTGGTGATGTTGCTAGGGAAACTAGAAAAGTTTTTATTAAATACAAGATGCTTGGTTATTGTATTGACGTTGTTAATACACTTGAAAAACTTGAAAAAGAGAGGCTCAAGTACACTAAGGAAACTAATGGTGAGGGGGAAGTTAAAATACCAATACCTTTTAAGCTTATACGAATGCAGGAAGCACTAGAAAAGAATTTTGATTGGATTGTTCCTGAAAACCCATTTGATGAAAATGATGAGCCTAGAGGTATTGAGAAAGGGAATTCCGAAACCTACATAGACAAGATAAATTGCATTGTTGAGAAAACTTCCGACCTCTCTTTTGATGCTTCTTCACTTGGTAATACTTGATGCATGCTTTGTGCCTAGCTAAAATGCGTTAAAGAAAAGCGCTTATGGGAGGCAACCCATTTTATTTTTCTGCAATTTTTCTTTTATTGAGTCAAGAAGTTTATTTACTTCTGTAGCAACTCCTTTGTATCTTTATTTTCTCGCATTGTTGTGCCAAGAGTAGCCTCTAATGATAAGATGATGCTTAATTTTGATTGCTGCGCAGAAACAGATTTTTGCTGTTCACTGTACGAAATTCCTAAAATCACCAGATTGTTAATTAAATCTGAATTTTTTTGTGCGTAATCTTTATGAATGTCTGAAACTTTCATTAGTTCAGAGTTTCTCGATCTGAGCGTCGTAAGTGCCTCAAAAAAATTCATCTTTGCGGACTGTTCTGTTTTAGACAGATTATGCCTTTTTAGTTTTCGCATTTTCTCTTTTACTAGTGTTGAGTGAAATTCTTTTTTTTTTGGTGGAAGAGCTTCACATAACATCAGTGGCAGTAGCTAATGTTTAAAGTATATAGAGATTGCATAAAATATTTGATACTCCTCCCAACCTTGCTAACACAAGCTATGGCTAACCGAATCCTCGGGTGCCTTCCATCAATCACATACCATTGAGTAGTATCTATTTTTGAGAGGTGTGTGTTAATTGTCAACGAATGGTAGCGGGTGAAAACAGTATTCTACCTATTGAACGGACTTTTAAGAGCGGCTCCCATGAAGGACGTTATTTCTACCAGCAAGGCAGATCATCCCTCTTTCTCTTTGGTTTACACACATTCAGGTATTTCACTGTTTGTCATTGCTTACTGATGAATCAGGGCAAAAGTGTGAAGATAATTAATTGGTTAAAGTTGTAATTAATTGGGACTGGGCACCCCGTTGCCAGCTCTTTTTGCAAGTTATTGGATAAGCGGATGTATATGCCACTAGTCCAGGTGTAAAAGTCCACTCGACAAATAGAATAAAGAATAACCACACTAATTCCTCATGAGCTAGTAAACATTGACACAAAAAGGCAATAATAAAATTTTGAATAATTTAAAGGTAGCACATGAAAAATTTACTTGGAGTGGCAAGGAAATACCACATATAGGTAGTTATGGTGGACACAAATGGCATGGATTTTGGCTCAAGGATTTGGATGCACGAGAAGCATTCCCTCTCAGTACAGAGTTTACGCTAGCAAGGTTATGTCAGCAAACAAGAATATCAACCCGTACACCAAGTTTTATATGACAAACATATTACAAACGTTATAAGACTTCATACCGTCTTCCTTGTTAACCAAACCCTGTTATTAGAAAATATCTAGACCTTAGAGGTACCACCGATGCAAACCAAATTTTCAACAAGCTTTACGGTAGTTCTTCACTAATAGGCTTAACTCATATGATGCACAATTTAATCATGATCTACTTGTTAACTCAAAACAATTGACAAGCATCAAGTAATCCATTTTAGTGATCTACAAGATTAAGCAAGTTTTTCCTTATACCAATTACCACATGCAACATTTTCTGAACCAACCAAACACCAATCAATTTATTTCATCAACTCTCCAAACAAATATAAGTGAAGTAAGAGAGTACTTTCTACAAAAGAAAGCTAATAGCTCTGACAAGAGATACATGAAAACAAGAGCTAAAAGCTGAACATCGCTAGATATGAATACTTCAACAAATATAAGTGAAGAATAGGAGTATTCTCATGAAAAAGCGGAGCGTGTCTCTCTCCCAATCAAGAATGCTAGGGTCCAGTCAAGCTTTATTGAAAATAAAAGTGCAATACTGAAAATAAAAAGCACACAGACGCCCCAAGAAAAGCACATATGATGTGAAAGAATTAAAATATAGTTTCACTGGAGATGACCTGATAATTTTGACGATAAAGAAGGGGATGTCTTGGGCATCCCCAAGATTAGACGCTTGAGTCTTCTTGAAATATGCTGGGAGATCCATGGGAGCCTCCCCAAGCTTAAGCTCTTCACTCTTCTTGATCCTATTATATCATCCTTCTCTCTTGACTCTTGAAAACTTCCGTTACACCAAACTCAAAGTAGATCTCATTAGAAGGTTAGTGCATAATCAAAAATTCCCATGTTCTATAAAGACGCTACATGATTTAATCCCTACTTCCCTCTGCGAAGGGCCTTTCTTTTACTTTTATGTTGAGTCAGTTTTCCTATTCTTTCTGTCTTCCACAAGCAAACACTAGTGTCAACTTTGTTACAACATGCGTTATATGCAATGTATTGGACTTGTTATACTACTTTGTGTTGACAATATCCATGAGATAAATATGTTGAAAGTTGAAGCAAATGCTGAAACTAAATTCTTCCTTTGTGTTGATTAAATACCTTTTGTTAGAAACTATTGCTTTATGAGTTAACACTTATGCAAAACTGTTTGATGCTTATATCGAAAGTACTATTCATGAAAACGTTTAGCTTGTGTGATTCATTGTTTACTCATTATCTATTTGGTAGCAAATTATAGACCATTGACTTGGATCACTTCATTCATTTACATGTGCCTTGCAATATTATATGATCAAGATTATGATAGTAGCATGTCACCTCAAAAATTATTTTGTTTTTATCGTTTACCTACTCGAGGACGAGTAGGAACTAAGCTTGGGGATGCTGATACGTCTCAAACGTATCTATAATTTTTGATGTTCCATGCTTGTTTTATACCAATTGCTACATGTTTTGCATATACTTTATATCACTTTTATACATTTTTTGGGACTAACCTATTAACAAGATGCCGAAGTGCCAGTTCCTGTTTTCTGCTGTTTTTGTATTCCAGAAAAGTTAGTCTGGAAATATTCTCGGAATTGGATGAAACTATACGGGGTCCCTATTTTTCCAGAACACACCTGACGGAGCGAAGGAGCAGCAGAGGAGGGCCACCAGAAGGCCACACGCACATAGGGCGTGGGCCCCCCTTCTTCCGCGCCCTAGCGTGGTGTGGGCCCCTCGGGGGTCCGCAGCCGCCGCCCTTTCGCCTACTTATTCCCCCCGACGCGAAAACTCTAAATACCTGAGCAAAAATTCACGAAAAGATCCAGAGACGCCGCCGTCGTCAACCCTAGCTCGGGAGGGTTCAGAACCTCTTCCCGGCACCCTGCCGGAGAGGGAATCATCACCGGAGGCTTCTACATCGCCATGCCTGCCTCCAGAGTGATGCGTGAGTAGTTCATTCTTGGACTACGGGTCCATAGCAGTAGCTAGATGGTTGTCTCTCCACTTTGTGCCATCATGTTTAGATCTTGTGAGCTGCCCTACATGATCAAGATCATATTATTGTAATGCTACATGTTGTGTTTGCTGGGATCCGATGAATATTGAATATTATGTCAAGTTGATTATCAATCTATCTTATATGTTATTTAAGATCTTGCATGCTTTCCGTTACTCGTAGATGTTTTGGCCAAGTAGATGCTTGTAACTCCAAGAGAGTATTTATGCTAGATAGTGGGTTCATGTCTCCGTTTAACCTGGGACAGTGACAGAAAGTTCTAAGGTTGTGGATGTGTTGTTGCCACTAGGTATAACCAAACGATGCTATGTCCACGGGCATATGTGTTTGTTTACATTACGCACTTTACTTAATGCAATTATCCGTTGCTTGCAACTTAATACCAACGGGGGACTCGGATGACAACCCGGCGGTGGATTATTAGTCATAGATGCTGTTAGATAACGGTCTATGTATTATGTCGTAATGCCCAATTAAATATCATAGTAGTCAACATGTCATGTATATGCATTGTCATGCGCTCACTATTCGTCAATTGCCCAGCTGTAATTTGTTCACCCAACATGTTAGTTATCTTTTATGGAGAGACACCACTAGTGAACTGTGGACCCCGGTCCATTCTTTTACACTGATTAAATAACCACAAACTGCAAACTGTTCCTTTTTCATTCTCTGCAATTTAATACTCATTTTACATACCATACGTTTAATACTTTGTTTTCAGCAAGCCAGTGAGATTGACAACCTCACTGTTTCGTTGGGGCAAAGTAGTTTGATTGTGTTGTGTGCAGATTCCACGTCAACAGTCCAGACTCACTGCAACAACTATTTTTCTGGCGCCGTTGACAACCTTCTGAAGAGTTGCTGCTCCTACTGGTTCGATAACCTTGGTTTCTTTCTGAGGGGAAACTTGCTGCTGACTACATCATACCTTTCTCTTGGAGTCTCCCAACGAACGTGTGTTTCACGTCATCAGATGACGTCCCCACAACGAAGGTGATCCTAGCCCTCTTCTCCATAGGCCTTTGATTCAATAGCGGGCATAATTTCAACTATGCCGAAAATAATTGGCGAGGCTCATTTTCGGCACCGGATAAACATATATAGACTTTATAAGTTATGTTGTTAAACTAGATGAGATAATAGAAACATTAGCTAGGCTAGTCTTTGCCATCTTCTTATATTCTTCCTAGCTTAACTTCCTATGCTTCCATTCTTACAAAAGTAATTTGCCTAAACTACGTCGCTAGTTCAGCCATTCAATATAAGAATACGAGAGCTGTTGTTTAATCTTGAAAATTCAGATGAAAATAGAATTTAGGAACAAAAAAAATCAAAAGATGAACACGCTAAACTCTGCACGTTTGCTGCTCACCAGACCCAATTTTGTTTAGGCCACCATACCCATATTTTGCTTATGAGGCCAGCAAAACTATATGAAACGAGTCGAGATTACCTTCACTGGCCCAATCGAAATGTGCTTGATTTTGGGCACAACCCCAGTTTGTCAAAAAGATTTGGTTGTCCTTTAGACCATGATTTGACGCTCGAAGAAGATTAAGCGATTAACTATAGTAGAAAAAATAGTGGGACGTTGCCCAGCAATGACCAAAATTTGTCTGTAGAAGATGGTGTCACCACCACGAAGGTGATCCTAGCGCATATGCTTTTTCTTGATTCAATACCACAACGAATTTTAACTATGCCGAAATTTTAACTATGCTTTTTCTTGAGGCTCATTTGTGGCACCGGATAAAGATAAATAAACATACACCCTCCGTTCACTAATGTATCTTTTTATTAACTTAAATATATCTAGACTTATTATGTACATATATTTACTCATTTTAATATGTATGTAACATGGTTTTTGCCCCTGTGACTCGCTGTATAGTCGCCCCAAGTCGCCTGATTAGTCGTGAGTCGCTCTGTTTTTTAGAAACGAATCGGCGATTAGTCGACGACTAATCAGCGACTAATCAGCGACTCAAAACCATGGTATGTAGTCGATATTGAAATACTAGGTAGCTAGAATGCCTTACATTAGTGAACGGAGGAAGTAATAAGTTCGCTTGTTAAACATTAGCTAGGTTAGTCTTTGTCATCTTCTTATCTTCTTCTTAGCTTTACTTGCTATGTTTGCATTTCCTTCCAAAAACAATTTGCCTAAACTACGTCGCTAATCCATCCATTCAATATAGGGTCCTTCAATAAGTATAGGAGAGTTGTTGTTTAATTTGGAAAATCCAGATGAAAACGGGATTTACGAACAAAAAACATCAAAAGATGAACACGCTAAACTCTGCACATTTGCTGCCCACCATACCCAGATTCTGTTTACGAGGAACGGCTCGAGATTACCTTTACTGGGCCAATCGAAAGGTCCAGACCGACTCTACTACTGGGCCTGTATCAAACACATCAAATAAAAGCGGTCCCAATATCTGAAAGTTATCTTCTGCCATCCTCAAACTTGCAGCTTCACTTTCTCTACTTTTTTTTCTCTCTTCTTCCTTTCGGTTTAATGTGCACCACGAGACTAGCGGCAGCAGCCAACAGTAAAAACCTGCAGCATCACATGAAAATCTGCAGTTCAAAATCTCATGCGATTAGCCGGCTTCAAGTGGAGTGAATGCAAGAAGCCGAGAAGAACGTTCCTCCCACCTTGCAGGAAAAAGGAAGCTGCGTTGCAAACAGTCGGATCGAATCCCAACGTCAGGCCTGAACTGGCATATATTGCAGCCGACTGGTTTGTGCACCACGGCCGGCGCCGCCGCCCGTTGACGCCGCCGCGGCGACGACTCCAGAGCGTGAGATGGGAAGTCGTGTTCTCTGCCGCCGTGGAGCTGTCAACCGCGTCGATCGCCTGGCCGCCAGCTACGACAAATCCGTCGGACAAAAGTACCGATACAACGATGTGGACTTTGCCAGCTAGTAATACGGGTCCGCATCACGATTCACGATGGTTTTTGCGAGTGAATTTCAGCGCGATTTACACGTGCGTGCCGATCTATATGTACCACGTTTAAATTAGACGAGACTCTGCAGGATCTCGATGACGTGGCCTGCCTCACCGCCGGTTTCAGGGTCGACGACCGAATCCAGAGGAAGCCAGTCGGCGCAACACCTTTCGGCGAGCAGAGCGATGCCCTGCTTCGTGCTAAGTACTCCCTCCATTTTAAATTAATTGACTTCCATTTGTCCACATGTAGATGTATCTATATGAGTATATGATTTTTGATCTTCTGTCTCGTGTGTCCAAACAAAACCGACGATTAGATTTTCGTTTGGCATATTTTTGATTTACGGTGCAGTGTTAACATCAAAAATGTTTCGAGGTTCTAGAGACGCTACACCTACCGGGCTAACACTGCTCACTGTCCTGGCGACCACGAGCCATGTTCCTCTGTACCACTGATGCATAAGTTGTCGCCGGTCGTATTAATTCGCTCGACAACCCTATATATCAGCCCGGTCCTTTTCCTTGTCCTCATTCGATCGTCGGCACATCGGTCGTCCGGTCCACAACATTTTTTTGTTATAACGTCGTTTTGCATGGATGCACCGCATGCACGAGCAAACTAATTAAACTTTGGCGAGGACGCTCTTCTATTTGAATTCACACAAAATTAAGACCAGATACTAACTAGTGTAGTGCATGTTTAACCCCCATGAAAATCTAGTAATTAATGTTGCGGTAGTTGAACTGCACTTCCTCAATATAGAATGATATAATGATTTTTGGCACATCATACATCACTCTCTAAAACTTACGAAAAGCATATTTTGTAAGTTTGTTAAAAATCCAAAATGAGTGACGAACATACATATTGAGTTGATTTTTTTTAATTAATATGACCAGAGGTGACCTCCAAAAAAATGCTACAGCAAGTTACGTAACTAAAGTCATAACTTGACCATTTTCGGATTTTTGCAAAAATTACACACGGTGATGTTTCAGTTTCAAAAATCACACACACAAACTTGTGTCCATTCTATACAAGCATGATTTTTTTTGAAACTTAAATGGTGTGGTTATTGCTAGAATTGAAACTCAATATCATAAGTATTCAGATTCCAAATATTCACTCCAGCTGCGTTTTGTGTCATTTTTCATCTGCGCTTTTCAATTGTATCGCGTGTTTTACAACTACACATTTTAAAATGCATCTCACGTGTTCCAACTTCGTATTTTTCAATTGTGTCAGCTGTTTAAATTGTATCATGTGTGGTGTGACTGAACTATGCTTTTTCAAATGCATCGCGTGCTTCAACTACTCGTTTTCAACCGTAACTCGTGTGTTTGTTGCATCTCACAATTTTACTACAATATCCTTTTAACAATGGACATCCCTATCAATTCAATAACCGGGGCCGAATAGTTTTACAAAGAAAGAAAACATGCCTGATTAAATCCCGAGCTACATTCTGTCTAAAAAATAATCCCGAGCTATAATCAATCCCATGCATAACAAGAAAAAAAAAATAGAAGTATGCATTAAGGCTGGGAGCAAAACATTGATCAAAACCCTACTTATCACATCACTTCTTCTAAACATGGCCAGTTGAATAGCTTTTGACCACCCTAGGACCCTCCTATTCGTTGGCGCCCATCCATGCCTTCTTGTGTATGCCTTTGGTGCTGCCATCTTAATATTCTTCATTCACTCTTCAAGATGTCTCGAATCAATAATATGATGGCTGAACCATCAAATATACTATGGTCTATGGATCACAACAACATGAGTATTACGCGGTAAGTTTGCCTAAGGCATGTTGGGTTTCATGCTCTTCAGATAGCCCATTACACAACCACAACAACATGAGCAGAAGCTTTATGTGCTTAACTAGAATAACTTATGAGCCACCAAGGTTTCGGGTTTGAGTTGATATTCATTTTCAAAATAAAATTATGATCCACCAGGGTTTCGATTGAGAGTTGCGTTTGCAGTGATCTAAGTGATGATTTATCTTATCCACAAATGCAACTCTTTCACCTTAAATTATTTTAACTTCGAAAGTCCCTTAAATCCACTAGAGGGGATTTTCGTAGCCCAGTTACGACTGATATCAAAATCTTAGTCGTGGCCCACTCCATGATTTCCACTCCATGATTTGAGCATGAGTCTTGCAACGTACGCTAAACTGGTGTCAAAACTGACATCACCCGGATAAGTTCCAAATCGTACCTAAATACTTAGAATCCAAAACTTACTTTCTCATATTTTCATCTCTTTTCTAAAAGCATAGAAAATAGATGTATTATTTGATACAAATTTGTATGAGTATGACTCAATTGCGCGTGATGTCTTTAATATTTTAGAAAACTTTGAAATGTGTTACTTTTAATAGTGTACCAAGAGGTATATTTGTTATCTGTTTAGCATGGACGACCCCAAAAGAATTGGACTGGTAGTCCGGATTCCAAGACCAACCGTTGTTAGGATTAGATGGGTAGCTTAATTCACCATCTCTTCTACATAGTGGGAGATAAGCTTGTAACATGTAGTTAATGTTCACAAAAAATGGTGTGCCATAGCAATTAATGAATAAACTGGTCATAGTACGGTATAAAAGCACATATAACTAGAAATTTTAATGGCAAATAGATCTAGTTCACAATTTTGTATTTCGATGCTTTAAATAATAAATGAAAATATGTATGTTACCACACCTATGATACCACCTACTATGGATGTAATCAGCACCATAGACGAGTGTATTCATGATACTAGTCTAGTACATGTTCCATTATTGGTTGTCTCCGGTTAATGCTTTACTAAGTCATAACGTGTTAGTCATGCACTAAAAAAGCTGTCGTGTCACTGTAATTAATTATGACAGAACAGATAGTAATATCATAGGTGGATACAGTAACATGACGCATTCCAGTGCAAAATGACTCTATAAACCTAATATATACTAGCAAAATGCCCGTGCGTTGCAACGGGAACACATCAAACTCACATGTTCACCATGCAGCCCCACAATGCCAACTGCTTGAGAAACAAAAAATGCTATTAATAACGAATAAGAATTAGATACATGAAATTCGTAGTCATGTTGCCATCTAATTTTGAAGGAAGCAATTTTAGTTTTCTTTGTCTTTTACGAAGCATCACAACATACTGTTTTCTGGAAATGGGTCAGAACCAAAATAACCACCAGCTACATCCAGCATTGATTAGTATGGCAATCACACTACATTTCTTTGGAAAATAAAAGAAGAACAAAGTAAGTCAAGCAAATAAACAACATGTAGGGTATAATTAGAAGAAAAAAAGGGAGACCAATAACTGATAATCGAAGCTACCTCATGTTTCCTAACACAAGTAACCTGCACTGACTACCAATGACAACCATTGTTTCTTAAAAATAATTTTAATATTATATCATATGAGTAGATCACAAGGCAGGCATGTGACTGAAGAAAAACAAAGTAACAATTCTACAGGGAGCATGTTATGTACACAATGGATACCACAAACAATCATTCTACAAATATGGATACCACAAACAATCATTCTACAAACGGGTCTACATTACTATACATGCCAGTAGCTATGTGTACATGTGTTAGATTTCCCATCTAACCTAGCATTAGGAAATTGATTAGGTATGTTCTTTTTAGTGCAGTGTTCAGGACAAAAACCAAATCCATGTACTGATTCAGCTGACAAATAAACTCAAATATATATAATTTGTGGAGATAAGCGCACCATCGAGGTAGCCTGTACATGAAAAGAGCTTTGATGTTGTTGTCGACATTCAGAAAACTTAAATATCAGTGGTGGTACCATGTTAAATCTAGTGTTTTCTCCCCCCTAGGATATGTCTGAACATATTTTTTCTTTCTCAAAGAAAAACACACGGGAAGATGAAACCCTTATTTTTCTAAAAAAAAACACACGGGAAGAGCAACCGGTTAATTTCATGGATATAGCCACCTTTCTAGGTGTGCTGAATATACAAGTCAGTTCATATGGGTAGTACGACACAATTCTCCATTCATACAACGTAACAAGAAAATATCAGGTCAGGAGTGGTGAAACGAAGCTCGCCCAGTTTTCACATTGCCATTTTGAACCATCTCTGTATACTTTTGGTGTCACATATACACAACCACAATGTTCAAGCACATCAGGTAACATAAGGCTACATAAGTAAAATATACACACAAGTACAATACAAACATCAAGTAAACGGATCTAAATGACATCCCATAGGAAGGGGACTCACTTAAGCATCTTCTGTCTTCCACAAAGGTGAACTTCAAGTAGCCAAGTAGGGGATACATCTGCATATCTCATAACTCACAGGTGCCCTAGCACAGGCCATGGGGTCACTCCATTCGGAGGAAGCAAGGGCTTTATCATTGGAGCTCGCCGTAACATCCGTTGGGCCTTGAATGAGATGCCTTCTGCAAAGACTGATGATAATATTAATACTCAGAGCCCAACAAAAAAAACATTAATACTCAGAGAAGAAGAAGACGGCAATGTAATTTGCCAAAATTCACACACGGATAAGCAATGACGAGGTATCCGGTAGTATTAGGAGCAACATCAATACTGTTAAGTGTTTAAGCCCAATCCAACCAGTTCAACAATCCGCCACAATTCACATAGCATCACATATTAACTGTTGTGGTGTTCAAATACTGCTGCCATTCATTTGCTGACCGAATACAACATGGCACCAGAAGCAGCCACATTTCTAATCCTTTCTGTGAATGTATTGCTACTTCAGCTAAAACAACACGAGGAGCTTCCTACAGTTTATCCTTAACGTGGCAATATTCTTACATCATATTATCATGTAAGTATGTGTTTCTACAGAATGAATCAATGAAAGCGCCTAGGCTCTCGACCTCTCGCCGAGCTGCTTGTCTCCACCTCGGCAGTACCAAATCCTAACAGTGATGCACGAAGCAATGTCTCAGCAACACAAGACCGGCAAGCGAGATGCCTACACAAGCACAGCGGCGCAGGACCAAGCGATTCGCGCGCGACAAAGCCCTAAAAGAGGCCGAAGGCCGCACCTTATCGTCCAGGACGAGCCGGACGCGCGCCACGGCCTTGCCCTGCCGCCGCATCCGGTACAGCCGGCGGCCCAGCACGGCGATCCCGAGCAGCGCGACGGCGACGGGCACCGACCACGTGCTCCTCGCCGCGCGCACCGCCAACACCCGCAGCACTTCCATCGGTAGCTTCCACCACGGCGGCGGCGGCGCCCCCTCCTCCCTTCGCGACCACAGCCGCGGCCGGGACCGCGGCGACCTGCGGGGGCGGCTCCACCGAGGGCTCGACGTCCTCGCGCCGCTCCCCGTCGGATGAGGAATCGGACCAGAGCGCGGCGGGGAAGGCGAGGGCGTCGTGGTGGGGCTCGACCCAGCCCGCGCTGCCGCCGGCCTCCTCGTCCGTCCCCTCCTCCTCCTTCTAGGCCGCCACCGACAGGGACGCCCTCCTGGCGGCGTACTTGGCGTCGGAGCCGAGCTCGAAGTAGTCGTGCTTGATGCCCTGGAGGCAGGCCGGAGGCGCACGCGGAGGCGGCCGCAGCCACTGGTGTCGGAGACGCGGCGGCAATAGGATAACGTGGATACATTTTTAATTCGAATTGTTTTTACTTACCGGTGGCATGGTGGGTAAATCTGTGTAGTAATGAGGGGCAAAATCGGAAATTGGAAAAACGTACCAACCATCAACCATCACCTGTAGCCATATTATATAGTAGAGATGATACTATACATATGTTACTACCCACTGTGGAGTTAGTAACATAGAGTAGTATCATGTGCACCATAACAACATATGCATTCCAAAATAACTCTGATTTTAACATCTTTCCCTTTTTTTGAAGGATTCTAACATCTTTCCTCTTCTCACTTTGGACAGTTAGCAATAATCTTTCTATGGACGTCTGGAAATCTGTTAATGTAGAACTTGGCAAGGAGATTTTGAATCATTATAGGTTACTTCCCACTGTGAACAACCTTAAGAGTTGTCAGAAATTGATTGAAGTCCCATCCTGCCATCCATGCTCATGTTACTACATTATTTGATATAGTTAAAGAAACCGATGATAGTAGAGTAATACCACATATAACTAGAAACTTTAGTGGCAAATAGAACTAGTTCACAAATTTGTATTGTGAGTCCTTGAATAATAAATGAAACTATGTATGTTACCACGCCTATGATGTCATCCAGTATGGATGCAACATAGACTCGTGTCATATGCATGTAATTAGTCTAGTACTTACATGTAAATTATTAGTTGTCTTGGATTAATGCTTTACGTAGTCATCACGTGTTAGAGTTGTCTTAAATTGGATGAAGTCCCATCCATGCTCATTTTACTACATTATCTGCTATAGTTAAAGAAAGTACTCCATCCGATCTATATTAGTGGGCATAGCTTTGTCTAAATTCATATGTATCTAGTTAAATATTTAGACTAGATACATGTGTATTTAGACAAAGTTGTGCCCACTAATATGGATCGGAGGGAGTAATAGAAATTACCGCGGAATCTCGTCCAAATTCAGAGGCTAAGCTATCGGCCAAATTAACGCTCGAACCATGAAACCATGACAGCAACAACTCACATGTGGTCTGATCGGTCGACGAGCGCGATACGTGGTGTTTCTTGCCGGAGTTGATCTGCCAAAAAGCGAGAGAGAAAATAACAGTCTTTTTGGAGCAACAAGTAAAATAACAGTCGTAGACAGCGAGAGACGCGGACGGACGCTAGCTCGATCTCTCCGTGAGTGCGGATGGGTGGGCATGCAGCAGCTGGTAACTAGCTGCAATGGAAGTAGCTAGTGCATGTACGTTTATGTTTTGGATTTGTAGTTTCAACACGGTTTTGAGAGTGCGTTAGTTAGCTGTACGCAGTTGGGCAGCTGTGGTACACAAGTCGTCACGAGCGTACGTCGAGCTGTGCACAGGGAGGGATGATGGGGAAACTTCGACGAAAGTTCGTCAAGTCAGGAGAGGACTGATCGAGGTGCTGTACACGCATGCATGCAACTTATTGCAGCATCTCAGCTCCAGCTCGATCTCTACTTGGATCGAAATGCCAACTACTACTTCAGAATTTCCACTAGCGACGACGAAGTTATTATTGTTGCAATTCGATTGTATACCGCCACAGTTTATACTATAAAAGTCTAAACAGACTCCTCGCTTAGCCGACTACCAAGATATCGCCACGACCCAAACAACGCCTTCATTGGCATACTAGGCCCAAACACCGCATTTGGCCGGATTTTCAATCTTATTCACCATGTCTATCTCATGTCATCATGGAGGTGGATTGCTTAGAGGTTGTTAACCTCTAGACTTCGCGTCGCAATTCTCGGTTTTTTCTAGCGCCTATTTTACAGAAATTAGAGGAGAGATCCCATGATTTCGCTCCATTCATATCTCAACATGTTGGATGATTTTGCGTGCACTTTGGAGAGGACACATGGTTGTTTGGGAGCCTTGACTTCCTAGTTGAAAGCCTACGGCTGACTGTAATAGAACTATGATTTGTTAATAAAGTACCTAATTTCGATGCGAAAAAAGAACACGTGCTGTAGTTAGCTCTATTTTATAGCAGAAAATGTTGCACGTGTGACGGTCTTGTGTACAAATTTTGTTCGATGCTCAATCCGATGGGAGCCAGGCAGGTCCGATTGTTTGATTAGATGTGTCAGACACAAATTCGTACACAAACAGTTGTACCTATAGCAGGTTTTATATATATAGTCCGGTACTCTTCTCTCTACTTCAACCTAGAAAAAATTTACTCTCTCCGGTACTAAATATAAGATGTTTTAGGTGTTTTCTGATTCGCATGTATCTAAACTTGTTTTCGTGTGTTGGCTCACTTATTTTAGTATGTATCTAGTGCACGTTAAAATATCCAAAACATCTTATAATTTGAAACGGAGGACGTAAGGTTGGCGTTGCTAGCTGCCCACTCACCGAGTGCAATGGTTGAAATGATTTGTCAACTCAATGACCGGAAGCACAGTTTGGTCATGTATCTAAACATGTTTTCGTGTGTTGGTTCACTTATTTTAGTATCTAGTGCACGTTGAAATATCGAAAACATCTTATAATTTGGAACGGAGGGAGTATTCAAAATCTTACAGCTGATTATGTCAGTTTATTATACTTGTTCTTAAAGTTTGGTTTCGAATAGGCAATCATACAGGGCTTTTGCCATCATGAGCGCTGTCGACCACGAGCTGACATCATGAGTAGCACACTGTTCTTGCACGTTGCTAACTTGCTACCACGAGCTTCGCCAACGTGTGCTCACCGTGTATAGTGTGTACATGAACAGCAGGAAAACGAAACGAGCTCGTCGACCTGCAGTATTTATTTGTATTTTGTAAAATTTCGTAGTATGATGTCGTTTTCGTGGCGAAAGCGGGTCGGCAGTTGCTGCAGATCCGAACATGCCTAATCATAGACGGATGGATTTACTAGCGAACCCAAGAAATTGTATCCACGTACCAAATTCAGTCCACCGCCAATCACAGACTTATTTGGCTAGGCCAGCAAAATAATATGCAAGATCATTTAGACATAAATCCACCTACCATACTTAGTATAAATTGGTAGGAGCATAATTCTTCAACCGAATACAGGACTAGGGTGTTAGCGGTGCAACCGATGCGGTTAGGAGTCCTTTTCAGTTAAGTATAATCTGGCATCCTTGGTCCGAGAATAGATAATGTAACAATAGGCAGACTTATAGTAAAAGAAAAAAAGGAGAATCAAACTACTTTTATTAATCCGGCTCACTTTTTATATGTGGGTTTTAAAAATCTGAAATCATGTGAGCTCTTTTTAATTACAAGTATTTCTTGTCTTCTGCTGTGGTGTTTGCTCGGTTTGCTAAGCATCAAAGTACTAAAAGAGTGAGAAATTTTTAGAATAATGAAGCATCTCAGCGGCAGCTAAATCCGTAGAGCCAGACGAGGAGCCTGAATTTAAAATGCGCAAACGAAATAAATAGAGAGACTTTTTCATGGCAGAAATAAACAAACATGCAACTGGCACCTCTGACGGGGGTATGCGGGAGGATGAAATCTTTTTTTTTTGAACAAGGGGAAGAGGCCCGAAGGCCCTAGAAGCTGTATTAAGCGGCAGGAACTTTTACATAAAGGACCCTCGCAAACAGGAGAATTGCAGAGTGGTCCTTAGCTATAACAAGAAAGACCTAAAAAACAAAACGAGAAAAGCAATCAAGTCCTTCTTATCTGCCGCAGCTCAGAAGCCTCGAAGCATGACGGCCGACGACGACGCCAGGGACGACACCACTTGGGTCGCCATCAGCCATGAAAGCCATGCCGAGACTGAAGATCCTCCGAAGTGGCCAAGATGTCTGGAGGAAGATGAATCCGTGGTTCCAGCCCACAACCACGGCGCGGAGTGGCCTCCGTCGGCCACAAATCGCGTTGGCTAACTTGTCCTTCGCTTGTTTGAGTGGTTGCTAAATTTTCCATGAAATGTATAGAAAATGAATCATTCAAAATTATTCCTGTATGATTCGATCCTACAAAAAAAAAACCCAACATAGAAACAATATTTGGAACCAAAGAGGCCCTACGTGGCAGCACACCCAGCTGTTTTTTGAGCTGCCGCGTTGAATCCTGGAGAGCCTTTGCCGTAAAAACGGCCTCCGCATAAAGCTAAGATAATCCGCAGCTGCACTCCCCAGAAAAAAAAGAAACTAAAATACGCAACGAACCAGGCGAAGCGGACGCGCGCAGGACACAGCGAACCATGCTGAAAAATCAGTCGTCCTGCGGGGAGGAAGCTTCCGCGAAGCTCACTCCCACTCCCACTCCCCTATTTATCTCCCCCACCTCCACCACCCCACATCTCAATCTCCTTCTCCATCCACCACCATCCCCTGACCTGACTCCTGTAATACCTTCTCCATTCCATTCTTTGTTTGTTTGCCGATCGAGTTTCGGCGCGCCGGCGATCGAGATGAAGCTCTCCATGCAGTCGCTGGCCCGGAAGCTGTCCATCCCGTCCCCGAAGCGGGGCAGCAAGAAGGACAAGCGCGGCATCTCGCGTAGCGAGGCGCCGTCGTTCGCGTCCACGTCGTCCACGTCCTCCTCGGAGGAGGGCGGCGCGCTGGCGAGGTCGTCGACGGCCCCGAGCCCGCGGTCGGTGCTGCTGCAGCCGGCCGAGATCTCGCGGCGGGAGCTGGAGGCCGTGCTGCGGCGGCTCGGCCACGCGGACGACCTCTCCGCCGAGGAGCTGGACGCCGTGGCCGCCATCGCCGCCAACGAGGACGCGGGTTCCGGCGGCGACCAGGACGAGCTGATGGAGGCGTTCCGGGTGTTCGACGCCGACGGCGACGGCCGCATCGACGCCGAGGAGCTCCGCGGCGTCATGGCCGCCATCCTCGCCGACGGCTGCACCCTCGACGACTGCCGCCGCATGATCGGTGGCGTCGACGCCGACGGCGACGGCTTCGTCGGGTTCCAGGACTTCGCGCGCATGATGATGATGACCACCACCGCCACGGCCGGCACTGCTACCACGACAACGGATGGCCCGAGATTCCTGTGAATCCATTCATCCATCCTCTGTTCCCGCTATGTTCTGTTCGCCACTTTTCCCGCGAAATTTCGGACGGCCGCGATGCGCTTAGATGTGCGACTACGCGTATTAAGAGGATGACCGTGGCTGCGGCAACCAGTAGGTGCTATTAGTAATCAAGAACACTCTGCTAAGGAACATTCACCAGCTAAAATCCCAAGTTGTAAAATCTGTTCAACAGAGAAGTCGAGTGATGGGCTGATGGCAATGGGAATGCATCGTTGCTTGATTTATTTTCTCTTAATTACAGTACGTACATTTAAATAATTTTTAACGTGTAATGTTGCAAGCTACCGTTAGTATAAAACATTCTTTGGCTTGGAAGTATCCAGGTCGTGATGGGAATCTGTTGGCGTCGCACGTGAAATGATTGAAGATTCCGACGAGCCGGGACCGGACTCACGGATGAATGAATGCGCTCGCGATGGCAACGTGGCGCCGCACGGTGCGGCGTGGACTGACGGATCCTTTCCGTTTGCCGTCTGGCCTGTAGCAGAAGCACATAGATTCCTACCGGTTCCATGATACTCCCTCCGTTTCAATTTATTTGACTTAGATTTATACAAATGCAAATGTATCTATACGTGTTTCGTGTCTAGATACATCCGTTTGTAGACAAATGAGTGTCAACTAATTTGGAACAGAGCGAGTATTAGACTGCTAACACCGCCACGTGTCAGCAGTAGGCACTCGTTAGCTAAATGCGTGATACTACATCGTGGAGAACCATAGCTAGATTTGCATAGATTGCCCCAATATTTTTGGCACGAAAGCTTGGTGGTAATGTTATGGATAGATTCTGATTTAGCTATCACTGATAACAGAATTATGGAACTTCTCTCTCTCGTCGATCCACCGTCACTGTAGCAGGAGGAGAAGAGGCGATTTTTGGGCGAATCTCGTCGATCCACCGTTGCTCGCCGCTGAGCCGCGGGATTCTCCTCCTCCACCGGTCGCTCCGGCGGCGGGAGGGTGGGGGATCCCGGCTCCAGCTTGTATATATGGTAGGGTAGGGGAGTGTTCTCGCCGGCGGCGCCTTGGAGGAGGTGGGGCTGGCGGCAGGTGGTTTGGTGTCGAGACGGCCTTCTCCGGCGGTGGATCCCCTCGGGGTTCGTCGTCGCCGCGCTCAACTTGCGGAGGCTCGGGGCCCGGCGTGGTGCTCGAGTTCTTCGTCCTCCCGTCGGATCCGTGCTGGCGGCGGATCTGGCGGCTGGAACCCAGGGCTGGACAAGCTCGGTGGCTTCCATCTGCGTCGACGACGATGACGGCTGCGGCAAGGCGGAGGAGTTGGAGCGAGAGGGCACTCGCCGAGCTCGTTTATGGGCACAAGTTCCGCTGCTGCGCGGCGGACGGGTTCTGCGGCGTTCTTGATCAAGAGAGGTGCTCTCGGGGCGTGGTGAGAAGGAGGACGGCGGGCATCGTCGACGACGCCGGTGAAGAAGCTGCGGTTTGCTCTAGGCCTGGATCCCCTGCGTATGTGTTGTATTTCGTATCTGTACCGTGTACTTTGTACGTGGTTTGATGTTAATATACGTGGGCTTTCTAAAAAAATAAATTATGGAACTTCAAGGCTTTTCAAAGCTGCCCATGCCGCACCAACCGGAGTTCAACATATGGGAGGCCGGTGTCTCATATTCGAAGGCTTCAGCTGTGCTTGTGAATGGTTCATTAGCACACATATTCTGTTCGAGTCTTATCATCGGAATTTCAGTTGAACTTTGTTTAATTTTCCGTTAGCCCCTCCTTCCCCATTTTTTTTCTCAAAGAAAAGGAATTTTTTTTTTGAAAGGGATTACAGCTGCGTATTCAACAGAGAATACAAAAACAGAGCAGGAATACACAGCAGTACAAGCAAAGGATACCCAGCACAACAGCAGCATCAGGGATCGCTGCCGAACCTCCGCAAAGCCTGAACAAATCCTTCGTCGCCGAACGTCGCCGGAGAAGAAGGCGCCAGGCCGCCGCGAAACCCAGGAAGGGAGCCATCCCACTCATGTAGACGACCGCATATGCCGTCCGTCGCAAGCAACGGAGCTGAAAGACGCTTAACGCGCACGGCCATGGCGCCGCCTTCCCTCAGCCACCCCTCTTCCATCGAGCCCTGCACCGGGCACCACCACAGCTCGCCGGAGTCCCCGCCACAAGCAAGACTTGATCCCACCTCCTCTCCTCGCCACCTCGGCCGGCCAGAGAAGGAAGAAGAACAAACCTGAAGAAAGCAGAGCACGACGCCAGCAACACCTCTCCCCACGCCACCACGGCCGGCAGAGCAGGTCCGAACGCCGCACCAAGGACCAGCGGGCACCACCAGAATCCCAGAGCTATTTCTCCTGTACAGACGAAGAAGGCAGCGAGCGCCCAGCACCAGCTCCCCGCACCGCCACAGCACCTCCAGCACCTCCTCAGCGTGGTCAGGAAGAACCACCCCGAGACGAAGAAGAGGGCGAAGGACCAAAACTCCAGAAGACGCCCATCGCCTCCGCCACGATGGCCGATCTTTGAGTACCAAAACTCGCCAGATCCAGAGATCTGGGAGAACACAACACCGCTCACCCGCCGACGCCGGCCAGGGAGAGGAGGAGCGGCGGACTTATTCACCCACGACGACACCGATTTCCTCCCCAAATCAGTGCGTCAGGGACCTAACTCTACCCTATCTACACACCGAGCGCCGAGGAACGAGATCCCGACCTCCTCACGCCGCCGAAGCGAGCGGAGGAGGCCAGGATCCACGCCCTCGCCGCCGGCGGAAGGGGATCGGGGACGGCTCTCCCTTTTCGCCTCTGAGGTACTGTAGAGGAGAGGAGGAAGAGACGGACACGACTGTGTGTGCCTTTAGATTAGTCTAAAGAAAAGGAAATTATTATGATAACTGATCTATGAAGTCTCGTGAGGCTTGCACATACAGTCGTATTACTCCTGCTGTATCTTGAGATGCTGCACATGGTCTTGTTTATTCTACCTTATCAGAAATATTTCATCAAGTTCCGAGATAAGCTCAGAAAGCGATAATTATCAAAAAATGCTTATCAATCAGGAGGTGTACTAGAATCTAGACACCAACATCCGTGCGTTGTAGCCCTTGTTTCGTCACTTCCACTTGCCATTTTCTTCTCGTTTACTATTCTGAGAGGATAATTTCGCCACTTCATCATATTATCTTCCCATTCAGAAATCAGTGTGCTAACTCTAATCCTGACGTCGCCTTCAAACTGCTGTCGTAAACAACCCTGTTTTTCTTGCAAGAACGTTGTTTGTGAAGCTAGTGCGGGTGCCGCTTTGAAGTCCTATATTTTTCGAGGTTGTTCGAGCCCCATTTTTTATGCTTGAAGAAGCACTTTGCTGCGCAAAACCTGATCACCCCAGTCACCAGCAGCAGCCTGCTTAAAGCTACTAATCATAGGTTAATCATGGAGGAACAACAAAGTGAAACACAATCATGTACGTCCTACTCAAGGTGTCTCCTAACTATGAGTAGAACGGCGCTAGCCAACGTGGCAAAGCAATGTGACCTGCCTACTGTGGACCTGTGGCATGTCATGGACCCTAGCTAATGACCTAAAGTCCGGGACTTTTCCTTGCATGCGGCGCTGGGTAAAGAGTTGGCAATTGCCAAGCAAATGTTGTCGTTGCCTCGCAGTTGTTTTGTTTGCCTCGGTAAACCGCCTTGGAGTTTCTCCGCAGAGACTCGAGGAGCATCATCAGTTGTTTTGTTTGACCAAGGATACTGTACTGGGCCCTACAATGAGGCCAAGAAAAGTTTACCGGAGGAAACTGCCGGTATCTTGCATGCAGGGGCCCCAACGTCTTTTGGCCCGATTGGTTGGCTGTTTAGATTTCCGCTCCGTAAAAAAATGAGGGATGGTTCCTTAAATTACGGACGTTCCGACCTCCCTAGAATATTATCGGCCGTATAAGGTCCAATTACCCCGATTCCAAGCGAGGCCTTAGCATCTCCAACGGCTGGCGCAAACGGATCAGCCCAATTCATTTTTGTCCGAACGGACATGGAAGGCGCAGTTGTCCACGCGGACACGCTGTTTCGCCCCAAACGCGGCCTATTTTTGGTCTAGCTTTGGACGGGACGGACAGCCTCTCGGTCCGCCCTTTGTCCTCCCTTGTCCGCGGCTGGCCCAGTGGCCAGTCACACAACCCCCTCTCCACCTTACCAATTTCTTCCCGCCCCATTGTCTCCCGCGACCGCCGCCGCCCTCGCCACAGCCGCCGCCATTCAGTCTCTCCTCCACCGTCGGCGCGCGTAGCCTCGCCGGCGTGGTCAGATCTATTCGCCGGCCCGACCATCTTCCCAAGGGAGCTCTCGACAGGCCCCGACGACCGCCTCGCCGCTGCCGCCCTCGTCCTCTTCTCCAGCCCCGATAGTAGCCAGCCAACATCGTCTCGACCCTGCCGACGCTCCGAAGGTGTCCCGGAGTAGCTCTCGACGGGATGCCCTCCTCATTTGTCTCGGACTCGGCCGCGCAGTCCACCGCCCCGAAGGTGTTCGACGGATTGACCGGGACAAGGTTTGGGCAATTTCTGTCCCTTCTTTGCATTTGGCCGGTGCAAATGGTGGTCGCATATATTTATTGTTCATTTTATGTAGATGGATAGCGATGACGAGTTCTTCTACCACACTTTCATCGATACTTCAGATGAATCATCGGACGATGATAGCGATATCATGATGGCCGCGGCCACTCTCAGCCACAACTTCAACGAGAGTGCACTGCCTCGGCACGTCGGGTCTGTCATTGGGCGAGCGCCCGCGTTGGATCGTGACCGAGAAAATGGCCACCTTCAACTTTGGAAGGACTACTTCAACCCGGTGAAGCCAACATATCCGGACTTTGTTTTTCGGCACCGTTTTCGTATGGCGAAGTCAGTGTTCATGCGTCTGCTGGAAGGAGTGAGGGCACATGACAACTACTTTGAGGCGAAGCCGGATGCAACTGGTGTGTATGGCTTCTCCTCATACCAGAAGTGCACTGCAGCTATCCGGATGCTTGCATATGGAGTGGCTGGTGATCTTATTGATGAGTATCTGCGTATGAGTTTCTTCGTTTTGCCATAGTTCGGCACCCTGCTAGAACATGGAGCAAGGAGATGATGTGGGAGGTGATGACAGCTTGTGTGATCATGCACAACATGATCGTTGAGAATGAGCGAGATGACGAGAGGCTATTCGATCAAGGATGGGATTTCCAAGGACAGTTGGTTGAGCGAATTCCTGGGCCGGCGACGTTTGTCGTGGTGGGATCACGGCAGATGCCATGGGTATGGCTTAGTTGGGGCCGAATGGTCGTTGGGGGAATCCGGGGAGGGTTTATGCACTCAAGACGTGCACAAGCTAGAACATGCAAGAAACCACAAGAACATGAACAAGAAGCCAAGAAAGCCAAGAACACAAAAGACACCACGATGTACCCAGGTTCGGGGCCTTCGTGAGGAAGTAAAACCCTACTCCTGCCTTTCCTCTCTCAATATATCAGTGTAGTTCTCAGGTACAAGGTGCTCCTCAAGCTGTATGATGCTCCCAAAGTGAGAGTTCTAGACGGAAGATGAAACTATGAAGGGGGAAATGAGCCAGGGTTTTCGCCGTCCTCCTCCCTGGAGGTAGAGATGCCGCATATATACACAGGCCGAAGTACATTTTTACCCCTGCCTACAACTGACAATGGCATGGCCAAAAGGTAGAAGACAAGCCTCTGCCTCCTGCCAGCTCAACGGCCGGACTGTCAGGCCAGCCAGGCCTAGCTTTCCTCTTCCGGTCATACTTCAGTAGCCTGCCGAGGTCTAGCCTGTAGACCTTTCCCGAAATAGCCGAGTCAGCTCCTAGGCCTCCGAGCTTCCGGGAAACCCGTGGACGGACCTCGCCGTCCTCTGAAGCCTCGGGCTACGAGCTCTGCGGCGCCCGTGACCTCTCTGACATGCCTCGATCCTTGCTGCCAACCTCAGATAACACTCCTGATCCTATACCTCGGTAGAGAATACCTTATTCCTGTGGTAGCTAGCTGACTGCCCCGAGGTTGATATCTCGGAGGATATACCTCAGAGAATATACCTCGGACGTACACCTTACGTCGGATGACGCCTCCTGCGTCCTTGCTCAATCGCTACCTCGGACAGCTTACTACCTTTACCTTACATGTCTTTACCTCATCATTACCCTACCCGGGGGTAACCCCCCGACAGTAGTCCCCGAAGCTGATGTGGTCTTGCAGCCTCGGATGAAAGGCCGCACCAGGTTCAACCCGAAACCACATGCGCTACGATGTTTTGCAGGTTATCGAACCAATACTCCGAGAAATCCATCGGTCTATTCCTCGGGCCATACTGCTTTTCCGAAGTATCCGCCGAGATCTCGGACGTCAACCCATCGATTTCTGCATC
Source organism: Poa pratensis (assembly GCA_947311845.1). Taxonomy (NCBI): domain Eukaryota; kingdom Viridiplantae; phylum Streptophyta; class Magnoliopsida; order Poales; family Poaceae; genus Poa; species Poa pratensis. The sequence continues at coordinate 3,539,126 of CAMZMU010000055.1, forward strand.
TTTACTGACTTCGGTCAGAGAACACTGTTCACGTGTCCAATCCGTCACTTCCTGGTCCACGATAGTCAAAGCACTCGAGTGCTTTCCACCACGCGGCCCACGTCAGCGGAGGTTTCCCGCTTGCGCCGCTTCGCGCTCCAGTAACCGCGCCGCACGACGGTTTGCCTCCTGCAACCGATCCTGTGGCCTGCTCGTCCACCGCTATCTTCGTGCCACGTGGGCATTTGTGCACAAACGATACCACTCGCCGCTCCGATAACCGCGCGGTAGTGCGCAGTTACCGCCCGCGGTTATAAATACGGGCCCAGGGCAGTGCTTCCCTCTTCTTCCTCATTCACTCGCCGTCTCGCCTCCATCGCAACCAGTGCTGCCGCTTCCAGTTGAGAAGAAACGCGTTCCCGCCGCCGCCGACGAGCAGCTCCTTCGTCGCCGCTGCGACCGCGTCACCGGCGCCGCCCTTCAGCGCCTCGTTATCACGGTATGTACCCCCTTTCTTGTTACCCTAGGCATTGCTCTAGGTTTCTTCCTCTTCGCGCTTTGGTTCTTCATATGTTCTTGAATAAAATTCTATTTACCTCCTCCGGTAGATCTTACTCGCATACTTTTTGGGTAGAAATGAGTTTCATACCTCGGACAGACGTTCGCCTAGCATATATGTGCCTCTATGTACATAAGATAGCCGTCCAACTCCTTTTGAGTTAGCCAGATATAGCCTTAGATTCCAGATTTACTTTTTCCTTTGCTAAACTTCTGTGCATTCTCTGCAGATTGATTCTGCCGAGATGTCTCCTCCTGAGACTTCGGAACAAACCGAGGTTCCAGACCTCGAACTGGAGGTCAGAGAACGAGCCGGCTGGGAAGGTTCGGATGTAACTCTGGACGAAATCCAGTGGCTCAGGGCGACTCGGCGGATTCCCGCCGGGGTAGAGTGTCGCCTGCCAGAGGGCGAACTCGAGCCTCAAGTCAAGCAAGGGGAACGGGTGGTCTTCGTCGTGCACTTCCAGCGCGGCTTCGGACTGCCCGTTAGTGACTTCTTCCGGAGCCTCCTCGACAAGTTCGGACTCCAGGTTCATCACCTCCCCGCCAACGCCATCACCACTCTCTCCTGCATTGTTTCCTTCTCTGAGGGATACCTCGGCCTCAAAGCCACGGTAGACCTCTTTTCCCGCTACTTCCAACTCAAGCGGCAAGTGATCCTGGATCCAAAGAACAAGGATCTGCCCAAGCAATTAACCGCCTGCGGAGCTGCCACCATAGCTCCTCGCCGAAACTCCATCTTCCCACGTATCACTACTCCGGACACCGTTCGCAAGTGGCTCCGGACGTGGTTTTACGTGAAGAACTCCGGCGAAGAGGACCTCCTCAACCTGCCGGCGTTCAACCTCAGCCCTCCTACAGAACAGCTCAACTGGGACTACACTCCCCCTCACACCGGCGAACTCAAGTCCATCCATGGGTATATTGCGAAATGGCAGGACCCGGAAGACCCCGGGAACGACGGGAAAGTCCTGACGGCCGACGACTTGGCCTGCACATTCGTGAAGCGCAGGGTCTCCCCTCTCCAGGCGAGGTCTCACAAGATCTGCCACATGAGCGGTCTTTATGACCCCACCCGACATACGCATGTTGCACTGGACAATGCCGCGGTAGCTCGGCGAGTCCGAGCTATCACCAAGTCCAAGATCTCTGACGCTTGGACATGGGGAAGGGAATCCCTTTACCTCGGTAGAAAAATTATCAAGATAAACGTCGGTAGCAAGACCTCGGTAGCTGGACCAATCCAGCGAAACAGGTACGCTATTCCGACGTTTTCTTCGATACTTCTTTACCACCGAGGTCTTGCTACCGACGTTTCTTGATAATTTTTCTTCCTAACTCCTTTTCATATGTCTGCCATACAGCTGTTCGCCCGCCAACCGCCGAGGATGGAGTCCATCCCGGACCACTTCGGGCGGATCTCCCTGTCGAGGACCCACCATCCAACGTGGACCCTGACGACGAGGATTATATGCCCATTGCCTCGGCCCGCATCACCACCGCGGGTAAGCCTCAAGCACAAGCTTCAGTTCAAGAGATTTCGGATGACGAGGAGGGGTTCCTCGTCATGGAACCAATAAACGCGGTACCTCTCTCCGCCTTCCTCACCTTCCGAACTTTACTCCAGCAACCAGCCGGAAACGCGCTGGTGCCGCAACTTCGGCCGCCGAACCATCCGCCACTGGAGCCTCCGGACCCACTGAGGCTCCGGTCAAGAGACGCCGGCTGAAGAAGTCCGGACTTCCTCCTCATGCCCGGGGGGGCAAGAGGTTTCCTACCTCGGATGGGTAATGCTTTGCTTCTATAGCCAACAATGTTTGTTGCTTAAACATATTATCTCGGTATTAACACTTGACCATCTTCTTTTCGTTGCAGTGCCCCCATAGACGTGGATCAGGAGGTATCCTCCATGACTGCACCCGTTGGTGCCTCTGAAGCCACGACCACCCCGACGAACTCTCGCCCGGATCTCCTCCACCGAGGTCTGGCCCGGCCTTGGGGAAATCTGCCCCCACCCGAGGTCAGACTTCTCCGCGTCCTCAAACGGATGCGGGCAATCGCGCCAGAACTCCGGCTACCGCCTTGCCGGAGCCTCGACTCTCCCCCCGCAGCCAGACTGCCCGCAACCAACAGCAGCAACAGCAGAAGCATCAGCAGAAGCAACAGCCCAAGCAGCAGCCCCAAAAACCAGTTCGCCAGACTACCTTGCCGTTGGAGAAGGGCAAGGAGAAAGAAAAAGAGACGGTGAAGTCTAAGGTCACCCCCAAACCAACATCTGGGTCTGGCACCCTGACTATCTCTTCTCCCTCAAGGATGCAACCGAGGTCTCCTCCCCCGGCGACACGCCGAATTCCTCCATTCGCCGCACCCATTGATGAGACTGCCCCTCCGGCCGAAGAATATGCTCGGAGGGCATCTCTTATATTGGATAACCGGCCTGCTTCAAGCTCCGAGGCTACTTTGGCCTTGGAGGCCTCGGTTAGGGGCATCGAGCAGGGCGGACCGTGGGGATTTCCTCCTCTGCGCACTGATAGTGACCAGAGCCTCGGCTCCTTGGAACACTACAATGCAGACTGGAATTCTGCAGACATGGACGAGGTCTCTTCTGCCTCCTTGACCGCCCAAGGGGACGAGCATCCTGCGGGAGCAGCGCCTGCGCCCGACGCATGCTTGAAATGCAAACTTCTGCTTTGCTTGCTACTCGAGCTGTCAACGTAAGTTCCACTTTCTTTACTTTCATGCAGTATCTCCTCTAATATCCACCATCTCCAGTCCCCGAGATTCGAGGTAAACTATTGACGCTCCGCCGGAGTTAAAATTGTTTGGCTTGAATCTTAACTCTCCATTTTCATCCGACGTATCCAATCCATTTTATCTCACTTTAGCATGCACCTCGGGTACGAGTCCCCGAGACTCCTGTCGAGGCATACCCCGGCAACATTTTCCCAATGATTGACTCCGAGTCCCCGAGACTCTTGTCGAGGTATAGCCTTTCTAACCGAGCTATATTTTTCTTCCTTGCAGAATGCTATGAACGTCCGCACGGATATCTTTCATACCCTCTTGTTTGACCACAAGAAACTCCACGACGAGCACAAGGCCGTCCTTGCAGAAAAGAACTCTTTGGACGAGAAGCTACAACAAGAGAAAGCCGAAGTAGCTCGTCTGGTAAAGGAGCTCAAGCGCATCACTGAGCTGCGGACGTCTGAAAAAGAGCAGCTGCAGGCGGAAAAGGCCAGTGTTGTCGAAACAGAGAAGAAACTTCGGGAGGATGCCGCCAAGGATCACGAGAATGCGCTCCAGTTAGCCGAGGCCCGCGCCACCTCGGCCACCGAGGCTTATGAAGCCCTTCAAGCTTCGGTTAACCAGCTCCTCCCGACGCTGCAACATCAACCAAGAAATGGACAGTAAGCTTCTTGCCCCCCTTAGCCTTGCTTTGTCCTCAACATTACTGGCTCTTTGCCGAACTGTTTCTTTCATTATTAACAGGCTATCCTCTGCAGAGCACTTCACCTACACCCAAGTCTCGGCCCGCAATATCACTGCTCGGCACAGGAGAGGCGTAACGAGACGAACCCCGATGGACCGTTGAGGACCACATCGTGGCCATCAAGCTCGGATCCATCCCTTGAAACCATTGGGTCCGAACTCCTCGACGCAGGTCTGTCTGCTTTCCGAGCCTTATGGCCTCTTGCCGACGCTCCCAAACTACGCCCGAGCTCGCCGCCAAGCTTCGTGAAGCCGAACAAAGACTCCGAGAGTGGCGTTCATCTTCAGCTCGCGCTGGAGCTGATGCCGCTCTCAAATTCATCATGACTTGGTGCGAGAAGATCGACCTCGAAAAGATGGACACTCTTCGCCGAGGCTCGCCCTGGTCCTCGGACCCAATTCTCATCAAGCGCCGCGAAAAGATGGCTGCCTTCTTCGCTGGATATGCCAACACAAGAACTTGAGCGAAGGAGACACCTACTCCGACGCCGAGGATTACGAGCCAGAAGACGAGGAATACGAAACAGAATCCGACGTCGAGGCCGAGCAAGGTGACGACGGTGAAACCCGCGAAGCAGAAACCGAGGCTTCTCCACAACCTGATGCCGAGGTTACTGCCGACGTTGCCAGCACTTCCCAGGCTACCTCGGCTCCGGACGAAATCCCTGCTGCATCGGCTGCTGCCGACGTAATTCCTGATGCCTCGACCTGAACTTATGCTTGGCCAAAAAACTTCATTAAATCCCCGGTATGCCGGGACGCAGATGTAATCAAACTTAAGTAGTTCCTTTGCTACCTCTATTACTATTATGCTCATTCGAACCATGCTTTTCTAAGCTTTATGTCGAATCCTTTTGAATGATTGCTCGAGTTTACTTTCGTGTTTACTATATTTGGCATTCTTTGCTCTTGTCTGCCATTCTGGCGTTCGACAGTCGAGTCACAAGATTGTTGTTCATAGCATACAGTACTTGGTAAATTCCGAGGTATGTTTCAAAGTCATCCGACATAAAAAAGAAGTAAAAACAGGGGTTAGTAAACGACATATGCCGAACTGTCTTTTTGGACCGAGTCCCCGAGTTCATTTTCATGTTTCCCATGTTCTTTCGTCTTTGCTCTTGACTGCCATGCTGGCGTTCGTCAGTCGAGTCACAAGATTAGTTACATAGCATACAGTACTTGAAGTTTGAGACGAGGTTCAAAATAGTTCGGCATACGAACGAAGAAAGAGTACAAAAAAGAAACATGCAATCATAAGAGCGAGGCAGTCCCCGAGCTCACTCTCGAGGTGCCGAAGTTTTTATTTAAAGATCAGCCGAGGTACATACATTACTTCCTTCAACAGTAGAAGGGTCGGAGTAGAGCTACATTCCATGGACGCTGAAGCTCCAAATCGGGTCTGTCCAGCCCATCTCCCCTTGGTTCCTGTGCATCTATAAGATAGTATGAATCATTGTGCAGAGCTCGGCTCACAATGTACGGTCCCTCCCATGGAGGTGACAACTTGTGCCGCCTTTACTGCGCTGCACAAGCCTCAGCACTAGGTCTCCTTCATTAAACTTTCGGGGTTTTACATGCCGGCTTTGATAGCGTCGGAGACCCTGCTGATATATTGCTGACCGAGATAAGGCCAATTCTCTTGCTTCCTCAAGCAATCTACAGCATCTTCCCGAGCTTCTTTAGCCTCGGCTTCTGTGTACATTGCCACTCTGGGCGCATCATATTCAATGTCGGTTGGCAGCATTGCCTCGGCCCCATAGACCATGAAAAATGGCGTATAGCCAGTTGATCTGTTCGGTGTGGTCCTTAGACCCCACAGAACTGCTGGTATCTCATCGATCCAACACCCCGGTGTTTTCAACAGTGGTTCTTAGCCGAGCTTTGATTCCGGCCAATACCAATGCATTTGACCTTTCTACTTGCCCATTAGCCTGTGGATGAGCCACCGAGGCTACATCAAGTCGAATTCCCTTACTCATGCAGAACCGAGCAAACTCTCCGACAGCAAAGTTCGTGCCGTTGTCTGTAATGATACTATGAGGATATCCATATCTCAGGATTATTTCCTTCAAAAAGGTCACTGCCGTATGACCATCCACCTTTCGGATTGGCTTCACCTCGATCCACTTAGTGAATTTGTCCACCATCACCAGTATGTGAGTCATATTGCCTCGGGCTGGCTTGAATTCTCCCACCATGTCCAGACACCAAACTGCAAAGGGCCACGTGATAGGAATGGTCTTGAGCGCCGAAGCTGGCATGTGCTGCTGCTTGGCGAACCTTTGGCACCCTTCACATTTCCGAACTATATCTTCTGCATCGGCATTGGCGGTGGGCCAATAGAACCCGTGCCGGAACACCTTGGCCACCAGAGCTCTTGTGCTGCAATGATGTCCACATTCTCCTTGGTGGATCTCTAAAAGCATCTCCTTGCCTTCAGCTGGTTCGACACACCTGCAACACCTCGGTCACACTTCTCTTGTATAGCTCCTTGTTGATGATGGTGTATCCCTTAGCTCTCCTCTGGATTCTCCTTGCCTCGGTTGTATCACTTGGCAAACTTCCATCGGCTATGAAGTTCATGATCTGCTCCGCCCATTCCGGCACTGGATGCAGAGGAAAAAGCCTCTCATCTATCTCCATTGGTTCGGTCGCCATGATCTCCTTCATGATTTCCTCCACCATTGCTCGGCCAGTCCCCGAGTGTTGGTGCGAAGTCCCCGGGTCAGACCCGAAGTTCCCATCATCTATCTCCATAGGAAAAGCTCCATCAGTCCTCGGATACTGCGAAGCAGTCCCCGAGTCCGGCCAAACGCATCCGACGTCTACCTCCATAGGAATAGGCTCAGACTCCGAACTTGGCGGTAAGAAAATTGACTCGGAGTCAGGAGGGCTTGATTGAAGGAGTTCTCAAATGGTTCAGCGCTATCCCCGGTGGCACCGGTTCTTTGGATGAACCGAGCTTGACAATACGTCGGCGGCTTCATTCTCCCCCGAGGTATGTGCTTGTACTCACATCCTTCGAAGAACCCAGACACCTTTTGCACATGAAACCGATACAACTCCATGTTCGCATCCAATGCATCCCAAGTGCCGGTGGATTGATGCACCACCAAAGCTGAATCGCCGAAGCATTCTATACGCCGGACACCTATCTCCTTTGCCACCTTGAGCCCATGGATCAGGGCCTCATACTCCGCCACGTTGTTCGACGCCGAGAAATGGATTTGCAGCACATACTTCAACTGGTCTTGCTTCGGCGAGGTTAGGACTATGCCGGCACCTAATCCGACCTTGGTCTTGGACCCATCAAAGTGCATCTTCCAATAATTATAGTCCGGCAAGGGCGGCTCATATTGCATCTCGGCCCAATCGCATAAAAAGTCCGGTAGCGCCTGCGACTTGATTGCATCTCGCCTTTCATAATGCGGAGTATATGGAGATACCTCGATCGCCCATTTGGCAACTCGCCCAGTTGCGTCCTTGCATCCGATGATCTCCGAGATTGGAGCATCACATACCACCGTCATGGGATGCTCTTGGAAGTAATGCTTCAGTTTCTTAACCGCCAGGTATACTCCGTACGTCATCTTCTGGTAGTGGGGGTAGTTTTGCTTCGACGTGGATATCACCTCGCTCAGGTAGTAGATTGGTCTCTGCACCGATTTGCCTCCTTCGTCTCGCTCCACCACCACTGCAACACTTACGACCCGGTTTGTAGCCGCAATGTATATCAACATCGGTTCATTCTGCAAAGGGGACGCCAACACCGGAGCAGTGGACAACATCTTCTTCAGCTCATTGAACGCCGCGTCCGCCTGCGGGGTCCAAGTGAAACTGGTACTTTTCTTCATAAGTTGATACAATGGTAAGGCTTTTTCTCCTAGCCGACTTACAAACCGACTTAAAGATGCAAGGCATCCCGTGAACTTCTGCACATCTTTTAAACAGTTCGGCAACTTCATTCTTTCGATAGCTCGGATCTTAGCCGGGTTAACTCTATACCTCGGCTGATACGAGGAAACCGAGCAATTTTCCAGCCGGGACACCAAAGGTGCACTTGTCCGGGTTAAGTTTCAACCGATACTTTCTTAAGTTTGCAAATGTCTCTTCGAGGTCTTCGATGAGAGTATGCTTCTTTTTAGTTTTGATAACAATGTCATCGACATACACTTGCACATTCTTGCCCATTTGAGAGTGTAAGCACTTCTGCATACACCTTTGATAAGTTGCCCCGGCATTTCTCAAACCGAAACACATGACACGATAGCAATACGCCCCATACGGGGTAATAAAGGCAGTCTTTATTTGATCATCAGTGTTCAGTGGGATCTGGTGAAAACCAGAATATGCATCAATAAAAGACAACAGCTCACATCCAGCCGTAGAATCGATCACTTGATCAATCCGAGGTAAAGGAAAGGGATCCTTCGGGCACGCCTTGTTCAGGTTGGTGAAGTCAATGCACATGCGCCACACCTTGACTATCGCCGGTTCGTCCTTCTTTTTCTCCACGAGGACTGGATTAGATATCCAGTCCGGATGCAGCACTTCCATGATGAAGCCTGCAGCCAGTAACTTCGCCAGTTCTTCGAGTACCACCTTTCTTCGGTCATCTGAGAGCCGCCGCGTCGGTTGACGCACTGGTTTCACCTCTGGCCGAACAAACAAAGAGTGCTCTGCCAACTCCCTCGGAACACCTGGCAGGTCTTTAGCCGACCATGCAAAAATGTCCCGATTCTCACGGAGGAAGTGACAGAGCGCGCTTTCCTATTTCTCGTCCATGCCAGCACCAATGATGGCGAAACGCTCCGGGTTCTCCGAGTCCAGCGGGATTTTCTTGGTCTCCTTGGGCACCTCGAATGAAGCGCTCATGTCCGGAGTAATTAGTCCGGACATGCCGAGCTGAGTAGACTGCGCCATTGCCACCACCTTCTGAAGTTGCTTCTTCTCCGCCGCGATCACCAAGGACTCGGCTAAACTAGATCCCGCCGAGGCACATTGCATAGCCTTCTTGTAGTCACCAGAAATGGTTATTATTCCCTTGGGCCCCGGCATTTTCATCTTTAGGTAGGCCACATGAGTGGAGATCATGAACTTGGCCAAGGCTGGCCTTCCCAGCAAGGCATGGTAAGGGCTCTGCAAGTCCACAACCTCGAACTCAAGACTTTCAACTCGGCTGTTATCTCGGGTACCAAAACCCACGTCGACCCAAATCTTTCCCATAGGTGCACAAGAGACCCCGGGCACAATACCGTGAAATGTACAGCTGCTAGGCTGCAACTGGTTCGGTGAGTATCCCAGCTTGACCATGTGTCTCGGTACATGATATTTATGGCACTCCCATTGTCCACCAAGACTCGGGTGAATCTCACATTGTTGGTCGGCCCACAGAACGTCGGATCCACCACCAGTGCATAGTTTCCAGGGCTCGGCATGATCCGAGGTGTATCTTGCCTGCTCCAAGTGATCTCTTGCTCGGACCAATTCATGTATTTCACCACTGCTGGAGTTACTGCATTCACCTCCTTGGCACGCCTCAGCATACTCTTCTTATCAGTTGACTCAGTCACAAACACCACGTAACTCTGATGTACTTCCCTATAATCATTACCGGGGTTCTCATACCTCTGATTCTCAAAGGACCACGTTTGGCTTTGGCCGGCACCACCGTTGTTGTTGTTGCCCTGGGCACTCACTGCATTCACCGGTTTCGCCTGCACCATCTTCTGGTTTTGGGCCGCATGCACCGGGGTTGAATTTGCTCCGGTTAAGCTCTGATTCTGCGCCGCTATGGTCGGCTTATGCTGCTGCTGCGCGTTCGGATATTGAGGTCTACGCCATTGGTTCGGTGGCCCACTCCGGTTTGTCCCAGCTTTCGCCCCTTCTGCAGCGGTTCGGTGATGAAAACTACACTGCAGAGTGGTATGGTTGGGTGTTTTGCCATTCCTGCCATGATAGATACATGGCCCATTCACCAATGACTCGTAAGTCACAGGTGGTCCGGCCTCCTGCCACTGCTTCGCACCACCTCCCTGATTCTGGTTCTGGTTCGGAGTCCACGCCTGACCCTCAGTCTTCGGTTTCTGGGCGCCTCCAGGTCCGGACTGACTTGGGTTTACAGCATTGACTTGGAAATCTGGTTCTCTCCTCTTTTGCCCGAACTCTTGACGGTTATCAAACCTCGGTCCGTTGTTGCGTTGTTCATCGGATTCCTCCTGTTCCGGGCATTCCCATCCATCAGAGGCTGCATCGGATCGCCAAGGGCATAGGAATCAGCTATCCGAATCGTCTCGGCCAGAGTCTTTGGCATATCTCTCTGGAGCCTCTGCCACAACATGCTACCATACCGACATCCATCAGCAAACCACGCTATAGCCTGTGCTTCGATAACTCCCTCACAGGAGTTCCGAACATTGCTCCACCGAGTCAAGAATTCTCGGTCAGTCTCATTGTCCTCCTGCTTGCACGCCTGCAAAAGCTGAGGTCGGTTTGGCCTCTTGTAAGTGCTGGCGAAGTTGCTATTGAATGCCTCCTCTAAATCCAGCCAGCAATTGATGCTATTCTCCGGCAAATTGTTCAGCCAGTGTAATGACCCAGCACACCACTGCATGTTGTAGTGTACAAGTCATTGACATAATACTCACGGAAGGACCATTCCGTAAATATTACATCCTTCAGAGTAGTACAACAGAAACATAGTCGGTCCAAGGTAACACTATAGGATTACAACACTATTCAATACAAAATCTCGAGAACCTTCTTTACAAACAGAAGTAGGTCTCGTGCAAAAGAAACTCTCAAAAGACTCAAATCGAAGCACCAAGCTGGATACCAGCTCTACTTCTAACTCCTAATCCACTACTGTGGTGGTCACAGCCCTAATCTATCCACCTGGAATCTCCGTGTCTAGAGTTGTTTTCCTCCATCCAATTATAGTCATCTTGTCCATAGGAATTGTTGTCGACGTGTCCACCGTTGCACTGTTGTCGCCACGGATCCGTTGGCATAGTAGAGGTTGACTCCTTCAGACCCACCAGGTTGATTTGACTCCTTGTCGAAGATCTCCCAACATCGCTATGGATTCCTGTCCTTCCTCTGCTGTCTCCAATAATCTAAGCAGGGGTCAACGGAGGAAAGAGTGAGCAACACGAGCGTTACTCAGCAAGTTCATATAATAGGAATAAGGTGTTTTATGCACTAGCTACCATCCATACCAAAAGGTCATGGATGAACATGCATAACTTTGTAAAACATTTTTAGGAAAAGATTTATTTTATCTTCAGAAAACTATGCCCGTCATCGATTCACAGGTGCTAGGGCCTTGAGGAGCCTCCTTTCCTGCAGCGTTCGCCGTTCCTTCCTGGAACGTGGAGTAACATGTCACATTTTTACACTCTGCAGAGGTGCGTTACTTTACCCATAAGAGACCAACATCATGTTGCACAACCAGGCGTACTTTCCTGTCCACACTTCCTATGGTGTGGGGCCCGATTGTTGATCCAGGCCATTCGCCGTGCTTCTCCAACAACCCCGCATGCCCACCCAATTCATGCATAGCAGAATAACCCCTGGCTCTACCCCTCACGGTACATACCTAGGCATCCCCTTGCAGACCATCATAGACCCCAGTTACCGTTGGGAATTAAGGGATCCCACCCATGTGCATGTAGTCCCGCAAGATCTACAGCCTAAGGAACTGGCAGTCCGTTGACATGCGAAAGGGAGAAGATCACAGATGACTTTCCTGTCCCATTCCAAGTCTCATGGTTAACGCTTCATTTACGGCGCAAGAACGCTGACGGCATTGGTTCTTAAGTCCTAGGTAATACTTTCCCATGCAAATGGAACCTCCACCAACCACATCATTCCATGGTTCCATCTGCCAGCCAACAATATATATATAGCAATTCACATCATTCGAAGATAGGTTTTTCTTTTTCATGCAATGATAAACCATAGTATTTTTCATTTACTTTGATAAACATAATCAAGTAGGACATGAGCAAGAGTGAACTTGCCTTGGATAGGAATAGCAGTTCAAACCCTTCGGGGTTCTAGGGTTTGCGATAAAACCCCGAGTTCTGAAAAATAGCAAGGTAATCCGGATAAGGACTACAGAAAACTCTGGCAAGATGCTATTATGCATAGTAATGAAATGCATCGCAAAATACCCCCAATCATACCCAAGCTTAACTAGGTAAGCTTCATTTTAAAATGATACTTCGATAATATCGTATTAACTTGACTTAAGTTTGTTTCATCACCTTTAGGTGATGTGTTTTGGTGCTTAAGTTGTTAATGAGTTGAGATTAGTGAATGTTCAAGATTTTGGAATTTGATTTGATTACTTAGTAATTTTGGAATCCTAGTTCTTCAAGACTTTAGTGTGTTTCACTTTTATTTAAATTATGAAGTATTAACAAATATTAAGAATAACCACTTTTAAGTTCTTTTATTATTTAAGTATCACACTTAAAAGGAAATAAGTAAAGTAACATCATTTTATGTTTCAATTTTCTTAGTTTCATAATTTTGTTTTAAATGAAGAAATAGAGATTTAAACAAATTATTAAAGATAGTGATAATAAGTGATCAAATTTTATTAAGTAAAGATTTCAATTTTAGATTATGTAAATATCCTTTTATAACTATTTTCCCTATGAAAAATATCATTTTAATTAACCATTTAATGCACACAATGTAGGGCATGAAATGATTATAACATATTTTAAAATTTGAAATTTAAACATGTGAAGCCTTTTAAATGAAGCTGAAATGCATCCAAAATAGCATTTCAAATAAACTCCATATTTAAAATGATAATTAAATTGTTGTTTCAATTTTAGATTGATTTTAATTGTAATTGATCACACATTCAAATGATATAAATAGATAGATTTTATTTTTCTTAACATTTTGGTATATTGTTTGTATTCCTATAACTTGGTGATCTTATTTTAAATATGTTATAAATCAAAGATAAAATACTTAATACTGCATAATAATATATTTAGATCTTTTAGAATTATATTATGTATTTTAACTACTTTAAAATATTACATTTATAATTATTTTGATTAAATATAATTTTTAGAATTTTCTTATTACTTTTTATTTATGAAAGTACTAATTTGCCCCTGGTCAACCCTGGTTGAACCAGGTCTAAACCCGAGCCGGACTCGGGTCAGTCCATCGACCCGAGCCACATGCTCATCTCCTCTCGTTCCCCTCGCTCCCGTGCTCCTCTCGCCACCTCCGTCGCCGGCCGATTCCGGTGAGCTCCGCCGCCGTGCTGCGGCGCAATCGGCGCGCCCCGCCGTCCTCTCCAATCCTACCCCGGCGATTTACTCCTACTAGCCTGATGCGGCTGCTCTCGACCCCAACCCGTACTAGGGTTTCGGTGGCAGCGCGGCATCGCCGTGCTCCCAGCCCTAGTTGCTCCGCCGTGGCTTGGTGCGGTGCTGCACCCTCTGTGCCGCCGTGGTGGTGTAGGTGAAGAATGCGTCCCCGTGGCCCCTTCTCCTCTGGCCACACGAGCACTGCCCCGTCGCCGAGGAGCTTGTGTCCATGGGCGCGGGTAAGCCCTCTCTCCTCTCCTCTTTCTTCTTCTCCTTCCTTCTCCTGGCCTATGGCCCTGCTCTGTGATGTGTAGCATGTAGTAATTCTAGGTTTTCTATTGCTAGGTGTTGTGCTGCCTCGTGGCTCCTGTGATGTCCTCTGGATTCTACCCAAATGTCCATGTGAAAAATGCTGGAGATGATTTAGCTAGTGGCTATTGCTGTGGTGACATTTGCTGGTGCTGTCTTTTGCTATATTCACTTATCTGCCAAAACAGTGTGGCAAATGTGTGCTACTCTGAACCTTGTGTTCAGAGATGTGCCACTGCTTCACACAATTTGATTTGTTTAAAGAATGGCCTAGTTCTTTTGGTAGAACTGATTCCTGAAACTTGGTAGTGCTATTTAGATATGTGGCTTGTGCTTGCGGTGCCCTTCCCTGTGGATTTGTGCCCAGCAATCCATATGATGGATCTGTGCTACCAACAGATGGAAATCTAAGCAAACTGCTTATGTGCCTTTGCTCTGTGGAGTGAATTTACCTCCCCTGCCTATGATGCACAGGCTGAGGCCCAAGTTTATTACGAACAGAGGCTGTGCTTGATTTTAATCCCTGTGATGAAATTAGCATAGCATCTCTATGCTAAACTGAGGGTAATACCCCAGCCATCCCACTTATTTAAATCTAGCAATTTCTTTTACTCAAGGATGTTGAATATTCACCTCCTGATGTGTGATGGTGATGGCTGTGTGGTTTATTTTGAGATCTTGTGGAAGACTTGATCAATCAGATCTTGTGGCTCTCCTCCATGATCACTTTGTGGACCTACTCCTTCTTGTTCACTGTATTGGCGTGCTTCTCCTGCTCCAGGCTGCTTCTCCCGAGCTCCTTGCCTTCCTCCTAGCTCCAACTTGATCTTGTTCCTCTTTCCCATCTTGATCTTGCTCTCAGCAGTGATTGAGTAATAAAATTGTGGTTGATTTGGGTGGTTTTGGTGATGTGGTATGTGCTGTGCAGAGAAGAACTCGAGCTGTTCTTGCTGTGAGAAATGTGATGCTACTTTGCTAGCTGCTGCGTCCCTTGCTCTTATCCCCTACTGGTTGTGGTGCTGTGGTGTTGACAGCCAGGTGAGTTGCATGGATGTGTGAGCTGTGTGCTTGAGCTGCCTGCCTGCTACCCCCCAGATCTTTTGACCTGAGAAGCATGGCTTTGGCTGGTTTGGAATTATCCATAGTGGCTTCATTATTTTCTCATGCCAAGTGGATTTCTTTGCCTTAGCCAGTGATGTTGCTCTGAGGCTAATTCTTTTGTTAAGAACAGATGCTTCACTAGGTTCCTTGTTTTAAATCCGATGATGTGTTTAGTAGTGCATCACACTACCAAACTGAGGATAATCCTAACCCTAATCCCCACTTTGTATTCTATATTGTTTTTCTTTTTCTTTTGTATTGCAGGAAATAATTTATAAAGTTGGAGATCAAATGAAGAAGAAGATACAAGAGTTTCTAGTTTAGGAATATTTGTAATTTTCCCTTTTTGTATAATTCAGATTGTTGTAATATAATTGTAAAGACAATGTAATTTGTTTTTAATCAATAAAATTATTTGTTTGTCTTTGCAAGAATTCATAAGTTGTAATGCATATTGCAAAGATTTGAATTATTCATATCTCCATTAATTTCTTTACATAATTATTGTTTTAGTTTCTTAAATGTTTGAATTTGAATTTACTTTACAAATTCAATTATTTGAATAATCAATTTGAATTCAAATTCCTTCTTCAAGCAAATTTCTAAAGGTCATATAAAAAATTATCGAATTCACCTGAAACGATCAAAAGCTTAAATCATAAGATGATCAAACCTCGATCACTCCAGGGTTTTTAGTTTGCGAAAAATTTATTCGGGGGTTTTTTTTTTCAAATGCATCCATGTAGATGCACAAATTCCTATTTCTACCCTTCGTTAGTTCCTAAACGCTGGTATATTACAGCCAGATCCGAGCAGGACCTTCCAACATGTGCGGGAGATACCGGACCGCCCATCGGCGATTGCCGCCCGCAATGTATACTGCTGAAACATAATCAGCTAGCCAATCTTGCGGCTTGGTGCTCCCATTGTACGGCCTGGTACTCCGACCCAACTGAAACTGAGACACTGGTGGAGGTGGTTCCTTCATGATCCGAGGTCCAAAACACGCCGGACCAGGAGGGCCTTCCTCTTCCAACTTCTCGGACATGTAAATCCGATCTAGCTTGTATCGCGCGTCACCTGTAGGCAACGTCCGAGCTCCGATACGCTCTCCCAATGCACCATCCACTCTATAGAATCCAGCCTGCTCCATGGCTGAATTTCCATCATCATATCGGTCGCCACCTCGACCGACGCTCTTCGGCTGCGGAACATACTCCGGCTCTTGCTGATACTGCTCCTGCGGCCGGGGTTGCTGCTGATGCCTCGGGGGCTGAGGTGGTTTACCTCGGCCAGCCGACGCTGCTTGCCCACCGTTCTGATTTCCCTGAGCTGAACGGCCTTTAGCTCGGCTTGCATCACCTGGGCCGGGGTCTCCATTGGCTCGGCTAGCGTCGCCGACCTTTTGCTTTCCAGCTAACACCGGATCGTACACTTGCAGCTGCATCTCCTTGTTCCGACCTGAAGTGACACTCCGGGCACGATCGGCTCCTCCGACGTGTGGAGACGAGGCTTGCCCCTTGGACCTCTGGCTAACTGGCCTAATCGAATGGACCGCCTGCGAACCGCCAAGCCCGGCCTTGCGGAGGGCTTCATTTTGCTTGCTGGCCACATGCACTAACTCATTGAGCCGCTTCTGCTGCTCACGCCATGCATCTCCGGTCAACTCCGATAGCCCGGCCCTTACTGCTTCGGCTGCTCTAAGGTTCTTAGCTGGTGAACTATACACCGGCCTACCAGTAGCCGACCTGCTACTTGTTGCCTTACTCGAGCCCGAGACTGCAGCCCTAACCATCTCCTCATAGAGGTCCTTGCCTCGGGGGCTGAACAGAGCAGCTTTCTTACGCCGCACAACCGGAGTGAAACCATCCTCTATACCATGTGCCGCATTGTACTCCTTCTGCTCCATATCGAACTGCTGCTTAGCCTCGGCCAGGAACCGAGCTTCTCTCATCACTCTCTGGCGCTCTGCCTCTAACCCGGCCACCGTATGCTCCACACTTGCCTCTACCGCGAGTGGCCGGGCTAACCTATCAACGATAGATTCTAAGGGAAATTCTTCCCTTGGCATACCCAACTGCTCATTCTGACTAGGTTTCTCGTACGGAAACTTCGCCGCCCGACCTGATTTCTCAGGCAGCGCAGTTGGCGTCGCCTCTACCTCGGCTAGCGCGACTTTGCCAGCATCCGCCTTGCTGGCTGCAGGCTGGGTACCAGCCACCATCACCTCCACACACCTCGGAGGGCGAGTAACACGTTGGCCCAAAGCCGCCAGGAGTGGAGTTTCGTCGTCCACGAGTACCTGCTCCGGGTACTCGCGAACCACCTCGACAGCAACGTATGTGGGGAAACTGCCGAGCATCATGAGGAAACCATCGGTGGGGAAAGGCTTGCCGGCGAAGCACCCCGCATTGTCACTCACAAAGGCGAACTCGCCGATCTTGGTAACAAGGCCAGAAAGAACACACTCAGAGGAGCCCGTCCGGATAGAAACTCCACCCAACGCCTCAATCTGCCCCACGGTGGGCGCCAACTGTCGTGGTGGGATCACGGCAGATGCCATGGGTATGGCTTAGTTGGGGCCGAATGATCGTTGGGGGAATCCGGGGAGGGTTTATGCACTCAAGACGTGCACAAGCTAGAACATGCAAGAAACCACAAGAACATGAACAAGAAGCCAAGAAAGCCAAGAACACAAAAGACACCACGATGTACCCAGGTTCGGGGCCTTCGTGAGGAAGTAAAACCCCTACTCCTGCCTTTCCTCTCTCAATATATCAGTGTAGTTCTCAGGTACAAGGTGCTCCTCGAGCTGTATGATGCTCCCAAAGTGAGAGCTCTAGACGGAAGATGAAACTATGAAGGGGGAAATGAGCTAGGGTTTTCGCCGTCCTCCTCCCTGGAGGTAGAGATGCCGCATATATACACAGGCCGAAGTACATTTTTACCCCTGCCTACAACTGACAATGGCATGGCCAAAAGGTAGAAGACAAGCCTCTGCCTCCTGCCAGCTCAACGGCCGGACTGTCAGGCCAGCCAGGCCTAGCTTTCCTCTTCCGGTCATACTTCAGTAGCCTGCCGAGGTCTAGCCTGTAGACCTTTCCCGAAATAGCCGAGTCAGCTCCTAGGCCCCCGAGCTTCCGGGAAACCCGTGGACGGACCTCGCCGTCCTCTGAAGCCTCGGGCTACGAGCTCTGCGGCGCCCGTGACCTCTCTGACATGCCTCGATCCTTGCTGCTAATCTCGGATAACACTCCTGATCCTATACCTCGGTAGAGAATACCTTATTCCTGTGGTAGCTAGCTGACTGCCCCGAGGTTGATATATCGGAGGATATACCTCGGAGAATATACCTCGGACGTACACCTTACGTCGGATGACGCCTCCTGCGTCCTTGCTCAATCGCTACCTCGGACAGCTTACTACCTTTACCTTACATGTCTTTAACTCATCATTACCCTACCCGGGGGTAACCCCCCGACAACGTTCCAGCAGTATCTCCACGTGCTTGGTGAGATGCAGGATAAGCCTATGCACATCCAGCTTCAGAATGATTTGGTGGAGCATCTGTGGACTCAACTTGGAAACCAGTAGTCCTGCCCTCATTTATTTTATTTCATTAAACAAATTATGCTATTTTATTACATTCTGTGCACTTTATTGTAATAAACCCTATTATTTATCTACTTGTGGACTATTCATAATTTGTTGCTACTTTTCTATTCATAATTTGTTGCTATTTTGCAAACTTGTGTCACAAGTAGGTTAAAAACATAGCCAAAATCCGAACCATGGGAAACATGCGCCGGGCCGTTGGGGGCACCCCAACCCCCAAACGGACAGAGGCCCAAATGTGTCTGCGGTCCGCCCTAAACAGACCAAATCGGACACATTTTGGTATCCGTTTGCGCTAACCCGTTGGAGATGCCCTTAGCTAACCATATCATCTCGTACACAAAATTAGCAGTCCAATTTCTCTGCCTTCCTGTCCCTGTTGCCCCCCGGTTTCTAGCAGCCATTGTTGTGTGTGAAATTGCCCAACAAATCACCGTCGCTTATGGAAGCACAGTACGGTTAACTCTTAAAAAAATACTACAAGGTCAAAGACGAGTGCTCTGCGCTCTGATGCGGTGCTTGACCGGAGGAAAAGACGGAATATTTGTACCTGTCAGTGTAGATCAGTACAAGGATGTATCTAGTAGTATTTGTATATATACTTTTCTGCTGGTATCTACGCTGGCATTTCTACCAGTCATGAGTCCACAGCACATTGGCATCTTGCCCTGCAACTTCGCTACGTCGGCAGCAGTAGTTTACTTCCCGATCGCCCGGTTTCGGGGCAGCTCCTGTGGCCGTTTCCACGGCCGGTGACAAAGACGGTTGAAGGTGCTCACCGGCTAGCTCTGCTCCCGGTAAATAAATCAAAGCAAAGAAGTTGCAACCACTTTGCATGCAGTTGCAGGTGGTGATGGCGATCGATGGGCGGTGAGCGTGCCCGAGCCTTTTCTCTCCGTCTTTTTGCGTGGGCAAGAGCTTCCTTCCTCCAATGCTTTGCGGCATTACTATACTATATTTGTGTTTGTAATAGTAGGTCGCACGTAGCCAAGTTTGTCTTGTTCACGGACCCCTACATACATGGTTTGCTTCAATTTAAGTTTTGCAGTTCCGGTAGTGGCGCTGTATCGTCTTTGGCTGAAACTTCTGCCGTCTGCGGATGCACATGAGACATGTTTCTTTTCCTTTTCTTTCCCTTCCTACTCCCAGCCGTAGGTGTAGCTTTGAGCTTGAGCAGGGAAAAATGGGATCCGAGGCGCGCGTGCGTGTGTGGTTCGGTCGAGAAGGGAGCTTCGCCGTTGCTTCCTCCTCTCTACGCTTCACTGTCTTTCGAGAGGTTTCCCTCCAAGCAAAGCGAGGCATCAGACTGAAGATCTAGTCCAGGTTTTGTTTGGAACTGAAACTGTACAATATATGTATGCTTGGAGAGCGTCAGTCACTGCTCTATTATGCTTGGACCGGTGCTAACTCATCTATTGTCACACGTAAAGTTCACTCTTGAATATTGGCTAAAGTCGTAACTAGCGCCCGTAGGTAGTGCCAGGGATTAGATAAAATACAGCTAAACCTATATATTATGTGCACTTGAGGGCCGGCCGGGTGGGGATCTATGCTGCTCCACGGTAGCATATAGCACCCACTGGAAGGTGCAAATTCTATAGCCAATGCGGCCCAGACCACCGCCAGTTTCTTTACTCTCATATTCCACATTTCCATGATCAAACAAAAGTTCCTCCTTTATTATGATGTCACGGTTCAGTCCCGCATCGTGTTTTCAGGAAGATCTAACATACTCTATTTCTTTATGAATAGGCAAAATAATGTTTAAATTTCCATTTGTATGAGGTCCATCGCATCATATGGGAGAAATAATGTGCTCTATTTTGTTATTCTAGAATGAGCACTTTATTGATTAGCGAAGTAATTTACAAAACTGTTTCTTTATAACAAGATATACACAACCAACAACTCACCAAGCAACAGAATAGTAACTAATATTGAGCGGCGGAAAAAATCAAAACATATTCCGCAAGCAGCGTTGACTCTTGGGCGCCGACTCGGCACTTATGCTACGAGCCTATGATGCTTATCCACAACGGCGGGCACGTCCTGTTTTTCCTTGCGCCTGGCGCGACATGCTAGACGGTGCTACGCGAAACAACATGGACAGCCAAGAGTTACCTTATTGAATTGATTCACTAATCAACTGTCATAAAAGTCTGAACCATGTATATGAGCAAGTCAATATATTTTATATTTCACCACTTCCCTTCTCGTATAGGCTATTATAGTGCTTAGCGTGAATTCGGTGTAGGCGACAACTTTCATACCATCTCGATATTGGCAGAATCGTTGGAGGGTTCGGTTATGTGTATATAGGAATCGAGAATAGCCCTCAATGTGGCAGTACGGATTGTATATGATACCGGTTGGAGTACTACTCCAAACTGTATTCGTATAGGCATATTACATGTCTAACAACCTCGACGTGGTGTTTTACAAGGACGCCTTCTAAACGGTCAGCACTCAGCGTCGACCTGGAGCTTAACGCCTGGGAGCATTGGATGGAACCAATGTGCGTTGTGCTCCCTTATTCAAAAAAAAGACGACATCCTGATGGTCAGTGGCGGACGCAGGAACAAAATGGAGGGTGGGCTAAGAAATTATCAAAGGTGCCACCGGCGATTTTTTTTTTTGACAACACATGTAATCCATAATTGCACTGAAAGGACTATATAAATAAGTTAAAGTCTGACAATATTACAGCTCACCAAATAATTCAAACACATAATAAAGTCTGACATGATAAAATATAGCATAAATAGAAAATTACATCACTATGACTTTTTTCTTACTCTACGCTCTCTCATTGCCATGAAAGCTTCCACTATCACATCTTCACTTACTTTCAAGAACAATTCTCGCTCAATAAATGTCACTAAGCAATGGTTCAAGAGCTCATCACCCATGCTATTTCTCAACTTATTTTTCACTAGACTCATTGCAGAAAAGACTCTTTCAACATTCGCCGTTGCCACCGGTAAGATCAGTATCAATTTGAGAAGCAAGTAGACCAAGTCATAAACAAGGTCCTTTTTTGTCTCAACAAGCAAAATAGAGAGCTCACCAAGATGATTTACACATTTGAACCTCTCATCTTTTCTCATGTCATCAATAAAGTTTTCAAGTTGGAACTCAAGCCTTATCAAATCCACACTTGATATGTCATTGGGGTAGAATTGAGCAAGTCGCATTACCTTTTGTGCATCATAAGAAGCAAATGAATTCGATGGATCATTGACAGCATATCTTGATATAGGAATTCTTTCCCCTGGATCATGTGGAAGGAAGTGAGAATCATATGAACTTGCAGTCGGTTGTTGGGGTGATGGTGGATTTGGTGTTGGCTCTTCCATTTCAGTCTCACTCTCAAGCTCACAATCAGAATGGCTAGGTGGTGCAGAATCAATACATCTTCCACTACTGGCCAACAAAAGCTCATTATTCGGTTCATGTTTCTTCTTAGCTTCATGTTTCTTAAAAAGAGATGCAATCTGGCTATTTCTCTTCATAATGAATTCTACAATTAGAATAAAAATTGTCAATTGGTTGCTAGTTCAAGACAATATAATGGAAATACACAATGCATAGCAAATTGGTTCCAAATTTATTCGGTTGGGGTGGGGCAAATGGAAAATCAGGGGTGTTATACCTACTGCCTTGGGGCAGGGCAGGGGCTGAGGCCTGAGGCTGAGGGCGGAGAGCCGGAGACAGGCGTGGCGGCGGCGGCCGGGGGTGGAGACAGGCGTGGCGGCGGCGGCCGGGGGCGGAGACAGGCTTGGCGGCGGCGGCCGGGGGCGGAGACAGGCGTGGCGGTGGCGGCCGGGGGCGGAGACGGGCCTGGAGACGCCGGCCGGTGGCGGAGACGGGCCTGGCGGCGGCGGCCGGGGCGGGGCAGGCGCGGTCGCGCGGAGACGGGCGAGTCGGCCGCTGGATTCTCCAGCCTCCAGAGTTATCCGAGCGAGTTGAAACCTAACACTGAAAAAAAAAAGATGGGCCAACTTGGGCCAAAATATCTGGGGGTATCCGATTTTTGCCCAAAATTCTGGGTGGGCGGCAGCCCACCCTGCCCACCCGCTGCGTCCGCCACTGCTGATGGTAAGCGCACCTATTCATGGCCCTACACTTATGCCGTGATGTCAGTGGAAGTGTCACACCACGACGAGTCGGAGGGCCGATGGACCCCACAATTAACCAGTGGCGGAGCCAGTGGGTGCAAGGGTGGGGCTAAAATTTAGCCCAGCTCAAAGACATGTTATAAAAGAGGATGAAGAAAAATAGAAAAGGCCCATCCCATCTTAGGCCTGACCCACCCTAGTGAATTGGGCTGGATCCGCCACTGTAATTAACCGGGGAGACACGACGATCTTCAGAGGAGAATAGTGCCTCTCCATGCGAGGTCGGCCACCAATGGCGACGAGGATTGGCATGGTTATGTATCTTACTCGTCTATCTTCATGCCACATGACCTACCAGTGTTTTTTTTCTGTGAAGGTTGCTGGTTTCTGGCGTACTTTGCACATGTCATGCTACACAACTCGCTAGGTCCGGCCAGCGCATAAAGCAGTTGAATTCAATCATTGTCTATGCAGTAGAATTCAGCATTGGATCTAAATTCTACGGCTATCCAAAGAATACAAACAACTATGTACACTTGCATGCATCACAAGGCATTATCGAAATACTCATATGAAGTGCGGAATAACACATGTACAAATCCACAATAAGGTTCTGAATTCTGAATTACAACGAGATGAATGGACGAATCGATAACGAGTCCGTAGATGGCGATGATGATGGAGACTGGCGTCGAGGCCTCTAGGACTGAAGTTAGAGCGTGGTGGATGCCCTACTGTCAATTCCCCTCCAAATCCTTTCCGGGCGCGAGTTTTCTCGTACTGTTTCGAAGGTTGTGCCTTCTCTGTTCGTAGTCTCCTAGCAAAATTTGTAGACGAAGCCGCCATCACCTTGTACGACCGCTAGTACGCCTAATGACACATACATAGTGAAAATGAAAATTTGATTATAGATGGTCATGCGCATTTTCGAGTATGTTATATTTAGTCAGTTTTTAATTATGCAATTCAAATATTATTGGTTCTACAACCACCAAAAACCTTATGCTAAATAAAATATTGCGTGTGTGGAAAATATTCTTAATCATTTATTTTGTGGAAAATATGATTATGCCATGCTAGAAATTTCATATGGATTATCATGTTTATGTCGTATTTATGCGTTCATATCACTCAGATCAAAAGTTGAGTTCATAGTTTTACTTCGTAGGATTTTGATGTAAGATGTACAATCATGAAATTTTTCATATGAGCAATGGCAAGATTATACGTGTAGGGATAATTATGAATGTATTTTAATGTGGTCCATTACACTAGGGGCCTATCATATGAAAAGAAATATTCATATCATGTTATTAAAACTTATGAGTATCATTTTAGTTCTGGCTAGTTAATAAAAAGATTCAACAGGCAATACACTTACAAAGATATGTTTTAGTTGTAGTGTCAATTGGAAGAGTAGTTTGCTTTTATTGTGGTATGGTAAGTGTGTTCTTTTTGAAGGAGAACATCATCGTTAAAAAAACACATCATCGTATGAATATTAGTCGGGTCGTTTACATATCAATTTGTATTTGTAGTGATTTTTCTAAGTGGATATAACTTATTTTGTGATAAAGTGGATAGAAGATAATTTATCCGTTCTTGAGAGGTAGATCAACTAAATAGTGAGAATTTTTGTATCACCTTGTCTAAAACTTTCTCCTGCCCATTTGTTCTATTATTTTAAAACACACGGTGTTTTTCGAAATGTTATGTTCCAAATATATACACGTGCCCCAACTTGCAAGTGTGTCCATTATTTTGTATACAATATGTTGCTTATAAATATATTTTTAGAAAACCACAACATTAATATAATGATATAAATTTCTTTTGACATGTTTCGATATTTCTCTCATATATTGGGAGTTAAAAGATAAAAAATTGGACACTTTTTAGAACACCATGTATTTAAAAATGAAGGTCACTATAATGTATCTATTTTCTTAACCATCTCACTCTCTGCCACCCCACAATCTTTCAATCTAGTGGTTCTATACTCTCATTCACCATAGACTATCACAGAACGTGTCAGATTACATTTTATGAGAGAAACAGAAACTCATGAGCCATAGTCAATTGTTTTTCTTGTAGACATATTGTAGCGAGCACACGACTTGAAGAGCTTAAAATTGAGATAGTCGTGCTAGTATGTTCCTATTCTCTATTGCATTATAGGTGGACATTTGCACAACTTAATAAGCTCTGAATAGAAGTTGTGCCCTAGGGACAGAATACCAATATTTAACTTTTCAATAATAGAGTGTACGGTGTTGTTTGTTATCACCATAAAAAAGGCAGACGAAATAAGGAAATAATGTGAATAGAGAACAGATCTGGTTTCATTGTAGTACATCTAAAAATTAACAATGCGCAGATGCTCTTGCAATATATTGCCACATAACCTTTTCTTATGAGGAGAGTGGATTTTTGGAACCCGGGCTACATGGAGCCTTTTTTTTTTAATATTCGAAATAGACAACAAATTCCCGGATGTAGATATTGTTGAGATCTACATTCGTGCAAAATTTCAGCTCCAAATTTATTGTATTTTGGGCTTTACAAAAAAGACAAATTAGGAAAAATTTCAAAATTTTGAAATTGTGCATTCTTCACCGCCAAGATCCACCCGTTTGTCTTTTTTATGCAGCCCAAAATACAACAAATTTGGAGTTGAAAATTTGCACGATTGTATATCTCGACAATATCTACATACGGGATTTTTTTTCCTATTTTTGAAAACTTAAAAATATTGATTTCGAATTTTCAAAAAAACGGACTCCATGTAGCCCGAGCTTCATTTTAGGTTTTCGTTCTTATGAGATACTTTTAATATCGACTCTAGAGATACTTGCACAATAGAAATTTCATTGCTTCTGGTAATAAAATATTTTGAAAAAACTATATAACTGGAAGAGGGAAAGCGGGAGAGATCGATCACTCACAAGAAAACAACGCGGAACAAGCTGCAGTCACAACGGGCGAACATAGAAACCAATTGCGTCAACTGCTGTCCCTGCACGGACGAAGAAACCAACAATACTACTATTGTTCTGCTCTGGATCTGGAGCGACAAACGTATCTCCTGTTACTTCTCCAAAAGGTCCATAGGAAGTCATATTGGTGACAAAGGTGAGCGAGATTATAAGTTTGGGTACTCCATAACACGGTCCAATTGTCCCTGTAACTTTTGTTATATACTCCGAAGGGCGAAGCTTAAACTGTAAGAGAAGGAAAGCAATGATGAACAATACATCATGGTATTTGTACGAGGTGCAATTAATTGGCACTATCTAGAACATACACTCATGCAGGCATGTCGATGAAGAGTGAACAAATTAAGGTTTATTTACTCACCGTTGAAACACTCCTACCCTTGGGACCCCATGGACCAACACGGTGCTGCTGCCCATTGTGGTCACTGTAAGAAAATGCAAGTGAATCTACGATGCCTCCGAAGTTAACTGTCACGGTTTCCAGACGGTAGGGCGCCACCCTGATGTCACGAGCCCTCCCTCCATTTCCACCAAATGGCCCAATCGTCGAAAGAAGAGCCTGAGCGCAGGACAACCATGTTAGAAAGGAGATGAGCAAATAAAAAAACATCAAAGAGGTTAGGAGTAAAAATCAGTACATCTTGTTTCTTCGTTGGTACCAGCTCCTCAGCGATCTCTTCTTCTTGATCATATATCATCTCTTTTTCGAAATGTCTCCTCAAATAAGCAGTAGGACAGTTGGGGTTAGCGTTCGTTGAATTCCGAAACACATTCTCTGCAGCCTCGACTTCCCATAGTCTGGCACAGCGACAGTCCATTTCAACTTCCACAATCTCAAGGGAGGTAAGATTCTCCAAGCCCAAATCGAAATTACTATAAGCATCTTTTGTCTGTGCCAGATCAAAACAAAGATAAAGTTTGTGAAGCTTCTTCATGGCTCCTCGTTGAACACCAGCCCCACTGCACGGCTTGCAAACCTAAGGTTTGCTAGACACCGAAATGCTGGTGCATGGCCACTGCTATTTGTGATTTCCAACCTTCCCTCTGTGGCTTCTATTACTTCCAAATCCAAAGTACGAAGCATGGACAGAGTTGCGAGCATTTCCACATTCTCCTGCTGTAGTATTTTCACCGTGATGGATAAATCAGAGAGTCCAGAGAGTGACGAATTTATCCACCTTGGCAGTTCAGAGAACGGGCTGAACTCCGTCCATATGGACCCTGGCCTCAATATATGTTCAGCCGGCTCACGGGTACATGCTGTAAATCTCGGAGCTGTGAAGGGGCACAGTCTACTTTCAATAAGAAATCCAGGGACGAATCTCTTGCAAGAATATAAAGAGTTTCAAGTTTCTGTAAGTTGCACAAACACTGCAGCAAATGCTTCTCATATTTTTTGTCCCATCCATAGACTGAAACACGAATCTCTAGCACTCTCAGTTGTCTAAGATGAACCACAGTTGCTGGCAATCCTTCTATTGTGGCCTCCTTTAGGTCCAATATCTGCAGTAACAGTAGATTCCCAATTCCTTCGGAAGGTCAATGCAGTAATGACCATAATATGCCTGACTTAGCCTCAGATATCTCAAGTGAACCAGATTCCCCAGACCCTTAATGTTTGAACTCGTGCATTGTTCTAAATCCAGGACACGTAGGACTGGGAAGATGGAGAGGGATGGCATCAATTCAATAGCTCGCGAGGATACAACAAGTGTCCTCACATTGAGGCAACCTCTTTATTGTGTGAGGTATGCCGTGCTCTTCCTTTCTATGTCGGAGGGATAGACGATGGATGTTGTCTCTTGTTCAGATGGAAAATGATGGTCACTCAATATCGTAACAAAGTTTTCTTCAGCTGACAACCAAGTGACATACTCAAGTACCATGTCGTGCACACGACAAGCCTGTGCCCTCCCGAAGCTGTCAACCTGGGTTGGCTGGATCAAGCTTCTATTAATGAGCTCGTTGAAGTACTTATCTCCCACCTCATACAAGTTGTCATCCTCTCTTCCATGAACAAAATTTTCAGCTACCCACCTCCAAATCAACTCGTCTCTCCCGATTATAAGATCCTCCGGAAACATACTTAGACATACTTAGATATAAAAAACAAGCCCTTAGCTGTGAAGGCATATCATAATAACTAAGTTCCCTCGCAAAAAAAAAATATCATAATAACTAAGAGATAATATCTCCCGCATGGCCTGAACACCACGACTACCAGTAAGTCCAGTTTGAATTGAGTTGTATACACTATACCAATCATCCTCTGATTGTGTCTGTTTGTTTGCAAGTAGACTAGCTACAGTAACAATAGCTAATGGCCAGCCATCACATCTTTTTAAAATTTTCTGACATACACCGTTAAGTTCAGTAGGGCAACTATCTTCATGGAATACTTTGCGGCAAAATAGCTTTTCAGAGTCAACCTTACAAAGAGGTCGTAGTTCATGTATAATACCATGAGCGTTGTGAGAAGAGATGCAAAATTCAGCGACATTACCAATACGAGTTGTAGTAATTATTTTACTGCCACGGTTGTTGTCAATCAAAACACACTTTATATGTTCCCATGTTGATTCATCCCATATATCATCAATCAATCATCAATAACGATGAGATACCTACATTTTAAAAGACCATTAGTTGGCAAATGTTGCTATGTACAATCAAGTCGAAATGTGCAATAAAATAATGCGAGAACCTACTGACTACATGTAACAATGTTGTTGTCAATCGTTAATTATAATGTACGTTCCCCTTTCAAAAAAAAAAATGTATGTTCGAAAAATACAAATATTGAGGAGGTTAAGTCCGGATTAGGGGGATTTGTTTTGGATTCTTTAACATTTACTTCAAAGTGGACTGGAAGGATGAGAAGTGGTTAGGGATAGCCATTTGTATGTTCGGTTAGAAGGATGAGGAGCGGATAGGTTGTTATGGTGAAATTGTTGAGGTGGTGAGATTACTCCTCTAACTTGTAACTTTGACAACACAAATCAAACAAATGCGATTTAAACAACACCAATTTCGAAAACTGAACTAACTGCAACAATATTTTTAGCAGTTAACATATTTATAAGCTGAATGAAATTAACTACATACAACTAGTATGCTGTATCTTTTTGCTGCTACCTTCGCGTCACCACAACGAGCAAGTCTGTCAGCATCTACTCCTTGAATTAGGAATGCGCAATTAACTTGATGCAGTTCACTAATTAACACATATGTAGTCATGACGAGACCATTAAACACTTATTCTTCCAGTGCGAGTTTGCTAGGTCTATATGGTCAGCTATCCAGATATGTTCTACCTTATATCCCCCGCGCAGCGTTGCAAAGATTTTCGGTAATTGGCTAAACGGGGTTGATTCTAGGTTTAAACTACTTATTAGGTGAGAGCGATTGCAGTTATTTGGTCGCTATGGCTATGTAGAAATGACAAGATTTTTAATGATAAAAATTCTTCTGTTATGCAGGTTATCTACCGATGCACAGCTACGCTCCGATCATGGTCGGCCCTGCAGCGTGTGGAGCACCGAGAGCTGTGTTTGGAGGTGTCGTCACGTTTGGAGGCTGCGGCGAGGGAGTTATTCTCCCAGCATGGATGGCCACATAATCTCCGGATCGACCCCCCCCCCCCCCCACCACCAAAGGCGTCTTTACAATTTCTCATCATGATATGTAATTCGTCTTTTTAATTTTCGCATACTTCGGAACTTTGGAACTTGTTGGGGCTGTGTGCATCCTAATTATGCAGAGGCCGGGTGTAATGCTTAATACTCTTAAGTAATAAAATCCCTTTATCAAAAAAAAAAAATTAACACATATGTAATTTAGCATAGCTGACCTTCACGCAGGCAGAACTGAACCTTGGAATGTTAAGCCGCTACGTAGTACGCTGGTCCTGTTCGCTGACGCCGCACGGCAGAAAGAAGCACAACTCGAGGGAACAGGAAGAGCAGAGTGGCAGGGAAGAGGCATCGCCGCCCCTGCGCGCCCTCGGTCCACCTCGCTGTTCCAAGAGAGATCCACGAGAGGAGAGAGCGTGCATGCTAAGGGAGAGAGGAGAAACGGGTAGCTCGTGTCCGGCTGCCGCCTCCGGCCAAAAACCACCGCCTAATCTGCCACAGCCAGCGCCCGCCACGAGACGGGGAAGAAGAAGAGTGACGAAGCAGAGCGAAAAAAAAACAAGTTTCGCTTTGGGCCTTTGGTGAGTCATTTTGGTGAATGGGCTCAACCAGATTTTTAGTTTGTTTTTGGGCTCAACCAGTTAAGTGGAAGTCTCGCGTGTGCATATCGGTGAGGAAAGACGCACAACGTGTAGGGGCTCTTTTGATTGATTCAAAGGAATTTCATAGAAGTGAAAGGATTTTGATCCTTAACAATTTCTTGTAAGCCATTTTTTCTATAGAAGTCATTTAGTTTATACGATGAGGAGTTTTTTTCTTCTAAACATTGCATTGCAATATGTTTTGGAGGAAACTTTCCATCCACTAAGACCTTATGTTACGCTTTGCACTATGTTTTGGAGGAAACTTTCCATCCACTAAGGCCTTATGTTACGCTTTGCACTATGTTTTGGAGGAAACTTTCCATCCACTAAGACCTTATGTTACACTTTCTTTTGTTTATCCCGAGAATATCGAGTGTTCCTTGATGCAAATTCCGATAGGTTCTTAATCCTAATAGAGGTGTGAACTCTTTTCAAAATTTAACGTTGGATAAAAGTTAGTCGAGTGATACATCTCTCAGAGGAGCCATTGGGGTTCGAAAAAAAAAAATACTATTTCAGTTTCTACACAACTCTCAGATAAACTCATATATGTGATGCAACAGATGCAACATTTAAAGTCATAACATCTGGTGTAACTCGTGCCTCCCATATAGTACTGCAGGTATTATCTAACATGTTGTCGCAAGCTAAGAGTGGACGAATCTCCACAATTATGAATTATGAATAACTTGTGTCATAAGATGAGACAGAGATAGTAATCGATGTACCTCTTGTCCGCAAGGACATCTCTGATTTTGTCAATGACCTCGTATTCGGACCATGTCTCAGTGTTTCCATAATCTCCTTGGATTTCTTGGCGACGCATGCTGCAGAGTTTATAGTGTACAAGGAAGAGTATTGAACACTTTGATGAACTGGCTAGTGCAACTGCAATTCTTAAGGCTCTGTTTGTTTCTCAGGGTTTATTCCGGGTTTAGTGGGCATAATCCCGGCCCATTCCCCAAACCCCGAAATCTGAAAACACATGTTTGTTTCTCCTGGTTTCGGCCCGGTATTTACCCGGCCTTTTCCCCACCATCCCCAAACCCGGCCCAAACCCGGCCAAACCCGTCCTTCCCCAAAACGCGAGCCCTACCTCGCGTTTTTTCCAATCCCGAGCGAGAGAAAGAGGGACGGGCGGCGGCGCACGCATCGACGACGGCGCCGTGCGGAGCGAGGGACCGGCCGACGGCGGTAAGCAAGGGAGAGGGACGGGCGGCGGTAGACGTTCGTGGACTCGTCGACGCGTCGCCTTTCTGAATCTCCAGGACTCGTAGCCGGATCCCACCGCCGTTCTTGGATCGTCGAGGCGTCGTCGCTGTTCTTGGCTACTCCGGTATGCTCTCCTCTCCTCTCTCTCTCTGGATCGAACGCGTGGAGGAGTTGGATCGTCGAGGCGTCGTCGCTGTTCTTGGCTACTCCGGTATGCTCTCTCTCTGGATCGAACGCGTGGAGGAGCCGGCCATGCTGCTCTCCGATCCATGGACGTGGCCGGCAGTTTGATTCCACTGCGCGCTTGCGTTTAGCTTGGAGAAATAGATCGATTGATGTACTAGCTTCCGGCGTTGCCACTACTGTACTAGATTATTTTTAGCTTCGATTGGTGGATCTGCTGGCCACATGCTCCAGTATACGGTTCTAGAAATCGCGGCACCTCTTTGTAGTTATATATTACTGTACTAGATTATTTTTCAGTCGCTGCTGTTGTCGTGCTCCACTAGGTCTTGGAGATACATGTGTAGTACTATTATAGTGGGCAGTAGAAACTAGGTTGTTATAGCTATTTTATATCTTGCAGAATCTTCTGCAATGTATATTGTTGTGCTCGAATCTGGTTCCTGCTGTATGTGTTACAAGCAGTATGTGTCATGCTGTTTAGTCTAGTGGTGGTTTGCTCTGTCCCATTAGCCTTAGCTTGGAGAATCATATATGCTATTTGTGTATCATCTGAATACCTATTATTGATTTGTGCATCATCTCATCTCATTATTGATTTGTGCTACTTGGAACACTAACTCAACAGGATACAGATAGGTAGTTGTACGATGCATTTGTGTGACTTGTCAACTGAACTTCTCCTTGTTTTCAGGTTCGATTGGGTTGGCATGACGCTGAAGTGTGGTGGAGCTAATGGTAGCTTGAGAGTTGAAATTGAGTTGAAGCATGCGCCAACGTTGTAATCGAATTTAGTTCAATACTCAATTCATTGATGTCTTGTTATCTGGATCATTCGCTTGTGTTAGCTGAAACTGTTGGATGTGTTAACCAGTTCTGAGACTATCTTGTTATATGGATCATTATAAAAAATTGAATCTGGACTGTTGTGTTTCTGGATGTAAACCAGTAATGATTATGCATTGAGGTAGAGTGTAAATCTTTGTTCCGTTTGTTTCTCAGGGATTGTGATTGGGGATTGGGGATTGGTGTTTGGGGAATTTTGTGGGGATTGGGTGAGGGAAGGGGTTTCCCTAATCCCCTAGGGGATTAATCCCCACTAAACCCCAAAAAACACTAGAAACAAACAGAGCCTAACGGAGAATCTTCCTTTTTTTCAGGCTTAAAAATAGGTAGTATTTTTGTACCATTTGATAGCGGAAGTATTTTTGAAGCTAATATATAATGTAAACAAGTGAGATGGATGTACCTCTTATCCTTGGCCTTGGAGACATCTTTGATTTTGCTGGTGACTTGACGAAGTATGCTGCTGAGGATCTTACTTATATTTGGCTTGCGAGAGACGGAAACAAAAGCTGTACAAGTGAACTGCTCCTGGAGCTTCTGATGCACGGCGTTGGCCAGGGTTGTCTTGCCCATCCCACCGGGGCCGACGATGGAGACCAGCCTGAGCTTCTGCGACGATGCACCTGTAAGAAATTAGGGTTTGGATCTAATTCGGCCTACCCTCTATTCCTCTACCTTATTGGTGGTGTCGCTCACAATGCATATTGAGGCTAGAGGTGGGATCTTTATATAGACTCCAAATTCCAGATAACTCAATCTGTTTCCACATAGGACTCATGACTTGTTAAACCAACCACTATCATTAACAGCCATTAACCGAGCCTATTACTGTTAAACAATTAGGTCCCAACACGCACGTGTGAGTCATGCGCCGAGTTCGAATACAAAATCAAACTCGCAGGCTTTAACAATTCATAGAGCTAATCCTACGAACAACCTGGCATTCCGCTCTATACTGTTCCCGGGTATAATTCCAGCATATTAATATACACTGTGTTCCAGTATAGCCATACCGACTTTCTTAAGTATATTTCCTTAAGTACAATTTCATATCAATAATTCCCTGTTATTTCCGTGACACTTCCACACTGAAGTTTAATTCCGGACAATGTAGTAGATATATAAAATGTTGCAAGACACAATTTCCTACATCTCCCACTTGACTGAAAACATTTTATTTCAATCAAGGCGAATTCCCATGCAATCAACATGGTTAGAAAATAATTCCTTCCTTCAATGCGTTCACGTTGTATATAAACCTTTGTGATTTTGGAGTCAAGTTATCACAAAGTAACAGGTTATGATGCACCTTTCCATGATCTTAAGTTCACAAAGAAAATTCCTTAGCCATAGACCTTCCTTCAATGCTTGATGCATCAAACTATTCATATTTCATAAATAACGAGTACTAAATCATGTCTCCTTTGTACACCATAAAGACCTTTGTATATGAATATCTTTCATCAGTAATAAAATTGTATGACCTGATATTCCATTGATGTGAAGCTTGTTCAAAAACATGAATTGATCAATTCAATTAGCAAACACTGTCATTGTTCCCACCTCCTCTAAATTTCAGAGTTTCCACAAAGTATAACACTTCCTTTGTGTAAATAATTAAACAACAACACCTGCTCTAAATTTTAGAGTTTCCACAAAGTATAACACTTACTTTGTGTAAATAATTAAACAACAACACCTCCTCTAAATTTCAGAGTTTTCACAAAGTATAAATATTTCCTTTGTGTAAAGAATTAAACAACAAACTTAGAATTATAACTTCCACTAAGAATGTTGCATTAAATTTCCTTGTAAATAAATCCAATAACAACCTATAGGCATGTGGTTGTTTGGTAAAATAACCAGTTACCAAACTTTATTATTCATCATTGAGTTTAATCCTCCCCGCAATGTTTCCACCCATAGTTAACATTAGCAACAAGTTTAGTATTTTTCTTTCCTCTAAAATATAGAGTAACTTACTCAAATAACACACAATAGTATCCAAGATATGAGGCCCAATTTAATTCCTCCCACTTTTCCTCAGCATGTTAGTGTTGGGAGTGTAACTTGGTGTTTTTCTTTGAGTTTTCGCACATATATTTCGGTGTGACTATTAATAAACACACCCTTCATGAGAAAATATCATATTCCTACTTTCCACCAATTTTCCCTTTTCCAGATCAAAAACGAAATACCATTTGATCCACTAGAATATAAACATTAAAAATAAAATCTTGGTGTGCTATGTAGTAAACAATGATTCCAATTCCATACTACGAAAATATAAATAGAATACTTCTTTCTAGTTCACAAAATATAAACAGTGACTGTGATAAATAATGACTTACTCCACAAATAGTAGTATGTAATGCTTTCATGATCCAGTGAATAACCAAGAGTTGTATTCCTCCATTCAACCAAGGAGTATATGACATAAGACAGCGGTGAATAATTCCATGCTCATCACATTAGTTTCAGTTAATATTCCTGAAGTGTACTTCCCCCACCAATCAGTTTCAAACCTTGTAATCCTTTGATGAACTGATTTTCCACTTCAGTATGAGATGTTAATACAACAAAAACCTTCCGACTTGTATTGTCGAAGATATTAATAACCATATCAAGTGAATGAAATAAATAAATATATCCACCTCAAGTAGGAGTGTCCAAAAATACCGTAAATATGTGTCGATGAAGTATCATAATCCTCCCACTTAAGTTTAGAATTCCAAATTAATGATCCACTAATTTTGTTCCTTGATATGTGACCAAGTCGTAAACGAGATAAAATAATTGAACCTTAAGTGGGAGTGTAAAATCAAAGTACCACAAATGTCACATTGAAGAAAAATCCATAACTCATAGTACTCCCACTTAAATTTAATAATTCCAGAATTAACAAGCCTAGTAATTCTGTTTATAAAGTATGACAAGTCGTAAATACCATCAACAATAAAATTCTGAGCATGTGTTCCTGTTACAAGGTTCCTCCATATGGAGTTATCTTCACCAAATAAACAATTTTTTTTTCACCAACTTCCAATGGATTGTCAAGATAAATGAGACCATTGTGTTAAATTTCATAACGCACTAATTTCCATTGAGCAATAGTTCTGCTCTTCCTTTTCCGAATATCATACATAATCAACAAAATTCCGATAGAGAAATATTAATTAAATTCCTTCTCATCATAGGTGAATATTCATGTCCTACAAAATAAAATGATACCTTCCCTCCACAAAAGAGTATAATGAAATAATTTCCAATTCCAATAAGGAACTATAAATTCCTTCCCATTGTAGGTGAATGTATAAACAATAATAATTTTCCTCCATAAACAGAGTTTGATTACATAATTTCCAATTCCAAAGTATATATAATTTATCATTAGTGACTAATTACACACACTTGTGTTCCTTTGGAATTGCTCACATGTCAATAAATTTGCTATTGTATTCCATCAAATTATGACATACAAGAAAATCCAAACTATATGAAGTAGTCATAAACAAGTATTTAGTGCAAACAATAACATGTAACACTGGACATACCTTTGAGTAAATATTGATTTCCTTTTCCATGGAGTATTACAATTTTCCTCCAAAAATAAGTGATTCCAATTAGATTATAAACATGCTTCATGCCTTCTCGGCGTGTTATGTCGATGAATCCCAGTGGATTATATATTTACTCCGACAAGTTCCTGGGTACGACGACGAGTCCCAAAATATTCTGTTGACAAGGTCAATCTCGTAGCAACTGAAAAATCACAGTGAGAAAGAAAATAAAATTCGTACGACAGAGAGTTTAGTTCCTCCCTCGGAGTGCATTCCAATTTCCTCCAAAAACGAGTGATATCCAATAAGAGAAATATTTCCAAGATCCTTTTCCAAGTTGCGTATTATTTTCCATGCAACATGTTCAGTCTGATTTTCCGCAGCTAAAGAATTGGTTAAAAGTCCCAACATATTGGCTTGATCGATGAAGAGAAAACCGAGATGACAAAATAATAATCCAGTTCCAGGCTTTGGTGGATGGTGTTTGATGAATCTCGTTCCTCGATTGGCGTAATTACTTGGTGTTTGTAAACCGTGTAACTAGAGCTAGCCATCCAGTCTATAACCGTATGATTCCATAGAGATTCCTCGGTCTTATGCTTGACTCGAGTTGGTGCCCGCCAAAGGTTGAGTGTCACACGCAGAGCCCGCAACGTGGATTGTGCAGCGGATGCTTGAGAGATGCGATTGGATTATGCAGCCGATGCAGCTTTCGTGCACAGGCGTAGCGGATCTCGGCGAGTAGTTTGCGTCCGACTTACCGAAGTTCCGTAGTTTTCCCAACCACGTGATAGTCCGATCGATTCCAGATTTCGACGAAACAGCGACACGCGCATTGGACGTGCAGTACACCAAATAAATTCCTGTGTAGATCAGATGGCGCTGGTACTTCTCCTTCCTCGATCCACGCGAGCAGCAGAACTAATACTTGCGGACAAGTTTTGGCGAGCGGAAGCGACAGCGTGCGTGCCAGATCGACGACCGGATCGATGCGATGGAGACGATCTCGCAACGGAACAGGACGGTGATCCGACGGCAGAGTTCCTGATCGGCGGCGACGTTTATTTGCAGCGGAATTTGACTGCCGGCGATCGCACGACCTCGGCTTCCGGCGACGCACGACCTCGGCTCTGATACCAATGTAAGAAATTAGGGTTTGAATCTAATTCGGCCTACCTCTATTCTCTGTCTTATCGGTGGTGTTGTTCACAATGCATATTGAGCCTACAGGGTGGGATCTTTATATAGACTCTAAATTCCAGATAACTCAATCTGTTTCCAGATAGGACTCGTGACTTGTTAAACCAACCACTATCATTAACAGCCGTTAACCGAGCCTATTACTGTTAAACAATTAGGTCCCAGCACGCACGTGTGAGTCATGCGCCGAGTTCGAATACAAAATCAAACTCGCAGGGTTTAACAATCCATAGAGTCAATCCTACGAAAAACCTGGCATTCCGCTCTATACTGTTCCCGGTATAATTCCAGCATATTAATATACACTGTGTTCCAGTATAGCCGTACCGGCTTTCTTAAATATATTTCCTTAAGTACAATTCCATATCAATAATTCCCTGTTATTTCCGTGACACTTCCACACTGAAGTTTAATTCCGGACAATGTAGTAGATATATAAAATGTTGCAAGACACAATTTCCTACAGCACCTTCACCTTCCATGGACAGCTTCTTGATTATCTCTTCCGCCGGGCCGTCGATGCCGACGAGCTTTGCAACATCTTCGTACATAGCCAGCACGCGGGGATCAGACGGGGCTGGGGCCACAGCAGCAACACCGTCAACTTTGGTCCGCTCACGGCGCCGCTGATATCCTCGACCTCCTTCCTGATGCGCTCGATCTCGGTGGCGATGTCGCGGCGAGCCTTGTACGTTTTGATATCGATGCTGCAGCAGCATGTGGTAGTATCGGAGGATCCAGGCTCGCCGACACGCACCATGTAGGAATCGATGGTGTCCTCGATGGCGTAGGACATGTCCCGCGGCTGCCTCGCCCAGAGCTTGACCTGTGGATCCGACACCTCCGCCGCCTTCTCCAGGGCAACCTGCATGCTCACCAGCTCAGTCTTGATGTACCGGATTCCGTCCTTGGCCCCCTTGTGCAGCTTGTATTCCTCGGTGAGCAGCTCCACCAGCTTGGGGAGGACGGCCTGCAGCGCCCCCGTCGACGCGCTCACCACTGCTTCCATCTCCCCGGCCTTCCTTGCTTAACTCTTTTCTTGAGTAGTTTGTATGGATTGATGATGATGTCGGTGTAGGAAGTTAGCTTGCAAATGTCACGAGTACATATATATATGCTGGACTATACCTATACCGCATCAAAGCTTCACTATGTTGGATGAAGGCTCGTCGTCTGATAGGCGATAGCCAACTCACCGAGCTAGCACAGAGCATATATTCCCCACTAGCTTTGTACTCCATCGTCTAAGTATTATTGTTGCCTTGTACTGATGTGCTCACACGATCCATATCTATCCTCCGCACGGAAAGCATCAACAAAAGGGTGAAGCAATCCTTAACTTTGAATTATTCTGCCATGAAAACACCCTGCGAATTTTCATAATTTGAAAGAAACCAAAGTAGATGGTCCAGGAGTCTTTGAATTATTCTGTCATGACAAGACCGTGCATTTTTAAAGTGTTCAAGAAGAAAGGGACCCAGAAGGATGGACTAGGAGTCTTACTTAGAGCATGTACAACCAAGGCAGTAGGAGATGCCTCCACATAGATAGAAAATGTTCATCCAAGAGGTTGATTCCATTGCAGGCCTAGGGCAAGGCCTTCAATATTCCAAGGCGTGCCAGGATATCGGGCAGTGCCTGGTGCTGGGCAGAAAGTCGGGATTAACTGGCTCCTTGTGAACGACATGGCAATTCAGCGTAGTATGCTTGGATCTGGGTCATGTTCGAGGAAATTTTAACTCTTTGGGTGAACGGGCGATCTCGAGGAGGTCTTGATTTTACCTATGGTGGTGTACGCTGGATGTGGATGATGATGTGAACTGATGGGATGTGAAGTATGCTCGGCAGTCCCATATCTCCCCCCCCCCCCCCCCCCCCCCCCCTCTTATATACAAGGTGATAATTAGGTTACATGCGCCAAGTCGGTTTACATGTGGTAAAGATAAACAGAAAACCCTGACAAAATAATCCAGGTCTGAGTTGGTCATAAGGAATATCCAAAACCTTTTGAAAATCTTGGCTTGAATTGTACTACAATATGATGCATTCAGGATTATGCATGGTGGCCGAATGCTTGATGTCGGCCTTTTGTGCCGAGTGATCCATCTTTACTTTGTGGAACTACATGCAACCCATCACACTGTCACCTGTTCTTATAAGCGGCGGCGGCAAAAATATCAAAATAAACACATTCGGTTAGAAACTAGTGCTGCTCATGATCTGCATTCGGATTGGGACTTTGTGCTTGTTTATACATCTTACCGCACCTTCTTGTTGGTTCTCTGGCTGGTTTCGGTCTACCCGACAGTCCGGTCCCTTGTGTGCCAGACTGTCCGGCGAATGGAGTTTTCGGCATGTGGCCCGACACTAGCAGGACACTGCGCGGCACGTGTCTAACTAGCTAGCAGGACAATGTTTATTCTTAAAAGGGTTCAGTCTCAGATTATAAAAAAATGTTCATATTTGAAAATTATTCATTTTTAACATGGTTCAGACTTTAAAAAATGTTCATTTTTAAATGGTTTCAATTTTAAAAATATTCAGATTTAAATAAATTCGGATTGAAAAACATCAGATATGGAAAAAGTGAGGGCAAAAAATTTGTTCAATCATTATTCAGGAAAACAGAAAAAATAAAACAAAAACAATTAAGAAAAACCACACATCTGGGCCGGCCCCTGTGGGGAATCGTGCCTACTGAGAAGCACTAGGAGCTCTTGTTGCAGGTTTCTGTCGGGCCTCTGTCGCCCCCCGCGCGGGCGACGGAGGCGATTAACCCTAGCGCCGCCCCAGTCCTCCTCTCCCCTCCTCCCCCCGCCGCCGCCGGCGAGCGCGCCGCCGGTGGGACCTCCCTTGCTCCCTCTCGTGGTGGCGACGACGCGGGTCATAGCGGCCAGGGTGGACGGCGTGCTCGGCAAGGGGGGCGACGGCGCGGCCATCGGAGGCGTGGCGACCTTGCCACGGCAGAGCGCACCCGGGGACGGCGGCGGCTGCCCTCGCGGCAGCGGACGGCTTCAGGTGGCGCGGCGTTCTCGACCCGGTGGTTAGCCGGCGGCGGGGCCATGACAGCGAGCTCGATGGTGGTTCTGGTAGAGGTGCGGCGCGGATCTGGCAGGTGGACGGCAGCAACAGCCATGGCGCTGTAGCGGGACCCCTTGGGCCTGATCTGGGCCTAGATCTGGGCCTTGACCTGGGCCTGATCTGGGCCTGAAGGTACTTGCTGCTGCGTCCGGTCGGCGACCGTCTTTGACGGTGGAGGGTGGCTGCATGGGTGTCGTCGGCGGCAGCATCGCAGCTGTGGTGGTCATCCCTTTGGCCATGTGGGTGGCGATGGGATTGGCAGCGGGAGGTCCTGGCGTCGATGCTTCGGCGGCGGCTCCCTGGTCATGCTCTGGAGACCTCGTGTTGTTTCCTAAGATGGCACGTGCATATGGATCCGAGCGAAAGCTTTGCGCTTCGGCGCCGACAACGGTGATGCCTGCGGGTGTCATTACCCTCTTGGGGGCGTTGCGGTGGATCCTCGCCGTGACTGAGTTACGGGTGAAAGCCCTAGCGTGCTTTGCGGGCTCAACGACGGTGGTGTTTCACGTCATTACCCTCTTGGGGGCGTCGTCGTGTAGCTCAGGGTACATCTGGGGGCAACACGTTGATGCCACTCTCTCGGTGTGAAGCTTCTTCTTCTTCGGCGTGCCCGGTAGTCTAGGTCGCTTCTCACGTGGTGTGGTGTTTTCCTGTTTTCTTGTTCGGCTTTCGAGTTGGTGGCTCGCCTCCATCTTGGTTGCTGATTTTGGTTGACTTGCTTGTAAGGGGGTTTCCCCACCACTTTGTATCGGTTTGGCCGGTTGAGCTTTATTTATAAAGCGGGGCGAAAACCTGTTTCGTGGGAATCGTGCGTACGAAATCCTAATCTGCTTTTTGAGAATGGGAACCCCGTATACTTGGGTCTGCGTGGAACGTCCGGTCCGGGCCGGAATCCTAATCTGAACTTCGGCCGGGCCTACGAAAACGCAAATTTGGTTGGCAGAATTCGAATCTATCAGGAAATCCAGATTAGGATTAGGAATAACCGGTGCTCGACTATTTATGAGGGTCGAATTCTATTTTTGCCCAAGTTCAGAGATTTGCAAAAGAAACACACACACGGACCGTCGGATGAAGAATGAACGTCCGCGATAGGTCGGGAACCACCTCATAATAGGTGTGGAATTGCTACGTTGGTAATCTAATCGAACTTCCGTCGGGGCCACGAAAACGCAAATTCCGTCGATCCAAATCCGGCACGCACGGCAACTTCTATTTCTATTTATCAGGTCGCTCTGCAGAATTCGGATCGATCAAGGCAAAATCCATCAACTGATCAGAGCACACTAATCCTTGTGCACTCCGACTTGCCGACCGAAGCCCTTGACTCGATCGCGCGGCGCGTCGGCCCCCTAGACCACGTCGCGTGCTCCGCCTTGTGCAAGCCATGGCGCCGCGCGCTCAACACGGCGTGCCTCCGCGGCCTGAGACAACCCGGCCCGCCGTACTACGTGTGCGTGGAGCCTTCGTACGTGTGCTCGTCCTGGCGCCGGGAAACCGTTCGGCGACAGGGACGAAGCTAGAAAATAATGCCAATGGGGTCAGAAGTAAAATCTCTCTATTACCACCAGGGTCATCCTCTATAATAAGCATTAGTTAGCACTAACTAATGAAGGTTTTTGAACTATTCACTGGGGTCATCTGACACCACCCTGTTCGGCGAAAAGAAGGAGCCATGGACCAGGCACCTCTACTTCTGCTCGCCTTGGAGAACCAGTTCCCGCGAGAAGAAACAGTCATGGGCCAGGAAAATGTGTCTTCTCCCCAACGGCGTTGGCGGCCACCAACACATGGTCGGCGTCGTCCTGGACACCTGCAGCAAGAACGACGTGGCGTACACGACGAAGATCATAATCTGCAACTACGACTGGGTGGTTACCGTCGACAAGGCATACACCCTGGCGCTGGTGGAGCCGCCCACCGGCAGGCGGTTCCCGCTGCCTCCCATCACCTCGTCCAGCTGATGGGCCAGGACATGTTCCGCAAGGCGGCATTGGCTCCTGGCCGCCGGCTGGGCACGTACGCCGTGATGGTGATCCACAGCGGAGGACACGGCCTGTCCTTTCTCGGGCCCGGCGCCAAATGCTGGACGGCGTTGCGCGAACCGGCATGGGCACCCAAGTACCTGGACGTGGCGTTCCACAAGGGCGCCTTCTACACGGTCAGCGTCGACCTGGAGCTTAACGCCAGGGAGCATGACGGGAGCTGCACAGGCCTGCGGCCAAGGCTCGTCGCGAGTCCACGGACGGAGCCAATGTGGGCGGTGCTCGTCGAGTCGACGACCCGAGAAGACCTTCTGATGGTGAGCACCCCTGTTGATGGCCCTGGACTGTACTCCGGGATGTCGGTGAAAGTGTCGCGCTACGACGAGTCCGAGGGCAGATTGATCCCAGCAATTAACCGGGGAGATACGACAAGGAGAATAGCGGCTTATGCCTCTCCGGATCTCCTTGGCCGGGAATGACGATCAGAGAGGATTGGCATGGTTATGTATCTTCTCCATCTCCACTACTAATAAACAAGCAAACTTGACAGGAAAATCAAATCTTGACCGTCCATGCAAACTCATCAAATGGCTCACATACCTTTGTTCTCCCCACCCCTCTTTCAATCGTCGTTACATCAGGCCTGCCATATACCATATATGCACATAATTGCCCTCAAATCACGCCTGCCATTTATGCACATAGAAAAGTAGAAACTGCCCACTTGATTGACCACCAACAAATCAGGAGGACCCAACACACTCCGAAATTACCCATTTGAGTTCCAATGTGCCCGTCCCGGCCACGACCAACACGCCGACGAGCAGGAGGGCAAGCACACGACGCCGACAAGCAGGAGGTCCACTCCCAGGCTTGTCATCTGAGTTCCATGCCACCCGTCCCATCCACGAGCAGGAGGACCACGCACAGGACACTGACGAGCAGCAGGACCACGCACAGGACACCGACGAGCAGGACGACCACTCCCAGGCTGGGTCCACTACCTCGGCCACGTCCTCGCATTGCCCTCCAACAAGGACGCACAGTTCAGGTGGCGATCATGTCGAATCCACAACGCCAGCGTCCTGCAACTTCTGTGTCGGCGAACAAAAATTCAGGTTAGAACACTATAAATCAAACGAAAATTTGAACGCCTGATTTACATGTTCAAAATTGGGCACCACCAATATATATATATTGAACCGATCTGCATCCATATATTCGTTTCAGAAATCTTCAAATAGGATAACATGACGTACATCATTTCTAGGTCGCATTTTATATAAGTGAGCAGAACAGCGAGTGGACAACATTATTTCTAGGTCGCAGCATCAGGATACCAACAAAGATCCCTCTTTGTAGCATTTGACACAACATCATTTCTAGGGGTATACAACACTGAAGGAAAAAAACTGACAGATATGTGAAACGGACATACAACACTGAAGGAAAAAAAACAAGGAGAGCAACAAGGGGGATGCTACATTCTTCATGGTCGCTAAGATGACCCAGCCTCAAACCACATAAAGCTAGAAGCACGATTTAAGGAT
Organism: Poa pratensis; assembly: GCA_947311845.1. Taxonomy (NCBI): domain Eukaryota; kingdom Viridiplantae; phylum Streptophyta; class Magnoliopsida; order Poales; family Poaceae; genus Poa; species Poa pratensis. The sequence continues at coordinate 3,582,525 of CAMZMU010000055.1, forward strand.
GGAAATCAAAGAAACTTTATGACAGGCCGAACCCAATGTTTTTTGTTTCAAATTGTACAACGAAATCAAAGAATCTGTATCCGTACTTTTGTGCAAACTGCAATGCATTCATACAATCTGAAATTATGGACCATCAATTTGTTCGCGGGAATATTCAACAATTTGTTTTCTGAAACAATGTCTTATAATTTATTTCAAGAAAAAAATCAACATTTTTTTCGCATAGATTTTTTCATAAAGATCTTTTCTCAAGATTTTATTTCACAAAATTTTCATACAAGTTTCAAAAGTATGGTATTTTCATATATTTCGTTCCATCCCAGATTTGAAATTTATGGTTTTTCTTTCGGAAGACTAGTCTGGAGAATAATTTAACGAAATGATTGTAGAATTTTTTGTAGGAGGTTAAATCCGAAATCTAGTTTTTTGTAGGAAATAAATAAAAGATTTTCAATCACAGAAAAATGATCATAATTTTTTCAACTATGTTTTTTATTTCAAACAGTTTTTGTCTCAACAATTTTATACAAAACAAAATAAAGATTTTTAACACTTGAAAAATGATTCATAATATTTTCATAACCAATTCACACGGATTTGTACAAGTTTCAATACATATTCATTACAGAACTGAGTCACAAACAAATTGACAGAAAACAGACATAATATACATAACTATTGAATCTACTTATTTTCCAACGAATTTACAATATATTTATACAACCAATCTTATACAGGAGCTACAATATATCTTCCACATGATCTGCAATTATACAGGATTTTTTTGATACACATAATCAAATAGGAATTTCTTTGCTGGAATATCTACAGAAAACTCTGTGGCACATCCATGAAATCTTTGATGAAATGAGATCTAATAATCACAGAAAACTCGAAATGAGAATTCATTGCATCCCAATGCGCAGATCCGGTTGCCAATGCATTATTTGTCAAATTATAATATTCATAAAAATTCAAATTTGTTTCACAATTGATTCAACTGGAAATCAGATCCCAATCAAAAATTCCAACATGAATGACTATCTTTATCATCGAAAACCAGAAAAATAAGTTAGATCTAAACAAATTTCAGGAAACTTAACGAACTGTGGTTCGGATCTGGGAGAGAAGCCCAACGATTCATACCTAATAATACCAATACTAATCACAAATCATCAACAAAAAATCGAACATGACAAATTGAAAAAAAAACCTTGAATAGACCAGATCCATCCTCTCTGTATCTGGATTCATACATATTTCCAATACAAATTCCAGGCAATGGCACGAAAAAAATGAGAAAGCTGCCGGCCAGATTCAGATCCACAAAGATTCAACCAATAAAATCACAAGAAAAAGATTTCATGAATGTTCATCAAAGATCCACCCAAGAAAAGGACTTCAAAAATAAGATTCAATCTTGCACGAAGTGGACAAGATTTAAAAGAACCAAAAGATTGAGAAATATTTCATTCCAAATTGAACACATTAATATGTCCGATCCAAAAAAAAGAGGAGCCACGGCCGGCCCAAGGAGCCACGATCAAGGCCAGTGTCAAGGCTTCGTACTGAAAAGGACGCTTGCAACTGCTAGCTGCTGCGAGACAAAATAAAATAGATCAGAGTCGAGGAAGCGCATGTCCAGGCAGTCCTGCATGCGCGGACCGAGAAAGGTCGGACTGGTTGCCGCCATGCCCGGATCCAATGACCAGGGAGAGGTGGGCATCTCGACGCGGAGGTGGTCGCTGGACGAGGAGGCGCCTCGGGGCGGTGGCCAGCGACGCTGCCGGATCCGTCGCCGCCAGCGCGTACGGCACTAGATCGGCAGGGAGGAGTGGGTGCGCGGTGTCGATCCCCATCGTCGTCCTTGCCGGAGAGGCACTGGAGAGAGCGCGCGACGCCAGGCGCCGTCTGCGTCGCATCGAGCTCGACCACCAGCCCTTACGGCAGGTTGCGCAAGGGAGAGGGTGTGCGGCGCGCGACCTACGGCCGGATCCGTCGCCGCCACGGCCGGCTCCAACGCGGCCTCCCTCGCACCGGCTTGGTGGACAACGACGGCCGTCGGTGACGCTGCTTGGTTGAGAACGATTGTCAGCGGTGACGCTGCTTGGCCGGAGAGCACGGAGCCGTCGGCCGGGTCGCGAGGTGGTCAGCAGAGGGACGGGGCGGCGGGCGACGGCGGTCGAAGAGGGAGGTGAGGCAGGCGGCGGCTCGGGCCGTGGGGTGGAGAGGGAGAGGAGGCAGCCGTATAGGGTTAGGGTTTGGTGGATGGGCGTCGTGGGTGGTTTTTATACTCCCTTCAGGACTGCGGATTAATTCATCTGTTTCACATGTACCTAAATGCAAAACGTCCCGATCTTGACTTTTCACGAAATCGACGGCTACGATAGTACGGGGGGCCAACATAGTTGTGGAAAATCCCTACATACTCTACACCTGTCATGCCACACAAGTAGGTCCGGCCAGAGCAGCATGTACTAGAATTCAACACTGTCTTGTCTTGTGATCAGTTTTTATGGATTTCTCCGGGAATAGAGAGTGTTAAATCTGTCCAAGATCTCTAACTAATCTATCTAATGATATTACTTCGGATTCTTTCCTCTTCGTTATGTTTCTCCAACGAGCTGAATGAAAAACAATTTCATACATTTTGTCACTGTGCATGTACTCCCTCCGTTTCAAAATAGATGACTTTCATTTTTCTACATACGGATGTATTTGGACATCTTTTAGTGTGTAGATACATCCATATGTAGATATATGTAAGTCAAGTATTTTAGAACGGAGTAAGTACTCCCTCCGTTTTTTAATATAAGATGTTTTAGTATTTATCCACATTCATATATATCTAGATATATTCACATATTCACATATATCTAGATATATGTAGACATATTTTAGTGTATATATGTATTCATATTAGTACACATGTAGACAACATGTTAGATAACTAAAACGTCTTATATTAATGCACATAGGGAGTAAATGACAAGAATACTTCTGGGCAAGCGTTAGGCGTCAGCCGACCGTAGCTACAGCCGGTCTGACTACCGTATGCGCGCGCGAAACGTTGGTTTCAACAAAGTTTTGCAAGACGTCGCTTTCAACATGCATGCGCCGATTCTCTAGGGTCGTGCTGGACTGCTGGCTGCTGCGTTGCTTCTTTTCTCGTACAGACCCAACTCGTTGCATGTTTTGCTGCCTTGCCCACATGCGTGGTAGCCCCTAGCTGCTAGCTAGCAGATATATAACACTACTCTATAAACACAAGCTAAATCTACACAGAAATGCTACTGTAGCATTATTTTTACTGTGTATGTAGCATTTTAAAAAATGCGAACATCATTTTGTAACATATAAATATGTAGAAACTTTCAACGTGTAGCAAAAAAAGATTGTATCATTTTGAATACGATTATGTAGCAAACACCAACAACGTATGTGCGCTAGGCGTCAGCCGGCTGTAGCTACAGCCGGTTTGACTGCCATACGCGCATATTCCGAGGTAGAATCGGTCGTTTCCACCACCCCTCGATTTCCCGCATCAGATGCACCAGACTAAGGCTACACACGGTTAACCGAAAACCGAGAAATCGAACTGAAAAAACCGAAACCAAACCGAAATTGTGGTTATTTTGGTTTTCGGTTAAGGTTAGTAAAATAGCTAACCATATGTCTTGCGGTTAATACGGTTAATAACCAAAAACCGAATGGTTAACCAAAAAACCCGAAATGCCTATTAACTTTTATTAATTTGCTACTTTTTTTTGACTTTTATTAACTTTGCGGGTTACTTGTAGCATGTGATTTGCTACTTGTATAGACTTTTACTAGATCTTGAGATTAACTAGCTTGAAGCAAGGGACAACAGAGACTGGGAATTCTTGAATGCACTGGCAAATTGTCGATCTCTAAATACACTATCACACACTGACAATTGGCTGCATGGATCTATCCCACACTCCATTGGTAACTTATCCCACAACCTTGACACCCTTTTCTTGCATAGAAACAACTTATCGGGACAAGTGCCCGAGAGCATTGGAAAACTTAGTTCTTTAACTCGACTGTCACTCGATGTAAACAATTTAAGTGGCACAATCGAAGGATGGATTGGAAATCTAATAAATCTTTTTGTCGTATATCTCGGATCGAATTGCTTCACAGGCCCAATCCCATCCTCTCTTGGCAACATTACGGACTTGACATATCTGTATTTAGGTGAAAATAGTTTCACCGGAACAATCCCACATAGCTTGGGAAACCTTCCGCTCGAAGAGATAGACCTTGCCAACAACAACTTCAAAGGTGGCATAACTCAGCTTGGTAACCTTGTTAATCTTCAGAAGTTGTATCTTTCATCCAACATGTTTACTAGTGGAATATACTGATATTTGCGCCCTAGTGTGGATATATACAAACACACGGAGCGTGTGCACTATAAGTTTAGCGAAGTTTGGGGATATTGCAATACGTGTCGAATATGTGCATGAGTTGTGTTCCAATTGGACTATGTCGCGGATGATGACACTTGGCAAAGTCGCAACATGTTTGCCAAATGCCAAAAATGTACTCACCAAATAGGATAGCACACGGCATCATGGCTCATGGCTGCTGCCGTGAAATTCAGAGAGATAACACGTAAATATATACGTGGGAGAGATGTATGACAAAACCGATCGAGAAAGGCTTACGTTGCCATCACGGCATTTGTGCATGGCCTTTCTCGAATGGAAGGGTCTCTGTCCGGCTCTGGATGGACGATGGGGTCAACGATTCAAGAGGGGCGGCTACTGGACGGACTCGAGGTCTTCGCTGCAGCTACAGTTAGGCGTGTATGGGTGTGAGGACGCCGTCCGTGTGTTCTTAAACCCTGTGCCTACGTTCCATGAGCCCAGTTGAGCATCCAACTCGGCAGATGTATGCTAAAATCATGTACGCGGCGGAGGGTGCCGTCTCCGTCTCCGGCGGAGAATTTTGTATCGGGCGGAGCAACAGGGTCCAAGACACGGCAGCGCACGAGCATGACACCGTCTGGAATGGAGGCCGTGTGGACGGGCACGCCACACGACACCATCCGATGGCCCTCGGCGGCGCGGACAAAATTGGGATCACTGATCCCAATTTCGCCAACTTATCTCTCTACGAAACGAAATCGCTAGCTGGAGTGATTTCTCTGTGATGTTACGGTTTCTTTCGAGTAAGCTCTACGTGGATCTCCGGCAACTAGCTAGTGAGTCATATTCCTGATGAGCTTGGTCCATTACCGAGATTAAAATATCTAGGTAGACGGTACATGTTAGACTAGCCATAGTGAAAATATCTTAGGTTGTATCATGCATGTCATGCTGTAACTAATGATGAGAGAAGTGATAGTGGTATCATAGGTAGATACCGTAACATAACAGATTCAAATATATGATGAGTCTGCAGCCTAATAAATGCAATACTATATGATACCACATATGTTACTACCCATTGTGGAAGTATTAACATAACCTAGTATCATATGCATGATACTACTACATGATACTTTCATTGTGACTAGTCTTACGCAACGATATAAATAAAGTTACTTCTCAGTAGCACTAGCAGGCTCGTGCGTGAAAATCCGGCTAGAAATCGGCCTCGGGCACATAACGGGAGAACGATCCAACATCGGCGCGACCGTACGTGGCCGCGGGAAAGCGAGACGTCGCTTGGCCGCTCAAATCTCCGAAAAAACCAAACCCGAAACTGGCCTCAAATGCAAACCATTTGTTCAAACCTGACATATTCTAGAATTTCTATTAGTTATGGCTAACATATTTTTACGCACTCGTTTGTATTATATATACTTACCAACATATTTAAAGATAATAAAATAGACATGGAATATCGAAATAGAAGATATAATTTATATTTGATTAGATCCACACAAATATCTATTTATTGAACTATAAAATATTAAAATTTGAGTTTCCATTTTACATTTAATTAATAATGTTAGGTACAATTTGAAAAAAGTATACTTAATATTATAGGTTATATCAATAAGATTGTAATGGACATCTGGAGACATAATGACTTATACATAAGATAGTTTAGTATAAATCATGGAAAACAACTACATAGTGTCAGCTGATTTATTGCTTAATCTGGCACTTGTCCGGCCGGCGACCACTGAGGTGACTCTCGGCGCCAACCAGAAGCTCACACGCCGCAAAGGCCCTGACTCCACCTCCTGCGGCCCCGACTCCGGATTTATAGGTTTTTCTTCTTAATTGTCACATAGTGCGAGTGCAAAACGACAAAAAATGCTTGTACAAAGTCATTTTAAACATCGGTAATGGTCTTTTTTACACAACCCACAAAAATGTCTTTTTTTTTCGCGAAACTTCGTGTAAGGACATAAATATCCGGATGTAAACCAGAAATTTTATTTTCACTTTTTTAAAATTTTGAAATAAGGTTTTTAGGTAGTGGGATCATATGGTCTTACTACCCCTAATAGGAAACAGCTTATCAGTGGCGTGCAATTTTTGACTTTACTGGCAGCGAACGCCCATGCCAGTAAAGTCACGCTAGTGCTGTTTTTTCATCGTCATGTGGACATGCCGGTAATACTCGTGTAACTACTGGTGTACACGAAGACGGGAGAGCACCCTCACCACGCGCAGCAAAAGCTACGGCCGCCGGCGGCGAGTGGGGAGCACGGGAACATAGCAGGTCGATAAAACCACCCATTCACTTTTTAGGCAGGCGCCCGCTGCCACCACGGCAGCCGCTAGCGGTGGCGGTAGGCTTAGGGGAGAGGCCTTGGCGGCTAGCGAGGGAGGACGCCCCGGTGCCACCCCTGGATCGGTAGGAGTTAAAAGTAGAGCTGATATCCAGCTTAGTGCTACGACTTGAGTCTTTCTGGAGTTTCATTCGCACGAGACCTACTTCTACTTGTAAAGGAGGTTCTCGAGATTTTGTATTGAATAGTGATGTAATCCTATAGTGTTACCTTGGACCAGCTATGTTTCTGTTGTACTACTCTAAGGGATGTAATATTTACGAAAAGGTCCTTCCGTGAGTATTATATCAACGACTTGTACACTACAACATGCATTGGTGTACGTGGTCGCCACACGCCAGCGGTGGCGGTAGGCTTAGGGGAGAGGCCTTGGCGGCTAGGGAGGGCGGACGCCCCGGTGCCGCCCCTGGATCGGTACAGGAGCTTGACTTTTCTTACTCAAATCTCAGAATGTCAGTCTAGGCTGGCCAACAACAATTTCCAAGGCGGCATAGGTCAACATGGTAACCTTCTTTGATCGAGATGGTGGATTATCATATGACTAGTGGTAGTCTGGTGAAATTTATATCGCAAGGCATGTCGATTTGGTTTTATTTTCTTTATGCAATAAAGTGGCTCTTTGCAAGCGTTTTGATGCAGAGGCCGGAGCTTCGTCCCATTTCGAAACAAACTAAAAAAAAAGGCTTACGTTGCCAAGAGCGTAACTTTCGCGGATGTCACTACATTTGTCCATGTCGAAAAGGTATCTGTCTGGTTCTGGATAAAAAAAATATATCGTCGGACAATAATTGGGTCAACAATTCAAGAGGAGAAAATGTATGGAAGCTACTGGACAGGTTGACGGACGCAAGGTCTTCGTTGGGTCTTCGCTGCATCTAAGATTAGGCGCGTGAGAGGACGCCTTCCGTGTTTTCTTAAAACCCTGTGCTATATGTGCTGAGCATCCACCTCGCGCTTCACGCAATCACGCCTCACAAATACCCTGCCGCTTGGCTCCCCAGTTCTGCTATCGGGCAGCAGAGGTAAGCTAAAATCGTGTCTTTCGGCTTCTGTCTTGGAGTCTTTTCTTTTCTTGAAGGTTTGTCTTTGGTCTTTTGTTCCAGCAAACATATTTTGGCCTCAACATCTGCTAGTAGTATAGCTGCAGCTCATAGTACGCTACAAAGTTTAAGTACATATGATCTACTTGTAATTTTTTGCAGGTGACGAGTGTGTGTGGCTCTGATGCGTCCTCTCAAGCAATCGGCGAAACTCGCCGCCATGCTTTTACTCCTCCTCCTCTGTAATGGAGTTGGCAACGTCCATTGCTCGACCGTCGACGACGAGAGCAGTGCCGATCTTCACGCGTTGCTCGACTTCCGGCGGGGCATCACCCACGATCCACGAGGAGCCTTGGACAGCTGGAGGAATGACACCCACTTCTGCCGGTGGAATGGTGTCAACTGCACTGCCACATGTCGCGTCTCGTCGATTGAGCTCACCAGTCTGGGTTTGGTAGGCCACATCAGCTCCTCTCTCGGGAACCTAACCTTCCTTACTTCGCTTGACCTGTCGTTCAATAGCTTTATTGGGCCCTTGCCTGCCCTTGGCCGTCTCCAGCATCTGCACACACTTTCTCTGTACACCAACCGTTTAAATGGTGTTATTCCTGATTCACTCACCAACTGCTCCAACTTGGCCGAGTTAGATCTCTCTCTAAACTCTCTAGTGGGAGCGATTCCTTCGAAGCTAGGCTTTCTTTCGAGTATGTTCTACTTGGATCTCTCCCATAATTCCCTAGTGGGTCATATTCCTGATGAGCTTGGTCGATTCCCGGAATTAGAATATTTGATCTTGCGCGATAATAACTTTTCCGGTGAATTCCCGCACGCCATCTTGAATCTTTCGGCTTCTCTCCAGTATCTAGACTTGGGGTTCAATATGCTAGGCAAGGCACTACCACCTAATATTGGCGACCGTCTGCCTAATCTCATATCAATTGCATTGCGTGGCAACACGTTTGAAGGTCACATCCCATCTTCCCTAGGCAACGCCCCATGTTTAGAAACGATTGACTTGTCACAAAACAATTTCACCGGAAAAATTCCGACTTCTCTTGGAAAGCTTTCGAATCTGTCTTATCTATTTCTTAGCGGTAACCAGCTTGAAGCAAGGAACAACGAAGACTGGGAATTCTTAAATGCACTGACAAACTGTCCATCTCTACATACACTATTAATATCTGGCAATCAGCTGCAGGGATCTATTCCACAGTCCATCGGTAACCTATCCCACGGCATTCAGTACCTTTCCTTGGCTGAAAACAGCTTTTCAGGACAAGTGCCCAAGAGCATCGGAAAACTTAGTGGCTTAACAACTCTGTCACTAGATAGGAACAATTTAAGTGGTACAATTGAAGGATGGATTGTAAATCTAACAAACCTTCAATAGTTATATCTTGGATCAAACAGCTTCACCGGCCAAATCCCACCCTCCGTTGGCAATTTTACTCAACTGGCATATATGTTCTTAAGTGAAAATAATTTCGATGGAATCGTACCTTATAGCTTGGGAGACCTTCCACTCAAATACCTAGACCTTAGCAAGAACAATCTTCAAGGGTACATACCGCCGAGTTTCAAAAACCTCCAACAACTCCAATGGTTGAACCTTGCCAACAACAATTTCCAAGGTGGTATAACTCAGCTCGGTAGCCTAATTCATCTTCAAAATCTATATCTTTCGTCCAATAGTTTTACTGGTGGACTATATTGATATTGGCGCCCTTGTGTTGATATATACAAACAAATGGGGTGTGTGAGCCATAAGTTTAGCGAGTTTATAGATGTTGTAATATGTGTCGAATGTGTACGAGTTGTTCTACAGTTCAGTGTGTCTATGTGTGATGGCCTCGCCGGGCTTTGTCGTCATTGTACTACGTTGATAAGTACATGGGGGAGAGCGTCTGTTAAACATGCCTCGAGGAGTAGCCAAGATTGTTGAACCTTGTTAACAATTTTCGGATTCGTGATGTTGTTGTTTGTCCTTGTATCATCGGTTCTGCGGCTCCATTGGTGACAAGTGGTATAAAAGCGAGTGTGGAGGTTATGCCGAACAGGTATACCTGCCACGGTGGATAAAACCTGGCCCACCAAGGAGGCCCATCAGATAAAGCCGGAGGGCTTAATGGAGAAGGCCTTATGGGCTTAGGCGCAAGGATAAGCTCTGGGCTGGCTTAGTGAAGTCCAAGACGAAGGCCTGGCTGCGTTCGCCTTAGGGAGCAAGTTAGGGTTTGTTACCGTGTTAGTCTAGGACTCGTGATCTAGGTCGGTTAAGGCTTTCCTTGTAGGGGAAGGCTTGGCGCCTTTATAAGCCAGCCTTCCAGCAGCTTTAGGGCAGACGCATACAACCTCATTGTAACCTGTACACATATTTGCCTTGAGTGAATTATAACAGCACGTATGATCTCGCCACCGTCGTGAGATCTGAAGCTGGGTAAAATCGTGTGTGCAATCCCGTCACTGGAACCCTCCATGTTCTTCCCCACCTCCTCTACGGTACGTATGGATACTTCTAGTAGTTCCGCGTTACCAATACCTCGACAGTTGGCGCCCACCGTGGGGCCCAAGGCGTCGGGAGTTTTGTTTCAGGCGGGAGCATTGGGCGAGATCGGCAAGACTATGGCAGTTGGTCGCACCCGCATCATCAACAACTTTGGGTGCATCGAAGACGACGGGTCCTACGTCCCATCAAACGACGCATTGGTGTCAAGCTTCGTCGTCCCCTTCGGCACCATCAACATCTTCATGGGTTTTACGGCTGAGGCATATGGATTCCCCAGGGGATCCGCCGCCTTTTGGGCGAAAAGTGACAGAAAGTGTTTGAATAAAGGCGAAAAGTGACAGAAAGTGCGAAAAGTAAAAAGAAGAAAGGCTTACTTAGGAGTTTCTCGTCAATGGCAGTGCTCTCATCAGCTTGGCGTTCAAGGCGACCTTGTAAGCTCTGGATTAGGAGCCCATCTTTTTTAGCCTGTCGTTGCAGTTTTAGAAGTTCTGCCTTCAACTTGTCTTGTGCTTCAGCGGCGCTGTCTTGGACGGCTTTAAGATTGGCCTCGGCCGTCTTTCGGTTCTCCTCCAGTTGCTTAAACAAGGCGGCATTTTCCCGCCTCACAACTTCTATATCGCCAGTCTCGCTGACGATCTGTTTCGCCTTCGCCACAACAGCTGTGCAAAAACACATTGCATGTGTTGAGCATCTTATGCCTTAAAACGAACTAAAGTCACATTGCATGTGAAAAAACAACATTTACCTTTGTTCGCCTTATTTTCGGCGACGGCTTGCTTGAGTACTTGCCTTTGGTTACTCAGTGAGTACCATAGATCGCATGTAAGTTGCTCACTGCTCTGCTAAGGCAAGGGCAGTAGTAAGTAACAAAGGTAAAGATAGTAAGGTACAGCTACAATGGGCTTGGGGACTGAGTCTTTATCAACATTAAAGAAAGGCCATTACGTCGGCTTAGTCAAAGCACAACGTAATGCCCGGGGACTAGTATGTACATAAAGACGGAATGTTTACCTGCATCATGGCCTTCAAGGCTTTGTAGCTCTTCTTCATTGTGACGTACAGCTCGTCACAATTGTCTTCCAGATTTAATATGGTCAATGTTTGACCAACTGGCCTTAGCTTCGGAGGCGGCTCGTTGCGCTCCTTCTCATCGGCAAGCATGGCGGCGATGTTGGGTAAGATGTACCCCTCGTCGTCAAAGAGCTCTTGCTTCACCATGTTGCGAATAGCCTCACGAGTAATGGGCTCGTTCGGCTCCTCTGACTGAAGTACCGCCGCCTTCCCAGCAGCGGCAGCCCTGGCCAACTTTTCAGTTTCCGTCTTATCAGGTAAGACGGCCGAGTCCAGATCTATATGATGATCTTCAGATGGGCCTGAGGCTGTCTCTTGTTGAACGGAGGGAGTGGGGGGAGCGATGGCTGGAGAGGGCTCAGTCTTCTTTTGCCTGACAGAAATTACTTTCTTCCTCTTGAGAGGTGCGGTTGGTTTGATCCTGCAAACATACAAAATAAGATAACATTCATAGACATTGTTCGCCTTACTAAAGAAATTGAGGTTCGGCTTACTTCTGTACTGGAGCATTGAAGGCCGCATCTTCATCGTCCTCAATGTCGAGCACTTCGGCGTTAACAGGGATGGCTTTTCACGCTTCCGCCTTTCTGCTGCTGAAGTTGCTGCAGTGGCTCCTGACGCCTTTCGTTTCCGAGTCTTTGAGGGCTCGGGTGCCGCTTCAGGCACGTAAAACAAAGGAGCCAGCAGATTATCCGGCAAAAGGGCGAGCTGAAATCAAAAGTGGTGTTAGTAAGGCAAACATTGTGGAAGTGTAAAAACAGTAATGGTAAATGCCTTACCTTAGGAGCCGGGTTGGCGGCTGTGTACATAGGACGCTGCTCTGTGAGCTGGATCCTTTCCTTGGCAATCCTCTTAAAGCGATACATAAGGGCATCGTGCGTAAGGTCACTCTCACTAACACGGAGGGGATCTTTCTTCTGGTCCGTGTAGTGGCACATGAGTCCTTTGCGATCTTTCAAAGGCTGGATTCGCCTTGACAACCAACATAGGATGGTGTCTGCGCCCGTGAGTTTGGGCACAGCAGTCTTTGTCAAATACTCAATCCGCCTTTGCATGCGACGGAGGTTGTCAGGAAGGACCTTCAGTGGTTTCTCGCCCCAAGAAAGGCGAGGCTCCGCAGGCAAAGGAGAAAAGCGAGGAAGTCCTATGTCTTTGCCTACTGGCGCCATGTCTTTGCAGTAGAAGAAGGAGCTATTCCAGCCTTTAATGGAATCTATTTTTGGCGCCTTAGGATACCAGTCTCTGCCTCTACGAAGGTTGATGCTAACTGTTCCTAAGGAAAGCAGTTCTTCCTTCTCTGTTTGGCGCTTGCAAGTAAAGCAGTACTTGAAGAATTCTAAGCTGGGCTCTATGCCTAAGTATCCTTCGAATAAGCCATAAAGCCAGCTATGTACAAGATACTATTGGGGCCTACGCTGTGAGGCTGAAGGCCATAGTAGTCTAAGACTGATTGGAAAAAAGGATGCGGAGGCAAAGACAAACCGCGAGGAGATGTGAGACGAGGAGCACTCGTTCATCGCCGGCGGGATCTGGAGCAGGGTGGCCGTACGCTGACCGCCAGTGGCACTTCTCCTGTGGTGGGAGGATGCCCTCCTTTTGCAGCTGCGTGAGGTCCGCGTCGGTGATGGTGGAAGCTGCCCAGTTGCGGGATGATGCTTCCTCTCCCTCCTCCTCTGCCTCCGCCGCATCGCCCTCGTCGGAGGGCTGGGCATTCTTCTCTGCTTCGATGGGGTGGCCGCAGAACTTGTCGCCGCTGCCGCGCGAGATGCAGATGCATCCGCGGATCTTGATCCCCTCATGATCAGATCTTGTCCCTCCGTCGCCGCCGACGCCGCCGCCGTTGCCGCTCCCGCGGTCGCATCGGAGCTCTCCATGGGTGGGTGCGCAGGTGGTGGTGGTGGAGCTCGCCGGAGTTCGGATGGGATGGGCGCGAGGAGGACGATGAACAGGGAAATGAACCAGATGGAGAAAATTAGTTCCCCTTTTATGGGGGCCGTGCGCCGTGATTAGTGCGGTGAGATAACGTCCGCGCGATTTTCGCCACGCGTCCCGCAACGGTCAGATAATGGGCATCTTCTCCCGCACGCCTCGGAGATCGTGTGCGGAAAAATAGCAGTAATGGCGTCACAACGTCTCTTTGCTTATCCAAACTGTCGTGGACTGACTTTGACTGTGGTGACGTCATGACAAGACTCGACACTGACAGAATCTTTCTGCCAGATTGTTCAAAGTGCAGGAGAGTTCGGCTTAATCCTTAAGGCAGACTGAATGTCTCATTTTGGAATGCTCCAAGCTCTTCTGTCCGCCTTGCGCAAAGGCGAAAGCCCGTGTTTCACAAAGACGGCAAACGAAGAACTTAAACCTTTCCGGGGACTACTGTGGAGGTTATGCCGAACGGGTATACCTGCCACGGTGGATAAAACCTGGCCCACCAAGGAGGCCCATCAGATAAAGCCGGAGGGCTTAATGGAGAAGGCCTCATGGGCTTAGGCGCAAGGATAAGCTCTGGGCTGGCTTAGTGAAGTCCAAGACGAAGGCCTGGCTGCGTTCGCCTTAGGGAGCAAGTTAGGGTTTGTTACGTGTTAGTCTAGGACTCGTGATCTAGGTCGGTTAAGGCTTTCCTTGTAGGGGAAGGCTTGGCGCCTTTATAAGCCAACCTTCCAGCAGCCTTAGGGCAGACGCATACAACCTCATTGTAACCTGTACACATATTTGCCTTGAGTGAATTATAGCAGCACGTAGGATCTCGCCACCGTCGTGAGATCTGAAGCTGGGTAAAATCGTGTGTGCAATCCCGTCACTGGAACCCTCCACGTTCTTCCCCACCTCCTACGGTACGTATGAATACTTCTAATAGTTCCGCGTTACCAATACCTCGACAGCGAGGTTCAGAGGACGCACATTGTTTTTTTTTTGAGAACCTTCCTACTCTTTATTTAAACTGTCAAAAAGCGGGGAATACAAACGCTCTCGGTCGGAGACAGAAACCACACATGTCACCCTACCGGCGGCGAAAGCACTAGCCTAGCTAGATTATGTGGTTCTTTATTAGACACTCGACTCTCAAAACCAACTGAAGCTCATTTAATGCTGATTAATGAGCTTATTGCTGATTCAGACGATGGGATTAATGCTGATTTGCTTGTACGGAGCCAACAAAAATTATCATGGCTGGAAGCTAGAAGATCGGACGGAGAAGCATCGCTTCGTGGCCTGATCACAGGGCTCAACCGGAGCAAAGTATCGGTGTGCACTGCAACTGGAGGATTGAAAGCAAGTTTGAAGCAGCGTGGAAACCTTGTCCAACGCGCACGCGAAGAGCAGTTTGAAGCAGCGTCAACAATCCTGGTGAGGCCCATGTGAAGGTGTAGCATCAGGGAGACGTGCTTCGTGGCCCATGCTGTTTGAAGCAGCGTCAAGCAGGAAGGCCACGTGCACGTAAACCTGATTTTTCCCTTTTTTTCTTTTGATATTTTCCCCTTTTTCATTTGCAATACATGCGGTGTTACTTTCAAATTTCTCACGCCCTGATTTTTTCCCTTAGTTATTTTTCCTTTTCCCCCTTCAATTTCGATTTTCCTGGGCAAGAAATGGGCGAGATGTAGCACTTTCAAGTATACAAAAAAAATCATTTTTCAAAGAGGTATAAAAAATTAATGTAGTATAACGATACATATTTGAAGGATCAATAAATACGACTATAGTGGGGGTGAATATGAGTTTAGAGAGTTACTCGAATAAAACTGAAGAATTTAGATACTTGAAGCAAGCTTGTGAGATGATGAGGCGTGTATGATGTTAAGTGCCGGTTGTTTTTACCATGGTGGTTCACCCAAAAAATCTTGATTTTCTTATCAAATTTGTCCTTTTATCTTTTCTTAGTTCCTTTTAATATCAGAATTAGACTCCCTTTTATTCTATTCAATCATTTTCGCATTATCTTAGTAGAAAATAATGGTCATGGTTTGAAATTTTGGTAAAAGTTGAGAGTGAAGTACACTGGAAATAAATTCCTAGAAGAAAAGAGTATAACACCATATCGGAGGAGAATCTGGAATACTTTCATTTATCACTGTCGTTCGCCTTCGCCGAAGCCAACACGTTGAATGGCTGAAAATCTAAACTACACAGGACTATCCTAGATCTACATTGGTCCGCACACGCGGGATCCGGTGACCCCCTCTCACCATCGACGCCGTTCGGAGACCACGCCGCAAAGCAAGGTCACTTTTTCTCTCTCCCTGGTGGCGTGGAGGAGGAAAACGATCGGACGGTGGATACGTGGATGCACATCAGCTTGAAGATTAGCAGCCGATCGATACAAACTTCGTATAGCATTATTAATACACAATATAGCCTGGAAAAGTACATGTCGGCATCCACTACATCATCACGTGCAATGCAGCCGTGTTGCTGTGTGCAACCACATGTTTCTTACATGGCAGCCACGACGAGCTGCATCTATAGGAAACCGAACCACGACGCGCTTAACGCCTCACAGATCGAAACGGCTCTCCAGTTCTGCAATCGGGCAGCAGAGGTATGCTAAAATCACGTCTTTCCGCTTTCTGTCTTACGAGTTGTGCAATCGGGCAGCAGCAGTATACATGCCGCTCATAATACTCTACAAAGTTAGCTACATACTAGAAGGGTATGGCGCGCGTTGCCGCGCCTGTATAATATTAGAGTTTAACATGTGTATATAACTCCATGCATGGAAATAACTCATCATTTGTAAACATATTTTTCTACTTCATTTTATCGACGAATGTATTTTTGCTAGCACAAACCGAAATCCATTTTACACAAAATATTAGAGGTAAGCCAAATAATTTGGAGAGAGAGAGAGAGATGGCTTGATAGCAAACTCACGACACCACAAGAGCGTCATCCATGTAACGGGTATACAAAACACTTCATACAAGTGACTGAGCCGTTCATGTACTAAAAAGATTCAGAAAAGGACTATTCTATTTGAAATTCAAATGTCATTCCCATGTGAGAAGAGGAGATTGTCAAACTGTAGAGATAATTGACTTGATGGACAACTACCAAGCTCTGAAACAAAACCAAAAGCTGAGTGTTCTTTAAAAAAAATCACCATAGATTGAGAATTAGCACAACCACTAAGAAATAGACCGACATGTGTCCAAAAATAATAAGCCCACGATGGTGGGACTAAAGTATGTTGTGATTTATCAGAGCACTCTGCATTATGAGAAAACAAGTTTGGAAGCAAGATAAGCTACTTAACTCCAGTGCTTCACTGCCACAGCTAACAACCATAGAAAGTAGTATGAGCTCCAGACCTGAAGGGTAGTCTTAACGGTGCAAACAAAAGAACTACAATTAACAATATCATGACTATGGGTATAGAACGTTGGTCTACACCCCAGTGCAAAAAAAGTGGGTAGCACCATATTAGCTTGTAGTGAGTTCTAGAATGATAGCAGATAGCAAATGCAATATAATGCTCGTGGAGAACCACATAAGTGAAAAAAATATCGCAATATAAATAGAAGGGAAGATCAAATGTTAAGAACGGAAATATATAACACTAAATAATTAACTCTCAACTAATTATGAGCTTGATACTGAAAAAAATCAAAGGTTGTCCACTACCAGTTGGTAGCAGTTCAGCTATAAGCCATTAAATCTTAGTAAAGAAAGGCTACATGAGAATTGGAATAATTGACACTAATTCAGATAGGTGATGTATACATAGAATGCAAGATCAATAATTTCCTAGGTGCACTCCACGTCTCAAACTTTAAACGCAGATGCACGACGGCCAAACTATTATATTAACAGTTAGCAAGGAAACTTCACAATATGCTAAGGGGGATGCTTCTTCACGCCACCCAAATGAAAATCACACAAAATCATAAAGCTTATGTAATTCAAGCTTTCACCGATATTTCTATATTCACAGGACATAAAAATGATTTTCATAAGCTGTCGACTTTTACCCGAGAGACATACCAATTAGAATGAGATGTCCATGGTCAAGCACTAATCAAATATTTCTTCACATACAGTTTCATACCTATGATATCTACACCTCTTGGAAACTCCTTTTGAAGAACCTGAAATCAAGGATTTAAACAATCAACAAGTACTAAATATATTGGGAAGAACAAACAAGGGGCCAGCGTAAACAGATTACAGTGCCTGAAGGTTCAAACTTATCATTTCAGTAACATGCTAGTCATGCAAGACATTCTCTGCGGGAAACATTACAATATAAATGAAACCCAAGCATTGTAGAGACAAAAGAAAGCTTACATCTCTGATTTTCCATGTTGATAGTGGATAACTCGATAACTCCCAAGGAAGACAGAAACACAGTTTTACTTTTACCACCATATGGCAAATGCTAGTTTTGTGAGGTAGGGAATTGAACATTCAGAACATAGGAATATGGTTCAGTGCTAATTGCTTAAGGATATGGTTTATATGTGGCAATGCTAGTTTTTTGAGGTAGGAACAGCTGCGTAACAAAATATAGTAACATATTGACAAAAGAGAGAACCTTGCAAATGTCCTAGAAATATCATACAGAATGCATGCCCAAAGCATGGCTCCAAATGCTAGTTAAATATGAAGACATACATGCTTCAACTGCATGAAATATTTATCTTGTGAAGTTTTCATATGGAAAATTCATTCATTCTATTATTCTTCCTAGATAAATGGTTGGAATAATGAGCAGCTGAGCAGTAAACCAAAAAAAAGTACAAACAACATCAAAATAGTATCAGTGACTTGAACAACAAACTATCATGCTCTACACGCAGCTGTTGTAACTAAAACAACTTGCCCAAATGACATTTGACCTGCCTAAAATCCAAATTCTGCTATGACCAACTATCAAAACCTTGCAGCTATTAAAACTCAAGAAAAGGTCAAGAGAGTTTCGTCAAACTACTACATGTTACATAAGTGTGATTGCAAAGCCAAATTATGGACTAAATATCAGATTATCAACTCTTGACAAAGCACCGGCCTGCATAACTGCTCAAACTATGTGAAAAATAAATGAACAAGCATCGGCTTGAATTACTACAACTAAATAAAGCTCAATCATTTCTAAACTAAACCCACCTGCTATATATGCATAGACATTAGTTGGACTCAGCTTGTACATTATTTCACTCACGCACCAATCATCAGTAAGAAAGAGACCAATAGTACACAGGGCATCTACAGAGAAATACAGAGAAACTATCCAATATTCCAGTGTGAAACTGAAAAAAATAAACATTGATGTAAGAAATAGGAAAATATATTGAGGAGGGGGCCTCACCTTGTTGCAGGAGAGGAATTGGAGACGCACGAGACTGTTTATGTGGCTGGAGGAGATGCAGAGCTCATTCCCCATGCGAAATGACGGGATCACACAAACCCAACTCAAAAT
This sequence comes from Poa pratensis, assembly GCA_947311845.1. Classification (NCBI taxonomy): domain Eukaryota; kingdom Viridiplantae; phylum Streptophyta; class Magnoliopsida; order Poales; family Poaceae; genus Poa; species Poa pratensis. The sequence continues at coordinate 3,601,334 of CAMZMU010000055.1, forward strand.
ATATTTTGTCCATTATCTGGAAAATTCAAAACATCTCACATGTAATAGAATCCATTATTGTTTTCAGATTTTTAGTTTCGCAAGGTTAGAACTATTTGTAAGCTAGGAAAAAAGTTAAAGCTTTTTATATGGTCTTATGATGTTAATCTAGCTCCTAAATTTTGTTTTGCTTTATACCCCACAGTACAAATAAACAGAAAAAATTCACTAAACCTTGATGGTACATTCGTGCATTTACATGCCAGATTTATTTGGATTATTTAAAATCAATTTATTAACTTTCTGTAAAAAGACAGACCACACGATCTATAGACCCAAACATCCCATTGGTTACTTTAGATGTCACTTAATGTGTCAATTTTTTATCTCCCCATTGTAATTAAGTTCAAGTATGGAACTATAATAAAATTGTCACTGTAAATAAAAAGTAACAAACTGGGTAACTATAACTATGCAGTAATCAGAATGGACCAGCTAATACAAAATTGGTAGGTGAAACTCCATCAGATTTGGACGTGGATGTAGACTGCTAGGGAGCGCGGAATTAGGAGGCAAATCTTGCGTCAGTTGAGAGAATGAGATTGATATGCATTGATATGCATCTGCACCACCTCCATGAAAACCGTTGCTCGTCCCATTACCAGGCAAAACCTACTTGGAGGTGGATGTGGACAGCTAAGGCAAAATTAGGAGGCTTTCGTTAGCAGATGTCATGAGGTCGATTTGCATAAGCACCGGTGGCCACAGAAGCCTGCGACGCGCGGAAGTCAGCACACCACGTAGGAGATGCAACGGCTGTCGAAGGTGGTTGTGGAGCTGCAGCAACACCACCATTCTGTCAATACTCAATATTGCCACCGGGGATGGATCATGGATGGACACGGCAGTGACCGCCCCGGATGGTCACCACCAACAGCACCATGCCACCACCCCGGCGGTGACACAAGGAGGCGGCCAAACGCGAGCGGGGGGGACCTTGCCCAGAGGAGAGACACCGGAGGGTGGTGGACGGTGACCAGAGGAAGGAGATGCGGCCGCGGGCAAGCTGGGTGAAGGAGCGGGAGAGAGAAAGGCCGAAGGGAGGAGAGGAGCCGGCGCGAGTGGCGGCGCCGTCTCGAGCATCCCCCCATCCAACAGCGAAACTTACTTCTCTCTTCTCCCTTTCGCATCTTTCACCGTGGCTGCGGCGGCGCGCCGGCCTCCTTGAGGCCCTAGCCATGCTGCTGGCGGCCGTCGGCGCGGCTTCGGTGCCCGAGGTCCACAACCTCACCGAAGGAACTTCGCATCCCCGACGGCCACCGCCGCCGAGTTCGAGTTCGACTTCGGCGAGGCCCTCACCAACGGGTCCGACGGCAACACCAAGCCCGCTCCTACAACGTGGCTGAATGGACGCCCTCCGTGAGGCCAAGCGCGACCTGGAGGAGAAGCTCGCCGCCGTGCAGCGCCTCCAGGACGTCCTCGCGGCCGCCGACGCGTCCGACCGTGAAGCGGACGGCACAGGCCTCGGTGGGGTGCTCGTGACCGCCTCCAGTCGCTGACGGCAGCCAGAGCGGTGCAGATCGTCGTCGCCGGCGCTTGTGGGTCGAGCGCGGCTGGAGGCGGCAATGTTGAGGTAGAAGGGCAGGGGTGGGGAGCAGAGAAGAGGATGTGGTGTCGTGCCCGGGGAGTGAGGAAGGAGAACCGCGGCGAACGACTGGTCAAAGGAGAACCGCCCGCCTTTACAGTCGTGTACTACCAACGAGACACACGTCCAGCATGCGATCCACGAGGTGCGACGAACCGACCTAACAAAAAACACCCACAAACATGTGGGACACAAAGCGAAAGATGAGGTGGACGCACCACAGACCTGAAAAACCAGGGAGCTTAGATCTTTGAGGGGATTAACTTTATGAGTTATTTGGTTACTTTGGATCATATGCCTATTAATTTTATAGTCTATTCCGTTATTTTGTAATATATGGCCACAAAAAGAAATTGTCATTTTAAAATTCGCATAAACTTGGTTAATTTGGTTATTACCGAAACCGAACCGAAATTAAATGGTTATTACCGAAACCGAACCGTATTATCGTACAAAACCGTATTTACCAAATATTGAAACCGTATAAATAAAAAACCGTATAAACCGAACCGAATTAACCATATTAACCGAACACGCAGCCTTACACCAGACTGAAGGAGCGCTGGCATGTCGCTTTAGTGCTACAGTGCCGAGGCCAAATTTGCATGTGTGGGTCACTGATGGCGTGTTAACGGTAGAGTGTTTTATTACTTTCCAGCAACAGCACCAGAAGATCTGCTTGTTGACCGTGACAACACACGTTCGTTGGGAGACCCCAAGAGGAAGGTATGATGTAGTGCAGCAGCAGTTTTCCCTTGAAATATGACCAAGGTTTATCGAACCAGGAAAACACGGAGGTTCTTCAGAAGGTTGTCAGTGGCACAACTGCCGTGGAACCTACACACAACACAAGCAAACTAATTTACCCCAACGAAACAGAGAGGTTGTCAATCTCTCCGGCTTGCTGAAAACAAAGGATTAAACGTATTGTGTGGAAAACAGTAATGAGTGCAGAAAGTAACAGGAACAAATGATTGTAGTTGGTAATTTTTTTAGTATGAGGAAATGGACCGGGGTCCATAGTTCACTAGTGGTGTCTCTCCATAAAAGATAACTAGCATGTTGGGTAAACAAATTACAGCTGGGCAATTGACAAATAATGAGCGCATGACAATGCAATATATGACAAGATGATTATTATGATATTTAATTGGGCATTACAACAAAGTACATAGACTTGCTATCCAACGCATCTATGCCTAAATAATCCACCTTCCGGTTAGCATCTGCACCCCTTCCGGTATTGAGTTGCAAACAATAGATTATTGCATGAAGTAAAGTGTGTAATGTAAACAATGCAAATGACACGTAGACAATGCATCATTGTTTTATCCCTAGTGGCAACAGCACATCCACAACCTTAGTCGTTTCTGTCATCTCGAGCCCTGATTACTGGAGGCATGAACTCACTATCTAGTATAAATACTCCCACTTGGAGATACAATCATCTACTTGGCCAAAGCATCTACTAGCAACGGAGAGCATGCAAGATCATAAACAACATAAATAGATAGATTGATAAACAACTTGCTCATAGTATCAATATTCATCGGATCCCAGCAAACACAACATGTAGCATTACAATAAGATGATCTTGATCATGTTAGGCAGCTCACAAGATCTAAACATGGAGGTACAAGGTGGAGAGACAACCATCTAGCTACTGCTATGGACCCGTAGTCCAAGGATGAACTACTCACGCATCACTCCGGAGGCAGGCATGGCGGTGTAGAGGCCTCCAGTGAGGATCTCCCCTCCGGCAGGGTGCCGGGAAGAGCTTCAGAACCCTCCCGATCTAGGGTTGACGACGGCGGCGGTGACGGAACTTTTCGTGGAATATGATCGGTGTTTTTTGGGGTTTCGGGACATCGGGAATATATAGGCAAAAGGGCGGCGTCGGAGGGCACCCGAGGTGGCCACGCCAGGGCTGGGCACGGGCCCACCCCCTGTCGCGCCATAGGGTGGCGTGGCTGCCTCGTGGCCCACTCCATCTCCCCTTCTGGCTTCTGGAGTCTTCCGATGTGATATTTGCACACGTTGATTTTCGTCCAATTCCGAGAATATTTTGTGACTAGCCTTTCTGAAGGAGAAAAACAGCAGAAAACAGGAACTGACACTTCGGCATCTTGTTAATAGGTTAGTCCCAGAAAATGCATAAAAATGCTATGAAGTGTAAATAAAACATGTAGCAATTGGTATAATAACAACATGGAACATCAAAACTTATAGATACGTTTGAGACGTATCAGTCACTTTTCCCCCTTAATGCAGATCAAGTGTTGTGGTCATTTGGGTGGAGCCCACCATCTGGTGCCGTGACTTCCCTCTATATCTAAATACAAAAATATGTTTTTAAACTCTAGTATTACACAAAAAGCTCACAATAAATACCTAAAACGACCGAAAAATTAGTTACATATTTGTAGCATACTATATATACTTCTACGACAATAACATCCCACATATGTAGCATTTCTGCTAAATATCACTTTTTTGAAAACTATTAAAGCAAAATTGTTGTATGATTGTAGCATAGTTACCGTACTATTACAACAATACAAAAGGACCTATGTAGCTTTGCAACAAAAAATTACAACAAAAAACAAAAATATTGAAACCAATTTTTTGTGTGTTTGTAGCATAATTTATTTTGTTTTGCAACAATACAAGAAAATGTATTCGTTCAAAAAAAGTATATAATCGTTCAAAAAAAATACAAGAAAATGTATGTAGCATTGTAGCAAAAAACTCGCGGAAAAATATAAAATGATTGAAGTACACTTTTTGTATGTATGTAGCATAGTTAATGTTCTTTTACAGCAAAACAAAAGTATCTATGTAGCATTGCAATAAAAACTCACAACAAAAACAAAAAAAACTATAGAACCAAAATTATTATGTGATTGTAGCATAATTTATGTGCTTATACAACAATAAAAACAAGCATGCATCATGCATCAAAAGCTCGCAGCAAAATATCGAAAATGATTGAAGTGTCTGTGCCGGCTTGCACCATCCGAACTTGAGCTGCGACACCGGCTTGCAATAGGCGGTGCACGCGTGTTGTAGCAGAAACAGCAAACACAGAGGACAAGGCTAAAAATACCTCCAAAATAACTAACAGCTTAAAATAGCTATGTGTGCATATAGCAAAAGTCAACATGCAAGTGGTGCATGCACTAGTCCTGCCCTGCATGCATTTGTGCTGGTCTAGCGCTACTGCATGCATAGAACTGCCGAGTTGTTGCGCAAAAAGCCGTGGGATCCAGCATTATGAAAGGAAGGCGTGCAGCCCGCGTGAGAGAGAGCGCGCGTGCAAGCAGAGGCGACGAGAATAAAGCCCACTTGGGGGGATTTGGACGGATGGGCCGTGATTTAATGGGAAGGGCGCGACGAGACGGACCGGCTGTAGCTATAGCCGGCTGTCAATTAGCATTTTCCATACTGCAGAAGTTGTAAAAGCATTACCTGGAAATAATAAGGAGATCGTTTTTAGGTTGAGATAAATCAGCAAAGTCAGGAGCCTGCATGCGCGCATATGCATTATAATAGAAAAATATCACCACTGATTCAAATTGTATGATACTTGCAGAACAAAATAAGATACTTGCAGAACAAATTGTATGATACTTGCGGGCGTCTGCTGTTGGCTCCTCTGGCCGGCCGTGGTGGTGGGGGGTGGTGCTGCAGCGACGTGCTTCATAAAGGGGTTGTTTCTGGCGCTCCGTTTCTTGGTGGTTCCTCTGGCCGGCCGTGGAGGCGAGGGATGGAGTCACTCGGAGTGGGAGTTCCAGAGCAGAGAGGTGTGGTGCTCGACTCAGGCGCTGGGCTCGGTGGTGCGGTGGTGGTGGTCCTGGCACGGCCTGGCTGTCCCGGCGGCGGGTGGTGCTGGTGCTGGACGTGGGGGCGGCTTGGCCGTGCTTGTTCATCGTCAAGATCTCGTCGCTTGCGGCGAGTGGACTCTGCGGTCTTCTTCAAGGTTGGAGGTCCTCCCTCTTCCAGGCGACTTGAGGTTTGGCTTCTTCTTCTCCGGTGTTCGTCGGCGTCGAAGAGCTCTGGTGGTTCAGCAGGTTTCTGATGCTGTAGTGTTCTCTGTCGAGTACCTTTTGTATAAATTTGCGTTCGTTCTTTCTCTCTGTATCCACTGATTGTACGCAGGTTTGTACTCCTCTCGTTCAAAAAAAAAAAAAGCCTGTAAAAGATGAAAGTGTTGTTTGGGCATACGGAGTAGTAAACATTCTACTTACAAAAATTCAGAGTGGACGAATATTTCCCTCTGCTCTCTTCAGTTAACTTCCGTTCCGTGCGATCTCGGCGCTGCGTGCGGCTGCCTGCTGTACGTGCCCATGATGCCACGACGCGAACCATCTCGGATCACCGGAGTAGAGTGATATGAATGAGATCGTTTCCGCGTCCGTCGCAAATCGACTCCATTTTTTCCTCTCAAACTGGTGGAAACTGTTACGAGCCTATCGATTTCATTGGGGGGCACGACACGCCAAGCCCACTACGTAGACGAGAATCATCGGCGCCGACGCGGTCGCTGATCGACCGATCTCTCCCATGGGCCATGGCGGCCGCCGGCCTCTCCGACCTGCCGACGGAAGCCCTGGACGAGATCGCGCGGCGCGTCGGGCCCCTCGACAACGGCGCCGCGCGCTCAAGACGGCGCGCGGCCTCCGCCTCCTGAAACACCCGAACCTGCCGCACCACGTGTGCGTGGAGCCCCGGTACGAGGTCTCGCCGCTGGTATCGATATACTACGACCTATGTGGAGTAGTATGCGGTGAAAAGAGACGACCATGGACCAACAAAGTCTGTTTCCGCCCCATGGACTGCAGTACCCCGGAACACTTCGCCGGCGTCGCTCTGGACACCACCGGCTGCAAGAACAACCACCCCGTGCACCCGACGCGCATCATCGGCTGCAGCTACGGCTGGGTGGTCACCGTCGAAGGCGCTGCTGGAGCCGCTCACCGGCAGGCTGTTCCCGCTGCCTCCCGTCACCTCCTCCCTCGGCCGCACCAAGAAACTGCTCAAGAACGTCAACCTGATGGGCCAGGACATGTTCCACAAGGCTTCCTTGGCTCCTGGCCGCCGGCTCGGCACCTACGCCGTCATGCTGATCCACAGCGGCGGCTACGGCCTGTCTTTCCTCGGGCCCGGAGCCAAATGCTGGACGGCGTGGGCGCCGAAGAATTACCTGGACGTCGCGTTCCACAAGGGCGCCTTCTACACGGTCAGCGTCGACTCCAAGCGACGGAAGCTCCACCGGCCTGCGGGCAAGGCTCGTCGCAAGTCCTCGGGCGGCACGAGTGTGGGCAGTGCTCGTCAAGTTGTCGACCCGTGACGACCTTTTGATGGTGAGCGCCCCCAACATTGCCGTCCACGGCAACAGACTGTACCTAGGTTACTCGTGGTTTGAGGTGTCGCGCTATGACGAGCGGGAGGGCGGTTGGGTCCCGGCGGTGAAACGGGGCGATACAATGATCTTGCTGAAGGACAACGGCGGCCTATGTATCTCGAGGCGAGGCGCGTCGCTCCGCCCCCCAGTGGCGCCATACCAGTGGTCATATGAGCATCTATCTTATTCGTCTGATTCCATGTCCTACTTCGTGTCCTATGGTGGTTTGTATCTGCGCTATGGTTGCTGGTTTCTGCCCTATGTTGTACCTGAATTTCCTCACCGTTAGGTTCAGCCAGGAAGGGAAAGCACAATTCAGCCAGGTCTTATCATGTGCCCAGTACTTCTCTGCAGAGTGTTTGTCTACGATAGGCAAGTTCTGTCTATATGGTTCATTTTACATATAGCACAACAATCTTGGGCAAGAGTTTCTGATCATATATGTATTCCAACAAGGAAGTAGGATTCTCAGTGTGATGTATAAAAACATATCTATCAATATTACCCAAATTCCTCCCAGGTATTTTTAAACTACACAACCCCTCAGATGAAAGTACGAGGAATCGAGGATACAGGTAGCCCTGATGGTGAGAAGAACGCTCATATAAAACCTGAGAAACAAAGAGCGTCGCAGAAACGTTTGTGGCCAAGAGTTCAGTAAAACCCGAAGAATGCCCATGCAGATTCTGCATCAAATACCTCATCCTGCAATGAATTGTCCAGTAGCATCCCAAGGCCTAGTCTCGAAACATTTCCCTATCATACTCCTCTTCTTGTTTACTGTTCCATCATCACGTGCGTACTCGGGGAAATAGTCTAGGAAAGATTTACTCCCAAGAGAATTTACTCCTTCGAAGAGGAACTCGGCCACCAAATCCTGAATATTGAAGCAGTAAGCAACTCTGCAAAAACATGAAGTATGTGTGTAAATACAGTGATGTCCAGAAGAGAAACCTTGGCCTGGCTTTCACCAATTAACTTCTTCAGAAGAGGATAACCAGGATCCTGCGCATAGACAAGGTACAAGATTAGCGGAAGATACTCTGTAGTAGCATATGCAAGCATTGATAATTCCGCGCGAGTAACAGCGTATTAAAACATCACTAGTCCATGAATATAATTTTTTTTACAGAAGTCCATGAATATAACTTTCTATGCAAGGTTTTGGTGTAATATACAAGCCTTTTCAGTCCTCCATATGAGATATCTATGTTGCGCTTCTCTGTTGTGAACAATTTTTGCCGTGTCGTTTTTTTCAATAGCTTGATCCGTTAACTCAAGCCAAACCTGCATAGTAAGAAACATGAGAAAACAAGGAGCGGGATATTTAAAATTGCTCGATTGCCACTAACCTTTTCAGAAAGAAACATATGGTGCATACCTTATAGTAATCCATCAAAGCTGAGTATAGAACTTGATGATTGCGTTCAGTTGGCTCAAATATAGTCCAGATCACGATTGGAGAGAAGAATCTCAGGGACTCACTCGTAATCTTGCCACCCCATGGCAGAAGCTGCATTTTCTCTAAATAAAGATGCCAAGCTATGTATAAAGCTAAATAGCTAATAGAGGAAGACTGATACGGCAAAACATTTGGGCAAAGAACAAGTTCCAAGTACCTCACTATACTTCTGCGCAAGAGACATCAAATTCCTGTAGTATTTATCTTTGTAATCCTTGTCTACACTAACATCATATAAAGGATTGAGGTCCCTGCAATAGTTCATTCAGGCCATATTCATGAGCACACTGCACGTGGAAAAGCAGTAAATCACATTAATTGTTTCTTGAATGGCACAAATATTTTGGCACTTACAAGACAACAATACTTTGTGCAGGAGTCGTGAAAGCGTTGGCGCAAAATATAGGAAGATCATATTCAGGTTCAGAGAAAGCAGCAAAGTCAAGAACCTACAAGGGCATGCATCATAAGTATATTGCCTCATGGCAAGTACATCAAGAATGCTCGCACAGTTAAATAGTACAGGTCAGGTAGCCCATGGCAACTGATGGAAGATTAATAGTACCATCAAGCATACTAGACAGAATCGACTTAGCAAGTACATAAATCTATCAGGTCATAGTCTCTCTCTGTTTGATAGTTTTTGTAGGGTTTTGGTCAAGGAAACTTGAACTTGGAGCATCAAGACAGAAGAAGTACCTGCACTGAGTTTGTCTTCTCTACTGTCAAGCTGCGAAGCAGTCTGATTTTGGGGGCACTGAAGGAGAGAGCATTCAAAACAGTACTGTCATCGTTGGCATTTATGAACTTGAACTTTTCCTGGAAGCATGACAAAGGGAAAAATAAACAAGAAGTATGATTGCTACCAACTGATATTACAGAAGCCTACTCTCGAAAAAAGATATAAAGGAGCCTAATAAAATTTTCAGATATTCTATATGGACAATTGCACAATAAAATGCCTATGCTCAGCAGCACGCTTCTTCGCCAGAATCTCGTAGGGTGACGACAGAGAGTGTGCTCTGAACTCTTAACTAGTCCAACAACATCAGTTCTAAATCAGGGCTTTCACGTGACAGAGCAGCAGCAACATATATATAACTTTGTAGATTAACCGACCGAACAACAAACTCATAATTTAAAACTTCTTCTGCACACGTTAGAATCACAGCCCAAAATACCAGCAATTAGAAAACAACGCATGGCAGTCACTTGTTTGCAACTGAACAAACAAGGCTTCTGCTTCAGTCATTGTTTAGTCTTGGTCCAAAGGAGAGTCAGCTCAGCAGTGTCAGATTAAGACCAGGCACACTACAGGTTCACCTCGCGCCTGCAAGTGCAGCAGCACGAGTTTGCATCTCTGTCATGGACTGGACTGAATTTTTCCTAAGTGGGCGCATCTGATTCGCACACTAGCAGCCTCGCGCTAACACCAACTACTGCTAATACGCAGCTAAGCTTTCACTCTGAGCACTCTCTTAAGTGGAGCAATACGAGCTAAGTATGTTTGTAGCAGCATGAAGTGGATTCGACATGAGCAGAACACTTGAGCTCTGTTCCAGTGGCGAGAGATGGAGCTAGCTGGAGAAGGTGGAAAGAGGAACCTGCGAGGGGTGAGGTCTGAGGGCTGTGCGGAGGCGGGTCTGCTCCAGCGCCGAGTGGACGAACCTCTGGTACGACGAGCCGGCCCCCAGGACTCCACCGCCAGCGCCGGCGCCGGCGCCGCCGCTCATCCTCCCTCCCCACTTGGTTCAGTGCTCCACTTGAGGTTGGTAATAGCGGTGGATGAGAGTGTCGGGCGCAGAGCAGGCGCACGTGGGAGGGGGCCTTTCCCGTTCAATTGGAGAAAGTTAACCGGCGGAAGCCTGAAAACCATATCACCAAACCTCCTAGAAAAAACAAATTTAAAGTTCAGAAAAATATAAAAAATCACATCATGTTAGGAGGGTGAAGTTTATACGAACAGGTAAAATTCAAAGTTCCAACACGTTTATTGTCTTCTCACTACTGAATTCATGCACCACCCAAAAAGTCCAAACTAATGAAAAATGATGGAAAACATATTTCAAGGGCGACTATTTATTATCACGTTTTACTAATTCTCATTCGAGTGAGAATTAAGTTACAACTCACTCATCTTTAGAACCGTCAAATTTACATCGGGATTCATGCAGTCTATGAGATGTCTCACTCATCTTTAGAACCGTCAAATTTACATCGGGATTCATGCAGTCTATGAGATGTCTCCGGTTGCACATAGATCACAACCAAGATTTTGTCGGTTACGGGTGAGTTGCACATGTGTTGCAAATGAAAATTTGCAGTTAAATATTGGTTGCATATGACTTGCTACTGGGAAATTTCGAGTTACATATAGCCATATAGGTTAAACATTAGTTACAACTAGAATATGGATGCAAAAGTACTGGTTTTGGGAACACAACATACCTCATTAAGCCGTTTCAAGAGCGCCCGGGCCGTGGTTTGGCTGGTGCAGCGGTTGGGGAGTGGAGGTGGTGGCGATGATGTGGTCGCGGCGGTGGATCTGGAGATACGACAGGGATCTGTCTTCTTCCTCCCCTCCAGCGGCTCCTCTTTCCCCCTCCCTTGTTCTTGTCCATTCCGAAAGTGGGCACCTGATCGAAATTGATCGTGCCCTCAGTTACCCGCAAACTAGCAACACCTGTAACACTGTTGAATCAATATGTCTCACATGTTCCTCGCAAAAAAAAAAAGGTGGTTTGGAGAGTGGACAAATGTCTACCGAGTTACATGGAGCTCGTTTAAAAAAATCGAAATCGACACTTTTGAGTTTTCAAAAATCAAGAAAACATTCCCAGATATAGATAATGTCGACATATACAAGTGTGCAAAATGTGAAATATAAATTCGTTGTATTGCGGGCTGGGTAAAAATGACAAATAGGTGATGAACATTACACAATTTCAAAAAAAAAAATTCCCGATTTGTCTTTTTTGTGCAGCCCAAAATACAACGAATTTTGAGTTAAAATTTTGAACGCTTGTAGATCTCGACACTATCTTCATATGAGATTTGTTTCGTGATTTTTGAAAAATCAAAAGTACCAATTTCGATTTTTCAAAAAACAAGCTCCATGTAGATCGGGAGTCATTTGCAGTTTCAGGGTTTGTAAGTTGTATTGCGATATTTTCTCTTTCAGTGACCAACCAACCCAAGTACACGCCGCACAACATGAATCTTGACGCAACTTCTTATTTTTTAACTAGAGCGAAGCAAGTTGATTCTCTTGGCAGGGGAACCAATGCTTCCTCCGGCATCCACTTGCTAGTCCAGATTATAGAATACTTTAGCAGGTAGATCATCGGATTAAGCTATAGACCACTTGTATCTGGATGTGTACTGTTTTCCTCTATGTATGAATACAAGTATTAGCTCTCAAAAAAAAAAAAAATCCCCTCGTGGGGCTGCAATCATTGACGCGTAGTTTACAGCGATTTTATCTGCCTGTCCATTTTCTCAAGAATATTCCTGGCTTCCCTCCTCATCACTGGCTAGGAGTAGGAGGCCATGTTCCCAGCTCACTACTAAAGTCTTAAAGATATATTCGAAGTTAAGAATGTTTTAACACCGTGGAATATAATCTGTGTTGGTTACTGGGTAGTGGGTAGTACTAGTTTAGCCAGCAATGTACTGGGAAAAAGATTCAGGTTCCAGGATTCTCAGTTTTAAAATGCATTTGCTACCTAAGTTGTACTTTTACTCCACTGTAGAATATGCTTGGGAAGCGTATAGGCCCTGGTCAGAAACAAAACGGAATGGGGAACAAAAAAGTGCAGTCTGGATTCAGAAATAAAATAAAAAACTTAGGTCAAACGGCATCCTTGAATTTCCCAGGATTTCTTCTTCTAAGAATTCAATCCTCCCAGTTTGTTAGTACTGTTCTTCCTATTCAAAATTCAGCTGACGTTTGAAGCAGCATGTTTGAACTCTGAATATGGCTTCATGTATCTAATTCAGCTGGAACTGGGTCAACTCCCGATTTACGTCAGGTAGAAAGTGCAAGCTTATTCGAACAACGAAAGGGGGAAGTTCACAGTGCCAGAATATAGATCTATTACAACAATCCAAACCCAAAAGATTCTTCTGGATCCAGCTGCAAATCAAACAAGAAGACGAGCAAAAACGAATCGAGCGGATGTTTCAGTTTCAGGTTATGGGCGTCCACATTCCGAAAAAATACAGAAGAGGCAGCAGATCCAGACATTCCAAGCATCACCCGGTCCGCACAATTCTTTTGCCCAAGCCTGTCCTCACAAAACGCGTGAAGATTGATTGAAACGTAAAGCAGAAGAGATAGCACAACAACGATGCAAAATTCAGTAACCACTGCTTTTCAGCCTCAATTATCATAGATCGATATTCGCAAATCAATATTCGCGATTTGCAGTTATTATTTCTCGGCAGCACAAAGAAAGAGAGAAAGAATCTACGCCTAATTAATGATGATCCTTCTGTATATACACTTGATTTCCACCGCACACGCTCGGATCAGAGGAGAGTACGGGCGAAAAAATTAGTCGGTGGACGAAATCTATCTGTGTTCGATGACGATCCATCCATCCAAGAACGAAAGAACCTACTCGAATCGCGGCTTCACGCCATCTTGACGGCGAAGCCGCCTCCGGCCATCATGACCTTGAACTCCTCGAAGGAGATGAGTCCGTCGCCGTTCTTGTCGACGCCCTCGATCATGCGTCGGCACTGGCTGACGGTGGCCTTCTCGCCGAGGCCGTGGAGGACGCGCGCGAGCTCGTTGGCGGAGATGGCGCCGCTGCCGTCGGCGTCGAAGACCTTGAAGGCGTGCCGCAGGTCCTCCTCGACGGCTGCGTCGTCGCCGCTGACGGTGGCGTTGAGCGCGGCGAACTCGGCGAGGCTGATGAAGCCGTCGCCGTCGGCGTCCGCCTCGGCCATCATGCGCGACAGCTCGTCGTCGGTGGCCGCGTGGCCCAGGCTCTCGAAGAGCGCGGCGAGCTCCGGCCGCGAGATCTGGCCGTCGCCGTTGGCGTCGAACTTGCGGAACACCCGCTCCATCTCGTCCTCCGCCGTCCGCGCCGGGGACCCCGACGCCCGCTCCTCCTCGTTCTGGGGAGGCGGCGACGAGGAGCGCGACTTGGAGCTGGAGCGGCGGCGGAACAGGGCCGGCATCTTGATCTTGCCCATGATGGCAACTGCTTTGGCACGGGTGGGTCTGCTGCTTTGCGCTTTGATGATTCGCTTTGATTTGCTCTGCTCGCCGGTGGTGGTTCCAGACTTCCAGGTTGGTCTCAGAGGGAGACGGCGTATTTATAGAGGCGGGGAGCCATGGCAGATTGATTCGGAGCGAGCCGGGAAGGGACGGAGGAAGGTGTGACGTTGGCCAGCTGTGCCTCAGTGAGCGTCCGTGGCCTTCGCTGGCCGTTGCGCGTGTGGGTCCCTGACGCGTGGGACCGTGCGGATACGGAGAATGGGCCCGGATCTCGTGCTTGCCAGTCGAGTTCATCGCGGATACAACCAACGACCGTGACCGTTTCCACGACTCCCTCTTGTGTGTGGGTGAAAAACGACAACCAATTTGAAACTTCAGCATAGAATAAAATTTAATTTGAATTTCACAAATTGACACTCCAATTTGAAACTTCAGCATAAAATAATTCAAATCTGAAAATATTTCACGAATTGATCATTTTCCATGGCATCCGACTGCAATGCTTGCCTATTTTTCTCCTTCGAGGATTTAAAAAAATCTTGGTGGATTGTCCGTGCAGTAATTCTCAAAGGCGGGCCGCAATGCTTGACTATTTTCTCACCTACGACGTGGCAATGATATCGATCACCGTCAACTGACCTCTAACTTCATCGCACCAAGAGTTTTCAATCACATAAAGAAAGTCCCAACATATCCCATTAAGGGCATGATATAGATGGTGCAAGAGTGTTTCGGGTACACAATGAAGTACGAGAAGGCATTGAAAGCAAGCCGCATATGATATATTATATGGTGATAAAGAAGGATCATATAGCTTCCTCCCTATAGTGTTTGGGGCGATGGCGACAACAAACTCGGGCATGTACCGTGTGGTGAACTCGGCTCCACTATCACGATATACAACAATGCAAGTGTTCAATATTTATGGCGTGCATTCCGCAATTTTGAGCCATGCATAAGGGCATTTTGGATGGCACGTTCTTCACCGACAAGTTAAAGTGCACATTGTTGCTCACGACATGTTGTTACCTTTAGCTTTCACTTTGGTGACTGACGGAGAACGACAACAACCGATAGTGGTAATTTCATCTATCGAGGGCCAAGATAATATGACCTCAATGAGAGATTTGTATCATCTTGGAGCACCAAGGGATACTCAACACAGTGTAGATTGATATTTGAGCACATGCTCATGTGCACCATCGGTGGTGCATGTGACATTTCTTGTTGAACTTCCACGGGGCATGTGGAAACAAGAAATTATCTGATCACCTACATGGTACATGATTGTTGTCTTGTGTTCACAGCTCAACATTTCAAGAAGATGTTGTACGAGAAAGTGTACAACGTAGAAAATGTGGTGGGTAATGTGTTCACGAGGGGGAACTTCCTCGATACAGATAACTACGCGCACTCTTATTACTACCAAGACTCGAGATAAAGTGAATTGACAAAAAACATGACATATTGTTTGTTTAAAGATGTGTGTGTTTCCAGTGTGAGCAATAGCAGAAAATATCTTTTAGAAGTTGAATGTTTTATTTCCAAAAGTATAGCGAGGAGACGTCTAAGCAGCTAGAGGGATTAACTAGAGGAGAAAATCTCATTCTTGGTCCTGCTGAATTGACCCTCTAGCCCTATACACCCAAACAATTGGAGTACTTCATATCATGTAAGAGTCTATCCATATGGCTGACGGTTATTCTGGACTTTTAGCATGTATTAACGAGGAATGAAATAATACACAATTATGCTGATTGATTCTATGTTAATCTTGCTAAGAGGTAATGTCTTCAAAATTAAAAGCTAAAGGAAAAAAAGGTAAGAAATCATCGGGATTCGTCCATCCATGATGATGGCGGCTCCGATGGGTGGTGAGGAACGCAAGAGTACACCACTAGACTAGCGACAACACAAACTTCAAAAGAAGGTGGGCGTAGCAGCGAATCTAGTAGCGATGGGAGTCGGCTCTAGTTTTCGATGTAAAATTATAAATACACATTTTTTTGTAAAATTATATATATTTTTATTCTATTTCCTATTAGCGATTGGGCATTTTTTCTTGACGATTTTTGGTCGCAAGTTTGGTTGTGGACCTAGTATTCTAGCGAGTTATTTGTTATTATATCTCTAATGTTTATAACTCTAGGATCAAAGTTTAGTGCTTATCAGTCTCAGGATAAATTAGTTCCAATATTCACATGCTATGCACATAAATATGTGAAGCTTGTGGTTGTAAATACAGCAAGATTAAGCACCCGAATAGGAATGAACTCACTGCTTGATCAAAGCTCAGTGCATTGTTCATGCTGAATGCATTAGCGCTTCGATCAACATCCTCATCTGGATTTGTAGAGTCTGGTATGACATAAATTTCCGATAACTTCCACTCCTAAAATGGCATGTGTGAGAGCGCGACGGCCGGATCTCCATTGCACTTTAAGGCCTTGTTTGATTCATAGGATTTCTAAATGCAGGAATAGGAATAGGGATACGAATTAGATAGGATTGCAAGTGCAAAAATGTGAACATAGGAAAGTTACCCCTTGCTGCCTCGTTCCTTGCAAAGGATTGAAAAAAAGAGCTCCAACTGAATTGTTTATTTCCTGTGTTTGACGTAGGAATCAGCTTGCAAAGGAAATTTTCCTACAACTTTCCTTTGTTCTATTCCTGTGAATCAAACACTGCCACAGTAAAAAATCCTATAGGAAAATGAATCCTACACTTTTCCTTCACAAATCCTGTGAATCAAACAAGGCCTAATAGATGTATGGTCTGGGAAACTAGCGTGTTATTTTGCCTAGCATACTAGCAGGGTTGCCTAGTATACTGAAACATTATTCTACCGAGACTTAGTAGCTGAGAACATGATGTGAAGCACATATATATAGCCTTTTGTGTACTTTTAGAGTGACGTATACGGTCATCATCAACCCATGTGATCTGCACGGTCACAAAAAGTAATTTATGAATACGTGTTCATCAATGTCATTTTTTTAATGAGAGACGTGTCCCGAAAGACCCAGAAAACCGCTCAAATATGTGGTGGACATACTATTTACAGAAACATTCAAACAGAAAAAAACTTACAAGTAGGACCTTCATTGTTGCCCCAAGGACCTCCGGCAGAAATTGGAAAGATGCAATCAAATCCTTGAGGCCCTTCTCCACTGCAGCACCTCGACAAGCTCGACAACAAACTAGTTGTGTTGCTACAAGTGGACGAACCACATGGGATAACAGCTACCGGCAAAAGCTGAAGATGCTCAAAGAGGCCAGCAGCCAGGAGGAAGACAACCACCGAAACGTGATTGGGGAGGGTCGCCGTTCGACCATATGAAGCCGAGGCAAGATGGATATCACCGTCACAAGATGGTAAACACCTAGAAATGGAGTAGCAAAATGTTCCCACTGGTCAGATCGAAGCGGAGCGCCGCCCCACCCCTCCTCGCCTCCATCCCATTGAGGCTATGTTTGTTTCTAGAGTTTTTTTAGAGATTGGTGGGGATTATCCCGGTCAAATCCCTAAATCCCCACATATCCCAAAACAATGTTTGTTTCTAGTGTATTGGACAGGTTTTATCCCCACATTTCCCCACAAATTCCCCAAACTCTAGTTCATTTTTCTCAATCCCCTAGGGGATCCAGTACACTCCCCTACCTAGTGGATTGGATCCCCACATTTCCCATTGAGGTGAAGTTTGGGGTTTCACCCAATCCACTAGAGAATTATCCCCATCAATCCCTAAAAAAACTCTAGAAACAATCATAGCCTGATGGTTGAAGAAGAGAACAGGAGCAACATAATCAGCAACATTGGCTAGGGCAGAAGCCTAAAGATTTGGAGGCCCAACTTTGTGCTTAATTTGAGGGGAGGAAGGGGAGACGACACTGCTCTCCTTCGGCTCCTCCCTTTGGAGCACCACAAGCAGCCACACCACAACCATCAGCCAGTACTGGAAGCTGCTCACGAGCTCTGGCATGTAGATCCCCATGGCAGCACACCGGGACAAAGTTCTAAACCTAAGCCCACAATTATAGATATATACACGAGACCGGCCTCTTTTTCCCCATCGTCTACGGCCTTTGAGGTTGCCGGAGAAGAGGGGCCAGGAGACCAGAGGCGATTCTCAAAACACCGGGAAGGGGAGAGAAGGTGGGAGAGAGAAATGAGAGCCGTCTTTCTTAGTGGTTAATTCAGCTGCCGTTTCTGCTAAACTTCATGTAATCTTCATTGCCCAAGATTTAGCAAAACCATTGTAAATAACAACTATATACACATTTGTTGAATGGAAAAGTTGTAAAAATCGGAGACCATAGTCATCGCTCAAGGATATTGTTTTGAAAATAGGGGTACATTGAGAAAAACAAGATACACATTCTAGATTTACAACTGAATCGATCATATGTCGACACTGCACAAATGATATCAATGATTTATATTAGAGAACGATAGGCGTCTTTGTCAATAAGATGGAAATGATTGTGGCTGGCATAGCCTTCGGATAGGCTGGCTGCCATGTCCTCGAATAAAAACAAAAACGAGTGGCATTTGACTAGCTTTAGATTGAACTGGTTGAGACAAATGAACATATCGGTGCATACACGGCCTGGCCTTGTCCCACAGAGCCATTGAAAGTGGAGTAGAATTTCAGCAGCGGATCACCCCATGCTATTGTGATCCATTTGACGGGGGAAAGAGATCGAATACGCTGCACGCCATATACTTACCCATGACTAGCGCACACTACATAGGTTACGTAACAGTGATGCGCTCTGGAAAACTGTTGCGTCCGGGTTAGTCCCCACCACGCCTGCGCACTGCCTAGCGTGACGTAAAGTCGTTTGAGACCTATATCATATCACCCATACTACATCAAAGTTCAATACATTGTTGCTACATGCATTTACACGTGAACGAGGCTTGCTCTTCATGTTGTGAGTTTGTGGATATGAAATGCATTTCCGATGCCTTCCACTCCTAGAATGGCATATTGTCTGAGGATTAGATGGCTGGATCTCCCTTGCATTCTTACCGATGTAGCCAAGAAAACTATGGGATTATGTTGCCTATAATATATAAAATGCTTCTACTACCTAGTAGTGAGAACATGACATGAGCCACATATATATATAGTCTTTTTTTAAAAAACTCTTAGAGTAACATATACCAATCATTAACCAGACCAATGTGATCTGCACAGTCACCATAAGTACTTTTTGCGTAACAAAAAAACATATTTATATGCACACTTATGAAACTTGTATTAATCGGACACGATAATTGTCACTTCAAGAAAAATAGCCGCCCATTGAGAAAGGCAAGAGAAGTATTCAAGATCAACAACTGAGTGGATCACCCAAGCCAAATCAGCTTATCAAGTGCCTCTTTTATTTGGATATTTTTACTATTGCGGCTTGGGGTATTTGGAAAGAACACAATAATATGATTTTCAACAGAATGGTACCAACCATCGATTCTTGGAGAGTAAGAGTCAGAACATACCTTATTTTACTTAGGTTCAGGGTGCCTCAAAACCTGGTTAACACAATCTCTAGTTTTATTAAAACAATTTGGACTCTAGAGTGCTTTCTCTAATTAAGGGCTATGGCCCCATGTAGAATTTTATATATTAATATATACCACGGTAGGAGCCTCTCCTAATGTTTTTCGATAAAAAGTTACTGTATCATGCGTTCCAGTGTTAGTTCTAGCCACAACCCACAACCCCTACCGCAAACATCATCAATGGTTTATAGAAAATGATTGGTGTTGACATAGGTTTAGAATATTTCGGCCATATCCAAGATAACATGACCTCAAAGAAATGTTAGCATCATCTTGGACCGACACCAATGGATACTCGATGAAGTGGAGATTGAAATGTGTATAGGGCACGTGGAAACAAAAAATTATCCCATGACCTGCATGATTGTTGTCTCGCCTTCACCACTCACCATTTCAAGACATTGTGCGACAAAGTGTACAACATAAAAAATGTGGGGTTAATGTGTTCCTAAGAAGGAACTTTTAATTAGGCACACGCTTATGACTACCAAGGCAAAGGCTTGAGATACGGTGACATGACAAACATCATGACAGGTTGTTTCAAGAATGTGCTTAAAAATGTGTATGCATTGTCGGTGTGAGCAGTAGCAGAAAATATGTTTCAGAAGTTGAATGCTTATTTCCATAAGCACAACCAGGAGACCGGCTAAGTAGATTGCTCGGGATAACAAGGCAAAAACAAGGTACAAGTATCCATAAAGAGGATGTAATACCAACGATTTTGCACCGGTGCGAAAGCTTTTACTAAATAGAATTGATTTACCTAGTCAATCAGAAAGGGGTGACCATATTAGGTGTGCGCAATATGGAGGCGGATAATTTAAGGTTTGAGTAAAGAAAGGCGAGTGCTAATACAAGATATACATCTCCATGCTTTCACTGTATGGCGGCATCACGCACTAGAAAGTTGAGCAACACTGTTATGCGTAAGATACTTTCTCATCCGTCGGACGTATCTATGATAGTATTGCAACTAGGCCTGGGCATTCGGTTTTAACCGAAATTTCGGTTCGGTTTATTCGGTTTTTTGGGAATTCGGTTATTAAGAAATGGGCACCGAAATTATATCGGTTTTTCTAGATAATTTTAGTTCGGTTAACAGATAATTCGGTTCGGTGTTCGGTTTAAACCGAATTTACTAGACATGACAGAATAAAAGGAAATAACAGTGGTGTAATGCGTGTCAGTATGGTTGCATGCATGCACCAGCACAAATACATACGCCATGTACACACCACTAGAACCAGACGTACATCCATACAACCACACATGAGACACACCCCCTACTCCTGCTACGTGATATGTCCATGCACTAGTCAATTACTCATGTCTCATGTGCATGCCTAGCGATGCAACAAATATAAAAGCATGGGGCTGCCACGATGCGTATTCCTGAGTACTAGTCAATTAGTCACATCGCGAGTATTCCTAAAAAAAAGTACGCTGCACTGGGCCATGGCCTGCTGGGCGTTTTGCACGTCTTTTGGCCCATCCAGTAAGAATGCACGGTAGCAAAGGTCTCCAGTGAAGTGTTTTGATCTCTCTCGACTTATCTCGGTTTATTCGGTTGTTTCGGTTAACCTTAGGTAAAAACCGAATTAATATTTGTGAATTCGGTTTATCACATTTACCAACCGAAATTAGCTCCAGTAAATTCGGTTTCGGTTAATTCGGCTTCAATTCCGGTTAATTCGGTTCGGTGTTCGGTTTTCGGTTTTTTATGCCCACCCCTAATTGCAACGCCGGACAAACATCGGATCAGCAGTTTCGAAAGTTTAGTGATAACATGTCTAACAATATCTGGTTGGAAGAGCATTGGGATTGAGACAGTCAAGGCGACATGGATGCCAATGCCATATTCGCGATTTGCAGTTAATATTTCTCGGTAGCATAGAAAGAAAGAATCTAGGGCTAATTAATGATCCTTGTGTCTAAACACTTAAATTTCACCGCACAAGGCACACGCTCGCAATAAAGGAGATTACGGGCGAAAAAAAGGGTGGAACATAATCTATGTTTGATGACGATCCATCTACGAACGAAATAACCTACTCGATCGATCGGTCGATCGGACCGCGGGTTTACGCCTTCTTGGCGGCGAAGCCGCCTCCGGCCATCATGACCTTGAACTCCTCAAAGGAGATGAGGCCGTCACCGTTCTTGTCGATTCCCGCGATCATGCGTTGGCAGTGGCTCATGGTGACCTTCTCGCCGAGGCCGTGGAGGACGCGCATGAGCTCGGCGGCAGAGATGGCTCCGTTGCCGTCGGCGTCGAAGACCTTGAAAGCTTGCCGGAGGTCCTTCTCGACGCTAGCGTCGTCCGCGTTCAAGTTGGCGTCGAGCGCGGCGAACTCGTCGAGGCTGATGAATCCATCGCCGTCGGCATCGGCCTCGGCCATCATGCGGGACAGCTCGTCGTCGGTGGCCGCGTGGCCCATGCTCTCGAACATTGCCGCCAGCTCCGTCCGCGAAATCTTCCCGTCGCCGTTCGCGTCGAACTTGCGGAACACCAGCTCCATCTCCTGCTCCGCCGAAAGCGCCGGGGACTCCGAAGCCGGGTTGGCGGTCTGGGCCAGCTCATCCTGGGTTTGCGCCGACTTGGAGTTGGAGCGGCGGTGGAACAGGGACGGCATCTTGATGTTGCCCATGATTGCTACTACTTTTTGGCACGGGTGGTCTGCTGCTTTGGGCCTTGATGATTCGATTTGATCTGCTCGCCGGTGGTAGACGGCAGTATTTATAGGAGCGTTCGTTCTACATATGGCAGACTCCGAGTCGAATCGGGAAGGGACGGAGGAAGGAAAGGAAGGTGTGCGAGTATGACGAGACACCTAACATTGTGGAGCTCGTCGTGGATACCGCGAACAACCGTGACCGTTTCCAATACTCCGTTGTTGTGGAATTCTTCTCGGTTTCGGCCGGCTACACAGGCAGGCACGATCTGTAAGGCCAAATTGGCTGTTATCCAAATAATAAAATAAAAAGTTCGGGCATGTTGAGAGCGTCTCGCCGTTTCTAAGACCTTCACCAAATTTCACACATCTCCTCGTTGTGCGATATCTTTTGAATTCACTCAACACTCACTTGGTGACTCGACATTGGCTCTACAACCAACTTTAGAATTCACGCAAATCTCTTAGCATATCCTCTTAATCGCTAGTTTTATAGTTTCAATGCAAATTTTAATTGCAACTCTATACTCGCAGCGACCTCACCACTAACTTAATTTCAGATTGCCTCGGAAATAGCAATTAATTCAAATTTTTGTATCTGCTTCACAAACAAATAAGAAGAGGTCATTACACAAATTTGTGCCAACATTTCTTTCTTTTTGCTTCTCAAACAGAAAATTTTGTCGATTCACAAGAACTTTACAAGTAGGTTAAACAATGAAGAACTGAAATTATTTTTTATTTTACTGTTCGTCCCAAGGAAGGTTAAGCAGGGGCGAACCTAGAGTGTAATTTTATTGGGGCCAGCTATGTTATTTATAGTGTATTCTTCAACTAATAAGTAACCTTAAAGACTAATTCAGTGACGAATATATGAATTTCAATCGGTTCAGTTTGTTAAGTCGTTATTTATCAAACATACACTAGTAGAAAAAGGGGCAACAACACCGGTTCTATAGGGCCTTTAGTACCGGTTGAGCAACCGGTACTAATAAATCGGGACTAAAGGGTACCCCTTTAGTACCGGTTGCTCACGAACCGGTGTTAAACGCCTCCACGTGGGCATAGCAGCGCGCGCGCAGGCGGAGGAGCTTTAGTACCGGTTCGTATTACGAACCGGTACTAAAGGTCCCGGGAATTTTTTAATTTTATTTTCAGTTATATTCTCAATTCTATTCTTAATTATTCTTAATTCTATTCCTAATTCTATTATGAAATTTCTCACTTAACCACACACTTAAACTAGTTATACACTTAATCTCAGGTCAAAGTACTTACTCTGGTCAAACTTCCCATTCGGTCATCCATCCTCAAACTGATCCAGCCCGAGCACGCTTAACTTTTGAGTTCTTTCCAAATTAGCTGCCAAATGAGAAGTTAGAACTTACTGATAATAGTATACTATCAATCATATTAACCCCTAACTCATGATATTACACTTTTTATTGTTTAAATTTTCAAAATTTATTTTAATAAATACAATGATTATGTAATATATTTTCTGAATAAATAACAATGATTATGTAATAATATTTTTGAATAAATAACAGTGATTATGTAATAATATTTAATATGGAATAATTCATATCTTTAAATCCGTTATTGTTTAAATTTTCAAAATTTATTTGCATAAATACAATGATTATGTAATATATTTTCTGAATAAATAACAATGATTACGTAATAATATTTTTGAATAAATAACAATGATTATGTAATAATATTTAATATGAAATAATTCATATCTTTAAATCCGTAAATCAAAATTTGACAAATAAATGTCTAAATTGATTAGAAAAAAGAGAGGAATTCAAATATGACATCCTATCAATCATATCTAGGAATTCAAATTGATTAGTTTTTCGTTTTTCATGTTTTAAACTTGTTTAAATGTTGGTCAAACCTAATATGTCAAAAAAAAACCTTGTTTTAAATTGTTTTTCGTTTTTCATGTTTTAAACTTGTTTAAATTAAAAAACAATCAAAAAATTGAAAAACCTGCGCACATAGTCTTAATATGTCGTATACTAACGACTAAAGTTGATAAACAAGATATAGATACATTCGAGCGAAAAATGCATGTATCTGGTGTGATAACTGAAAATTCAAACTAGGAAGTCTAATGTTGAAAAGAATTGGTTTTGGATTTGCAACATGAAATTTTCAAAAAAACTCACCAAACTGTTCCAACTGCAGTCAATTTGACAAAACCATCAATTCACATCAACTGTCCGACACTTGTACTACACGCGCCAAGGTGCATCACATGACGTGGTGAATATTTACAGGCATGTAATTTCAACTGAACGTCAAGTGCAGTCACAGGATGTCAACATTGCGAATATAATCTGTAAAATGTGTAGTCATTTTACGAACGAAGCGTTACATCCGCCTGTTCGGTTCCGCAGGCATTTATCGATCTACGCGCCGTCGCACTGAAATCATCTCTATCCTTCTCACACATAAAACCCCCAATGCGTATGCGGTTCCAAAGTAGTTCCTCTCTCTTCGTCCAAAAAAACGCATTCTCTCCGACCTCTTTCTCTCTACCAAAAACCCCCATTCTCTCGGCCATGGCGGACGAATGGTGGCAAAACGATGTCATTCCGAACGATTCGGACAGCGAGGGCAACCCCATCCAGTGGTGGGACGAGGACAACGAGCACTGGCAGGAAAACCTCGACAGCAACAACGACGGTGAGGGCGACGAGGATAGCCAAGGCGAGGGCGACGACGACGGCCACGGCTCCGACTCCGACCCCGACTCCGACAACGACGATGAGGAGGAGGAAGTAAATAACCCTTAAATAAGTTTATGTCGATTTTTTGAAAGTAATTTTGCCAAATTAAATGCGTTTTTGTGATCCAAAAGATCATATCATTGTCATATTTGGATTCCTCTCAATTTTTAATTGATTTAGACATTTTATTTGTTAAATTTTGATTTACGGATTTAAAGATATGAATTATTTCGTATTAAATTAAAAATGAGGAACCTTTAGTACCGGTTCGTAACACAAACTGGTACTAAAGGTAACGGACTAAAGGTAACGGCCTTTACCTTTAGTACCG
The DNA here is from genome assembly GCA_947311845.1 of Poa pratensis. Lineage (NCBI taxonomy): Eukaryota > Viridiplantae > Streptophyta > Magnoliopsida > Poales > Poaceae > Poa > Poa pratensis. Next base: position 3,626,364 of record CAMZMU010000055.1, read on the forward strand.
GTTATTAGACAATGATTTGGACAATAGCACAACACCCATAACGGGGTGTGGCTTGCTGTTTATATATGGTGTACATTGGTACGTACAAATACAGGACACATAAGCTATGTACAAAATACAATCTAACACCCTCCCTCAATCTTAACTGTGGCCTGAAGTACAAAGCAGGTTAAGATTGCGTCTACAACCCTCAAACAGTGGCTGTGACAACGGCTTCGTGAAGATGTCAGCAAGTTGATCTTTCGAGGAGATGAACTTGATATGGAGTAGCTTCTGTGCAACCCGTTCCCGCACAAAATGATAGTCAACTTCAATGTGTTTCGTTCGGGCATGGAATACCGGATTTGACGAAAGGTAAGTTGCACCGATGTTATCACACCAAAGGACCGGTGGCTGATCTTGAGAGACTCCCAATTCCCTCAATAAAGACGGTACCCATATGAGCTCAGCTGTGGCATTAGCAACCGCCTTGTACTCAGCTTCAGTACTGCTGCGAGACACTGTAGCTTGCTTGCGAGCACTCCAGGCGATCAAGTTAGGACCAAAGAAGACTGCATAGCCCCCCGTGGATCGCCTGTCATCAGGACTGCCAGCCCAATCCGCGTCGGAGAATGCAGAGAGAACTCCAGAGGCGTCAGGCCGAAGGTGCAAACCATGGGTGACAGTGAGACGGATATAGCGCAGTATGCGCTTCACAGCTGACAAATGGGAAGTCCGAGGAGCATGAAGATACTGACACACACGATTAACTGCATAGGAGATATCGGGCCAAGTGATAGTCAAGTACTGCAGTCCACCAACAATGCTGCGGTATTCAGTAGCATCATCAAAAGATAGTGGATCTCCAGCAAGAGCAGATAACCGATCAGTCGCTGACATAGGGGTAGCAGCATGTTTGCACTTCAGCATACCAGCACGACCCAACAAGTCCAGAGAATACTTGTGCTGAGAGAGAGTCAGTCCAGCAGATGACTGAGAGACTTCTAGCCCCAAAAAGTAATGCAAAGTGCCCAAGTCCTTCACAACAAAGTCACCACTCAAACCAGCAAGGAGGCGATCAGTAGCGGCAACAGAGGAACTAATAAGGATAATGTCATCGACATACACCAGCAGGTACATAGTTACCTCAGGACGCTGAAGAAGAAACAATGATGTATCAGCAGTGGATGGAACAAACCCATGAGCCCGAAGAACAGAGCCAAGACGCGCATGCCAAGCACGAGGAACCTGCTTAAGTCCATAGAGAGCTTTAACAAGGCGACATAAGTGATGCGGACGGGCAGGATCAACAAACCCCGGAGGCTGACGCATATATACCTCTTCTTCCAAAACTCCATGAAGAAAGGCATTCTGAACATCCAGCTGCCGCAAATACCAGTCTCGTGTAACAGCCAACGAGAGCAATAGCCGAATAGTGGTAGGCTTAACAACTGGACTGAAAGTATCCTCGTAATCAAGACCATATCTCTGTTTAAATCACTTTGCCACTAACCGTGCCTTGTAGCGTTCAATGGAGCCATCAGCATGTTTCTTGACTTTGAACACCCATTTGGAGTCAATAACATTAACCCCAGAAACAGGAGGAACTAGCTGCCAAGTATCATTCTTCAGCAGTGCCTGAAACTCCTGCTCCATAGCACTGCGCCAGTGTGGAATACCGAGAGCAGCCTGAAAATGTCGAGGTTCAACAGTGGGATCAGCCTCAGCCTGCGCCACACATGCAGCAATCCATGCAACTGTACCATCTTTGCGATCAAGAGGACGGAAAATTCCATTCTGGCTACGCGTACGAGGACGCCGAACAGCGGGTGCAGGTGGTAACAGTGGTACGGATGGTGGCGAGGACGAGATCGTGGTAGGCGTCAGTGGCGAAGCAGGGTAGTCGCTGGGCGCAGGCGAGCCCACATGCATCAACTCGCTGGGCATAGGAGAGGCCACAGGCGTTGGCAACCTGTGCGTCGCTCGCGCTGCAGATCGACCAGGCGAACGGCCTGACGAGGAAGGCCCATCCTGGGCCGAAGTGGAGGAGGTCGGGGAAGCCGGCGCAGGAGATGTAGCTGGCGACAACGGCTTGTCCAGAGCAGGGACGTGGTCCGGTGCAGCGTTGCCATCCTGGGCAGCGGGAGCCATGCATGGTGCATGCATGCATGGGACATGCACGTGATCAGGATCCATGAATGGGACATGCGTGCGATCTACGTCCTGCTCGACGTGCTGCGGATGAGCAGCATCCGGTGCTTGATCATCCAGGAGCTGAAGACGTGCTCCTCTGCCAATATCTGCAGCATGGTTAGGCAGCAAAGCAGGAGTATACGCAACATCTACAAATTGATCAGGCGAAGGTAAAGATGAATGCACAGGTGGCGTGGTAGTGGTAGTAGTCGGAAGTGCGGAAAAAGGAAACACATTCTCATCAAACACGACATCACGGGAAATGTAGACACGATTTGTAGGAACGTGAAGGCATTTGTACCCTTTGTGAAGAGAACTATACCCGAAAAAAACACACTTTTTAGACCGAAACTCTAGCTTACGCTCTGATACCATATTAGACAATGATTTGGACAATAGCACAACACCCATAACGGGGTGTGGCTTGCTGTTTATATATGGTGTACATTGGTACGTACAAATACAGGACACAGAAGCTATGTACAAAATATAATCTAACACCGGTTTGTGTTACGAACCGGTACTAAAGGGTCTCGCCGCGGGGCCCCCACTGCAGCTGGCTGGCCCAACCCTTTTGTACCGGTTGGTATTACCAACCGGTGTTAAAGGTCCGCATCAACCGGGACGGTTGCCTGCCGGCCGCCTCGCACTCTGGAACCGATACCGAAGCCTCTGTTTTTACTAGTGATAACACCGGTCACGTGCAGATATGTCTTTGCTAGTTGTAAGATGGAGTATGAGGAGACACCTAACATGAAAGGTAGCACTCAAAAGTCATGCCAAGTCTATGACCCGACCAAACAAGGTATAATCACGCGTAGATGTTAGTATGTATATGTATATATGGCTACCGAGCAAGAAAAGCATTTCGGTGAGGTGAGCATGTTTAATTGCTTTCGTCGTCCATACTTTCCGTGCTAGGTAGCTAGTCGCTGTCTGCGTACTTCAGTACTTTGGTGGGTTGCTTAACATGGCAAGTTCGCGTCCGGCCGGGCATGTGCAAAAAGCTGGCGTCCGTGCCGGCCGGCCGGTTAGGCGGTGGTGAGCACGGGACCAGACAGGGATCAAATCGAAAACAAGCAATTCCGCCGCAGCAAGCTAGATAAATCTATGCACAAACTAAAGAAGAAGCAAATCTCGCTTCACGCGTTCGGCGCCGTCCGTTCGTTGCGTGGTGATTGTAGTTGTAGCAGCGGAGTTTGTAGTACGTACTATGCGTGTGGGTCGCTCTCTATGTGGTCGTGGAAGTCCTTTGTCCAGCTCCAAGTGGCGCGCCGGCCGAGCAGTCGCGGTTAGGCAACATTATACTCCGTATTTCCCAACAAATTGTCACAAGCACAAGTACGTGCACCAGCTACCGTGCAGTAATTTAGTATCATGAATATTGCTACTCCCTCCAATCCATATTAGTGGGCATAGATTTGTCTAAATTCATATGTATCTAGTTAAATATTTAGACTAGATACATGTGTATCTAGATAAAGTTGTCCCCACTAATATGGATCGGAGGGAGTATAGTTTTTATTAAATTGGTCAAACTTAATTTTTTCATTTTGATTTAGCACAAAAATAGACGTACAATTATTAACGGATCGGAGAGAGTATTCCGGTACGTACTGTAGTGATTGCCCTCCTTGTAAAGCTACCGAGTCGATATGAATACCACGTGTCAATGCGTGCGACCATGTACTTAGCTTATCCGTGAGACTGGATACAACAAAATTAAGCACACGTGGGTGTACACTGTAGCTGATTCAGCAAAGCTGATTGCAGTGTCGGTGCCGCATGCAGTCAAGATTCAGTTAGCATTCTCATCTTCGTTCCACATCCGTGGTATGACGTGAACTTCTGATGCCTTCCACTCTTAGATGGCCTATAGTGTCTAAGAGTACTACGATCGGAACTCCCCTGCATTCTTAATAATGTTTAGCGTACATGGGAAAATATGAGGTTATTTTGCCGCGCATCGCAACATTGTTCTACTAAGACAGAGTAGATGAGAAAACCATACATACCACACATATATAGTCCTACCCATGTGATATGTACTGTCACCATGTGCACTATATGAATAGTAACAACACCATATCCATAGATTCTAAGTACATGATAGCGTATCAAAAACAGCCATCCATTGAGAAGAGCAACATATGTATTCTAGGTGCACAACTTATTAGTCGATCATATATGTGCCCATGTGTTACTTCTAGCCACAATCCCCTATCAAAGAAACAATGTGTATCCGTGGACTATATATTAGAGACCGATACCATTCTTTAACAAGAGATGGAAATGATTCACATTGACATAGCTTCGTTGCACCAGTATGTGTTCACGAAGAATATTAAACGAATGCCATCGATTTTAGGTTGAATCAAGATGTGAATGAACATGTCGGTAATATACAGGCCGGCCTTGCCCTAATCCATTTGAAGGTGCAGTAGAATTGCACTTGCACCCAAAGATTGGAGCGGGAGCACTGCTTGCCGACGTGCCCCGTACAACGCTGGGAAGAGATGAAATCATGGAAGACGCCGCACGCTGTCTCAGGTATGCATCTGTAGTGCGTGCTGGGAAATCCAACCTAGAAACCGTTAAGAGTGGGTACCACCGCCACCGCACCTACCTGCAGCACTGCATGCGCTGCTCTATTGGAGAGAAGGAAAAGGTAAAGCGGCGAGGAAACCGCGTGAAAAGAGCGAGGACGAGGTGATGAGCTCGGCAATGCGACGCCGGACGAAGGCGACAATAAAAAGACGATTAACAGCGACTGCGCACGGAGACGAAATTGAGGACCGGAGACCAAGCTCGATGCAGAATTGCAGACTAAACAAGGAGATATGGAGGCCCCGGCCATGGCCGAGATCTAGAAAAGGACATCTCGTGCCCCCGCTCCCCTCCCCATGAGATGCTTGCAGTCCTGCCTTCTCGTGCTAGATCAACGGGAGCATGGGCGTGTCTCCTGTCCTTCCTTCTGGTCCCTGTAATTCTGGAGCGCCACTCCTCTTCCTTCATGTGCTGGAGTAACAGAGGAGATCACCAATTTTCTCGGCAGTATCGACGGGAGAGAAGTGCATGGACGAGCAGATCTGACCAACGTTGGCATCGTCCTCTAGGGTCGCCTCGCCGTCAGATGCTAGGCAATTTTTTTCTAGATGAGCAGATGTAGGGGAGGAACTCTGGAGAAGGAACCTTCATGCGATTGGGCAATGTGGGTAGTGCTGACGAGCTGTTGGGAAAGGAAAACCGGATTATTAGTTCTGAGACGCCTGGAAATTAATTAAATCTCCGTCACCTCTCTACCCATTACATTTGCATCGCGATTCCTGTGATCCGTGAGTTGCAAGTGAGATTTTTCGGTTACAAACTCTCTAGCCTCTAGATGTGCATAACAATATGTGTAATCTGTGAGTTGGCAGTGGGTTGCAACTTTGAATTGCAAGTGGGTTACGATCTCAGTTACCTAAGCGCTAGGCGCGCCCAAAAGAAGAAAAAACAATCTTGTAGGTGGGCTCCAACTTATGGCCATATGTTTCCTCAAGCATTGGGGGCTTTTTAGCTGCTCTAAAGGGAATGTGGCAGGTCACATGTTAAGGTCGACTTCACACGTTAAGCATTGGGCCTTTTTAGGAGAGCAGCGATATGGCTCCCGGCCGTTACACGCAGCCCTTTTTCAAATTTTGAAAAGCTTAAACTAAATCTTGAAAAAAAAATCATGGTGTAATCAATACTTTGGTTCCACCACGCATACAATTTTCAATACGAAATACCATTTATTCTAGGCTCGGTTAAAATGGGCCGAAACAGTGTGAAATTTGGAACCTTCTAAAATTTGTTCGATTTGTATTTTGTGTTGAGTCTGAAATACGAGGTATTTCACACTGACAATTTGCATGCTCGTATTGTATATAGTTGACTACATCCATCTATTTGTTTACGGGATATTTTAAAACACTGAAATCCAGCTTCCAAAAAAAACAAAGCGGGCTATCTGTAACCTAAGTGCCATATCAACTATTCGGATTCTTTTGAGCTACTATAGAGAACGACAGGCGCGCTTGTTGACAAGGTAGAAATGACTTGCATTGATACATGCTTCAAATCTTTCGGACATGTATGGGTTCCCGGAGACAATATAAGACGTTTTAGCAAGCTGATTGTTGCAACTCGCTAAAACGTCTTGTATTGTGTAGAGGGAGTAGAAGTGATGAGATTAACTATTATTTGAACAAGAATGGCATGGAATTTAGGTTGAATTAAGAGACGAATGAAACATGTCGGTGGACAATATCCAGACTCATTTGACGATGGAATAGGAATAGGCATTGCACCCAAAGACTTGAGCGCGTGGAGCACTCGTCTTCGACGTGCTGCCATGCCGCACGATGGATTGATGAAGAGATCAAAGGCGCCGTCACAGTCGCACGCACGCACTGTACCTATTTTCCCGCAGCTGGCGCACCACACATAGGTTGTGTAGCAGCGACGCACGCGCTGCTGGGAAACCCAAGCTGGAAACCGGACATACCAAGTAACCCAGCGCCGGGGTCATAGCGATCGGGGCAAGCCATTGGAGGAAAGGAAAAGGAAACCACGTGAAAAGCCGCGTTGCTCGCTTCGCTTGATGCCTGGCCGTAGATGTCGCTGCGCTGCTGCATGTTGTGGTCGCGTCGCACTCTCACGCCAGACTTGACTACCGACGGCGACCCGAGGCGCATGGATGGCGGCATGTTTGCGCCTGGGTGCTAGATTTGTACTGTAGTAGTGGATGCCGCATGTATATTGAGGATCATGTCAACCTGGACGCTTGGCGGGGCGCCGCTACTTGTGAGGGCAGTGGGCACAGAGGGCGCACAAAGGAGAGAGGAAGGGGGAGAAGCGATGGATGTATCGTATAGTTATCGGACGCAAAACGTCGTACGTGAAGCAATTCCGAGCCATCAATGTGGAGGAAGGCACCGTGTCTTTAAGATTCTCCACATGCACAGAATACGTCATCCGATTATGGTGTTTTTGATAAATTCAGAGGCTCTGAGATTACAAAAACATCATCCTAAATGGCAATCCTCAGATGACTTAGCACTTTTTGTATTTCACAATCTCAGACAATCCAAACTGAATGGCGTGATTATCTGTTGAAAACGCCTTTGAGTATGGTATTTTTGGGGGAAGGGTCATATTTAGTTGAAAGTATTCTGAGTGGCCATTAGCGACTGAAAGTTTTTCTAAAGGTAATTTAGAACAAATTATACGGCACTGGTGGATAAGTAATCGTTCTTGGTAGTAAGTCGTGGTGACTGTTGTTGGTGCCCGACTGCTAGTAGCCACATGGAGGTGTGCATTCAGCTTATCACACGTACTGGTCAGTCAAGGTTGCAGTAACACTACAGGAATGGCCACCTGTGCCGACGGCCGCAGACCGTCGGCATAGGTCCCAATGCCGTCGGCACAGTCCTATGCCGACGGCCACCGTCGGCATAGGATGGTCGGCATAGATCACTGTAGGCACAGGCCACCTGGCCGTCGGCACAGGCATAAACCGTCGGCACAGTTTTTCCCGACGGCCAGAAACGCACCGTCGGCACCTAGGTTGTCGGCACAGCGGCGTGTGGGGCCCACACAGGCCGGTCGAGGTGGATGGTCCTGTGCCGACGGCATTTGCCGTCGGCACAGAGTTGCCACGTGGAGGTTGCTGGGCGCTCCTGTGAGGGGCCTGTGCCGACGGCAAGGTGTGACCATTTGGTCACATTAAGGGGGCTGTGCCGACGGCATTGCCGTCGGCACAGGTGTGACCAGAATTTTTTTTATCCAGCAGCTCGTTTTTTGCAGCAATAATAGCAGAAAAATAATCAAAAATCACGACAAATTCACAACAAACAAGATCACACAATGGCTCCATCTATTGATCACAATGGATCACAAAATGCTGTATCATCAAGTAGATACACATAGGACCATCATCAAGTATATACATACATAGGTAGAAGCCCTACATCTATTGCGGCGACGGGGTGTACCCCATATCTCCCCGGCTCATAATAGGTGAGCGTCGGATCGCCGCAGCAGAAGCACCGGAAGTAGGCGAATCACCGGAAGCACGAGGAGAAGCTGAAGCACCGGCAGAAGGACCACCGCTATGTAACGGTGTGGTGCGAGGCGAACCCGTCGAGGAACTAGGAGAAGCAGAAGGATCAATGTGTGGGTTCTCCGACGAGCTTCCCGTTTCCTACATGTTTGAGCAAGAGTTAGCAACTGCGAGGCAAAGGAAAGCAGTAACCAGTGGTTTGGGATCAAACTTACCGGGGTTCTTTTGTAGTAGGAGAGAGCGAACACGTCCCTCGATGGCATCCGTGGAGTCGGACCCGGCTCCGGAGGCTCGTCCATAGGAGGGGCTTCCCGCACTCCAGTGGTGAAAAAGTTCAGCACCGACTGCAAGATAGTTTAGATGTCAGGTGTTGCAAAAATGAAGGTTCAAACTAGGGAAGTGGGACTTGTCATATTTGACAAAAGTAAAGGTTAAAACTTACAGTTCGGAACAACTTTTGATACTCGGTCCAAGGCTTATTCTGCTCCTCCCACTTGGCAAAGGCCACCTCATACTGCGCATGAGCGGCAGCGTAGGCTTCCTCAAAATCGGGCTACAATTTCGAAAATAATGAATCTCGTCAACTTAGCCATGCAAGAACGAATGTCGGAAAGAGGATGCAAAAAAACTTACATCGATGGAAGTGGATCGAGAAGGCTGTGGACGAGGCGGGATCAGTGGGCTGTTGTCAGGGATAGTAGCTTTTGCCTGCGTGAAGGTCATGGCAGGCCTAACCACCTTATTAAGAGTGCGATTACGGCCATGCGGCCTTCCGTGCCCCGAGAGGACCACCGCCCTGCATCGCGAAAAGAATTGTTATTCGTACCAAGTAGAAACATGCGGTGAAAATAAATGCACGTTGTTCCATGTATATATATATATTCCGACCTCTCGTCGACCTCCTCGCTCAAGGGGTCATCCACCTCCGGGTTCAAACCCTGGAACGTCGTGCAGTAGCTGTCCACGGCCTCCTCGGTTCTGCCGTAGTACTCAGGAAGCTGTGGCTGAGGCTTCTTGAGATCGGGCTTCTTTTCCCTCATCTTCTTCCACGCACCCATGTGGGAGCTTACCGTCCCAGTATCGGCGTCCTGCATCACGAAAAGAAATGTTATTCATACCAAGTAGAAACATGCGGTAAAAATAAATGCACGTCGTTCCATGTATATATATACCATCTTATCCTTAAAGAGGAAGTGGTTGCGGTTTCCCGCACTGTGTGTTCCCTCGGAGCCTCGGTTTGCCTTGTTCCGCTGGCTCACGGCGCTGAAATCCTCGTCTTCCCCGACCCACCTCCTAACCAACGCATCCCATGCGTCTTCTTTGCGGTCGGCCCAGTCGGGCATAACCTGAAAATGCAATTCAAGAAGAGCTAAGTGCAATGGCAACTTAGCAGCAATATAGAATTCCATTGACAATTTACTTACCGAAATGTACTCCTCCCTTGTCATCTCCGCTGCATTCTTGGCATTATCCGCCTTCTTGGCCCTCTTGCCCGTCTTCTCATACGTAAAGTCATTGGCGGATGTAAACTTTTGGTTGTAGAATTGCTGCCGTGTCAACCTCACACAATGAGCATGCAAAATGCTATCCGCAGCTTGCTGGTCCAGCACACGATAAAACCGCTTCAACCATGCATAAAAAAATTGTGAGTCATGAGTTATCACGGTGGGGTCATTAACTATGAACGGAATTCGAAAAATATGTGTTACCCAAAAAGTGGTGATCACGGCGTGAGCAGCTGTCTCGAACGGTGGGGACGGCGCAGCCTCATAGTCCGCCCATTTCGTGGCTAACTTCAGCTCGTCGTCGAGCCCTGTAGTGTACAAGCCTGGCCAATATTTCCTAATCAGATCTCCAAGCAAGCTCCCAGGAGTGCGTGGAATCTTAGGGCCTGTCCATGTCCATGAACTGCACAATAAGTAAACATTAGTACATATGCCAAATTGTTATGACCAAAATGAAATTTCATGTTCAAAATTACAAAACTAGTACACTTACTCAACGCCATGAGGCTCAATGAGGGTTTTCGCCTCCTCGGTCTTAGGCCAGTATTTTTCCTCGGGGACTCCTGCTTCGCCACGACTCTTCTTCCGCTTCGGCGCCGCCTCCACCTCCACCTCCACCTCGTCCTCACCTCCAGCTCCAGCTGGTTCTGGGAAGCCACGTCGCCTGAAGCGGAGGGCAACTCGGAATCCACGTCGCCAGAAGCGGAGGGTGGGTGCTCCACGTCTCCTCCACCTCGTCCTCCACCTCGCCCTCCACCTCGTCCTCCACCTTGCCGTCCACCTCGTCCTCCACCTCGTCCTCCACCTCTTTCTACTCGTGCACCCTCGTCCGTGGCGTAACGCGAGGTGGTAGGTCGTCCACTCCGTGTAAGGTTAGACTTCTGTGCCTTCAGCGTACTAACCAAGGTAGCTGCGCTTTCCTTGCCCTGACTCATATTGTTCAATCAACTGCATTGAGAAACAATAAATATTAGCACACAAGTATGACAACATTAATACTGAAGCAATATAAGCAATATAAGGTAGCTGCGCTTTCCTTGCGAAACTAATGTGTTGTTATATTGCAGCACAATAACCATTAAATTTCAGATAAAATAACCTTATGCGAAACTAATGTGTTGTTATATTGCAGCACAGTAATATTGTGTAAAAATATACAAGTAACACTGTACACAAAAAAGACAAGTGCTGGAAATTTTGAGAACAACACAGTGGTCAGCTGTGGCAATCAAGTTCACATCTTTATTTTAGAAAATTTTAGAACCAGCACCATGAGATATAGATTTTAATGGGAAGTCATGCCATGATCTCTAGCAAAATATATCTATGAACTCTCTTGAGCTAAGGGGCAATACCGTTGCTACACTGCCATAAAATTATTGGCACACTTATTGGTTATCTCTTGGCACAATAACCTTACACAAAGAGTAGATTTTAAGACACATGAAAATCCTAGCTAAGACCACAAAGAAGAACAATGAAGTACGTACTAGCCATAAAATTCAGTCTATATATTCTGGGTACTTTGAATTTTTTTTACAAACCAAACAATGTTTATCTGCTAAATCTAATATATCTAGCCTTTTATCATCACCTTTAAATGATCATGAAAACACTGCATTTGAATTCCATAACTAATAACCCCTAGATGTTGCAAACTAATAACTACCTTCTCTGTAAAAAAAAAGTCCACTGGCCATATACATTGTAAAAAAAAAGAGGACTACCTTCTCTGTTGTGAGGAGCCGCCGGCGAGCAGTAGGTCAGCCGGAGGTGCAGGTCGCGGGAGAGTAGGTCGCGAGCAGCAGGAGGAGCACCGGGCCAGCAGCGAGGAGGAGCACGGGCCAGCAGCGAGGAGGAGCACCGGGGCGGTGGCGAGGAGGGGCACCGGGCGGCGGCGGTGGTGCGGTGGGGGAGATCGAGCGGAGCGGCCAAGGATGGGGGAGAGATGCGGTGGTGCGGTGGGGGTGGGGGTGCGGGGCTGCGGCGGCGCTCCGGGTGGGGGAGAGATGCGGTGGCGGTGCGGTGGGGGAGATCGAGCGGAGCGGCCAGAGGGTGGGGGAGAGATGCGGTGGTGCGGTGGGGGTGGGGCTGCGGCGGCGCTCGGGGTGGGGGAGAGATGCGGTGGCGGTGCGGTGGGGGAGATCGAGCGGAGCGGCCAGAGGGTGGGCCGGCGAGCGGTGGTGCGGTGGGGGTGGGGGTGCGGGGCTGCGGCGGCGCTCGGGGTGGGGGAGAGATGCGGTGGCGCGTGCTCGATTTGGATTTGGGGAACTGCCGATATGGGGTGCGCGCTCTCTGTCTAAATCGAGACAGAACCTATGCCGACGGCAAAGCCGTCGGCATAGGGTTTTTCTTTTTTTAATTCCATTAAAAAAACAGATATTATTTGCTAAGTTTTCTAATACAAATATATTTCGTTATAATTTTTTACAGTTTTGTTATAATTTATTGTATTATATGGTAGGGCCACACAAAAAAAAATTCCATCCGGGGCCCCGCTTCGGCGAAACCCTGAATCCGCTGGAAAAACCCTAACGTTTCCGTCTACCCCCATAGACGTGCGTCGAAAGGGGGTAGCCCAGTGGACTTTTTTGCTTGGTTGTGTTAGGTTAGGCCATAGGAAAATGAGAAACCAAATTCTACCCAAAATCGACACAGGATTCCATCCGGTTCGCCCGAAAGGTGAGTTTTCACCTCTAAGTGCAGAAACTCACTAGAGAGAAAGTGAAGCCGGTGATGTCGGTCACACCTAGGAGTAGATTATTGGGCATTTGAAACACACAACACAATTGTATACATATGGTATGGCACAACCTAGGTTTGGGTGGGGTTCCGACGCTCCGGGGCCCCGCTTCGGCGAAACCCTGAATCTTCGTCAAAGGGCAAGGGTGGCAGCACACGCACGACATAGGGTGGAGAAATTTGTTAGTTGTTCGTGATTGTTGTAATTTGTTCTACATGCATGTTTACTTGTTTCTTAGTCAATTATGTATCGGCGGTTCAAGAATGTTCTCTGTGTAATTTATGTTGTCACTGTAATTTGCATGGTTTGTTTAATATCAATGCGAAAAGTAGTTCAAAGGGGGTAGAAAAGTAGTCGAAAGGCCGGTCACACCTCGGAGTCCCGAGATCAACAGAATCTTGGGCATACTAAAATCTTGCAAACTTACACTAAAACCATGCGGAAGCAAAAATTCCATCAACAGGGGCTGCAGTGCATTCAAGAATTGGAGCGCGTCTCCAGGACCCTTCACACCAAGAACGGAAGACACTAGATCCGAGAATGAGGCCTGAACGGATTCTTTGGCAAGATCAAGTTTTACGACTGTACTGTCCTTGACTAGGAACCTAACACAACCAAGCAAAAAAGCCCGTGTGCTTCTGCCTGATCCAAGGGCTCACAAGCGCTCGAAAGAAACACACCGCTGATCCAACGGCTCACAAGCACTGGAAGAAAACACACGATCCGTGTGCTTCTGCCTGATCCAAGGGCTCACAAGCGCTCGAAAGAAACACACCGCTGATCCAACGGCTCACAAGCACTGGAAGAAAACACACGATCCGTGTGCTTCTGCCTGATCCAAGGGCTCACAAGCGCTCGAAAGAAACACACCGCTGATCCAACGACTCACAAGCACTGGAAGAAAACACACGATCCGTGTGCTTCTGCCTGATCCAAGGGCTCACAAGCGCTCGAAAGAAACACACCGCTGATCCAACGGCTCACAAGCACTGGAAGAGAACACACGATCCGTGTGCTTCTGCCTGATCCAAGGGCTCACAAGCGCTCGAAAGAAACACACCGCTGATCCAACGGCTCACAAGCACTGGAAGAAAACACACGATCCGTGTGCTTCTGCCTGATCCAAGGGCTCACAAGCGCTCGAAAGAAACACACCGATGATCCAACGGCTCACAAGCACTAGAAGAAAACACACGATCCGTGTGCTTCTGCCTGATCCAACGGCTCACAAGCACTGGAAGAAAACACACGATCCGTGTGCTTCTGCCTGATCCAAGGGCTCACAAGCGCTCGAAAGAAACACACCGATGATCCAACGGCTCACAAGCACTGGAAGGAAACACACGATCCGTGTGCTTCTGCCTGATCCAAGGGCTCACAAGCGCTCGAAAGAAACACACCGCTGATCCAACGGCTCACAAGGACTGGAAGGAAACACACGATCCGTGTGCTTCTTCCTGATCCAACGGGTCAGCAGCGCCAGAAAGAAACACACGACGCCTATAAATAGGCCACTCCTCAGACATGTTACTCACTCACACAAAACATTCCAGCGTCAGTCGGAGAGGCATCTTTGGGCAACCAGCGGCAAGACGTCTCTGATGATCTGCACCGTTCCAAACGGTTGCAGATCATCAGAGATGTTTTGCCGGACGGTTGTAGATCATCAGAGACGTCTTACCGCTGCTTGGATCGAAGTGGCACTCAAACACAAAACATTCGGGTTCCCTAGCTATGCCCGACACTGAATGCAACGACATTCGACCGTGAATCAGTGTCGGGCTGTAGCTAGGAGAAACCGTGTGTTTTGTTTCCCAGGTTACAAATAGTGGGGAATTATATAAAGGGCCAGGGGCAGACCCCAGATTTGCTATCAGTGGCCTTGTCCACGCCTCTCGACGACCTCTCCGCGCCCGTGGCCTCCGCCGGCGCCCCTCCACGCCTCTGTGGACCTCCCCTAGTCCGTCCCCATGCCAGTGTACGGTACCCTTTCTCCCTGATCCCCTCCTCCCCTCCGTAGGTTGCATGTACCTTAGGTGTTTGATCAAATTCCCCACTATTGGTTTCAGATCTCGGGCATATACGTCGGCGATGGCCGCGGCCGGACACCCGTTGGACAATAACGGCCCTGTGCGGGATTGGGCTCCGCCGGGCTGGCACTGGGAGTTATCTTCCGGAACGCGTAGCTTGGTAAGAAATCCGGGCGAAGTCGCCGACCCGGATCTTGTTTGGTGGAGGTCGCGTGGGCCAGGGAGCTTCCAGAGGGAGCCGGCCCCCGAGGAGGAGGTACGTCGCCGTATAAGGGAGGAGGATGCGCACGTCCGTCGCTACATGCATCTGTTGGATACGATGTATACTAATACATGGCAGGCAATGCAAAGGAATCCTTATCATGTGAGTATTTACCCTGTGATGGTTCCTACTCTTTGGGTGAGGAGCGCTCCCCGTGATGCACCCCGCGGCCTAGTACGAGGCAGAAGTTAGTTAAATAAAAATGGCATGAGGACGATCGATCCAGCTGTAACCGGAGATTAAATAAAGATGTAACCGTCATACTTTTTGCATATTAATTTGATCTATGTTGCTTTTTGCATAGAGTATTTTTATGTGTACTTGTTGCTATGTGAAATGATGAACTTGATTTTTGACAAAAGTTTTACACACATTCTTCACAAAAAGCACTTGTATACATATGGTATGGAACAACCTAGATTTTGGTGGGGTTCCGACGCTCCGGTATAGACAATTATTCGCGACGTTATTTTATGTGGATGGAAACCGCTATTCGGCGAAGCTATGTACATAGAATATGAATAAAACATATTAAACTTAATTGAGCGTAATAAATAGATACATAAAAAATAAGATTAGGGTAAAAATGTTAAAAAATGGTAGATAACTGTGCCGACGGCTTGGCCGTCGGCACTGATTGCCGTCGACGTCACCTTAACCTCTGTGCCGACGGCTTCCTGTGTCCCGACGGGTGCCGTCGGGATAGAACATCTGTGCCGACGGCCGTTTCTTTGCCGACGGCCTTGTGGGCGGCTGATCCTCGTCCTCCCCTGTGCCGACGGCCCCGATAAATAGCCGTCGGCACAGATTATGGCCGTCGGCACATCTAGCCATTCATGTAGTGTAAGTATCACGCAACACACACGCCCCACCACATACATCGATCTCACTGACTGAATTTCAGCAAGACCTGCGTGTGGAGTAGGATACAATCGATCGTATTTGTGTGGCAACCTAGGCAAGTGCGGCGATAAATTGGCACAACGCCACAAGATTTCCAGCCGGGATGGGAACATATGAAAAGCGCACGTCGCCTTCGTCATCGTGGTATACACGAAGACGAGTTACTAATCAATGGCCGGACGTGTGTTGATCTGAATCACATGAATTGGCTGTGGCAATCGTTGTCAAGATGGTTAGAGTAGACCAGGGGCGTAGCCAGGCCCCAGGCTACCCTGACCATGGCCTGGGGCGTGTGAGCTAGTTTTTTCGTTGATTTTAGCTACAGTACCTACTGTTTTGCACTGTTCACACATGAGGTTGGCCCGGAGCGTTAGCTTATCCTGGCTACGCTACTGGAGTAGACGTACTTAGTTCACCAATTAGAGCCTACGCTACCCACATGAACCAGCTGCCGCAACGAATTCCTTTCCTTCGTGTTGAACAGACTATCTGGAGACGAGGCTGCGGAAGTACAAGTTTTCTCACTAAGAGCATGGCGGCGTGTTCACAAACAGAATGGTATGTGGGCATATTGGCCCTATGGCTATGGGAAATATTTAGCTTACCGTCCTGAGCTATGCGCCAAGCTGCCATTAGGATAATACTTTGTCTGACAGTCTGGAAATTTCTTATGCCCAGATCGACCACCTTCTTGTTTTTGAAGTGCAAACATTGTTCCAAGCTATCAACCAAAGGGGCCGGCTAGATGCCTCCTGCCGAACCCCATTCCACCAAAAGATCCTAACTGTGGCTGTGAGTTTTGTAATGAACGTTTTTTAGAATACCATGTTGGACATATAACAAATAAGGATGGGTGCAAATAGAGATTAGATAAGAGCGAGTCTGGCAACATGTTTGTTCTTGAATTTGTCGTACAGGTGCTCACTTTCTTCTTGATTTTGTCTAAAACAAGTTGTAAGCAGATGCTCTATATTTTGATGACGAATTTCAGCTGTTATTTTTCACAACCCAAAAGTTTAGGATTTTTTTAAAATAATAATATTTTTTAAAACTTTATTCGGAAAATAGCACGCGATTTCAAACTTTTTGAAAAATAGCATGCCGTCGGCACGGCCCGTGCCGAAACCCAGCTTTCGGCACGGCCCATGCCGAAAGCACACTCTGCAGGCCCGTGCCGAAACAGACCACTTTCGGCACGGGCCGTGCCGAAACAAACCCAAACGGTATTTTCAGACATATACAAATTAAAACATAGTGACAGAGACATGCAAATTAAACCATAGTTCAGACACGTACAAATTAAACCATAGTTTGGATACGTACAAATTAAACATAGTTCGGATACATACAAATTAAACCATAGTTCAGACACGTACAAATTAAGACCATAGTTCAGACACGTACAAATTAAAACATAGTGCATAGAAATTAAAATGTAGTGCTAACCACGTTGCCCACCTCGTCGGTTTCCTCGGTTTCCTCGACCACGCACAGGATCAGGACCGACTGCAGGATCAGGAGCAGGTCCTAGGCCGTATGTGGGACAATACTTCTCTCTATGCCCAAAAAGATTGCAATACAAGCACTGTCGAGTACATCCACCAGCTTCAGGCTCGTCCATATCATTCCGGATGCGACGCGAGTTCCGTCTTCCTCTGCTAGTTCTCATAAGAGCAGGATCCGGAATATATTCTCGTTCCATTGGGTTGACCTTGTTGAAGTTGCCAACTACTCTAAATCTTGTCATCTCCCCGGTCCAAGTTTCAACCACTACCTCCTTCATGTAATACGGAGAGACAAAACTGATTGGGTTCATCCCCAACTGGCCAGAAACAGCAAGGACATGAGAACATGGGAGGTGAAGCCTGAACTGTTCTTATGATGTGCTTTGCTTTCATGTCTTTCTTGTTCACTATCTCACTGAACAAGAGACGTGCAATGAGAGTTGACGTTAGGTTTGGGTGATTTGTCAGCAAACTATCAATTTCACATGTGTGTGGCACGACGTCTGTCACCACCCACACCGTGTCATACTTCGGCAAGTGACCATGCACCCGTGCAGGACAACCAATGTCAACACAACTCATTGTCAAATATGTTCTATTTGACACATCAGTGCGGAAAACCCTTTGCGTTGACAATGCCCACTGAATTACGGCTTCCCTTAACTGCTGCTTCGTGTTGTACTGAGTCCCGATTTCAATGTTATTCATATGGTAATCTCAGGATGATTCATGGACATCAGGCACGGTCGTGACAGCAGACTTGTCCTGATTCCAGTAACTGGGAATAGGCACATCTTCACCATTATTTTCATCTGAATCATCAGAATCAATATCTTCTGCGATGCCATCCTCGTCTTCCTCCAATATCTCGGCCTGTACTGTTCCTTCGTGCTCATCCGCATCAGCCTCCCCAATTTGGGCAGGTCCTGCTGACAGTGCTGGTTCATAATGAAGAGAAATTTCTGACAGCGATGGTACATAGTCAACAGGAATTTGAGCATGTCCTACTGGCGGTGATGGTTCATAAGAAACAGGCATTTCGGCACAATGCGAACTAGTTGCTTGACTACTCTCTCTAGTCTGAATATTCTGCTTAAGAACAAACGACACCAGGACTTCTGGTTTTGTCCCTCGGCGTTTGCACGATGCTAGGCAAGAAACCATTGATTTGTCCGATCAAGAGGCAACAACTCACAGTGAATATTTGATCAGGATTTGGTCCATAACGATTAAATCCTAACTGTCCAGAAATTAGGATCAAACCCGAAATTCACCGTCAAATAGTACTGGACAACGCTGATTTTCACTTTCTCTGGCTCCATCAACTGAATCTCCACATTTTCAAATTCACAAGATCAACCCCTGACACAGTTGCACGGACTGTACCGGCACCATAGTGCACAACAATATCGATCAGTTCCATTACCTACAAAATTTATTCCATTATCAAATACTACACAGCGAATATATCTAAATATTACGACCACCGAAAATAAATATCCTAATCAAAATATACAATACATCTAACCCACCACATATATCTACACTAATCCTTACACATCCACCAACAAATAATATTAAACCTAAAAAATCTAGAGATTAGGGGTTTACCCTTGACGTGTGCGTAGCTCCCGCTGCCCGGTTTCAATCTACCACCGCCACCGCTGCACCACGCATCTAGCTTCCCCAACACCTGTACGACCACCACTTTTCACCATTGTTGCCCACCATTGCTCCAACTCCACCACCAAACGCCTCCACAAAAAGCTATCCCATCAACAGATCGGAGATGCCCCAATCCTCCTCTTCTCTATTTATTAAATCTGTGGGCTTGTATTGATTTTTGGGGGCAGGAGTCAGTGCAAATCGAAAGAACAGAAGAGAGAAGGAGCGGAAGAGAGAAGGAGGAAAGCAGGTCGAGAAGAGAGAAGGAGGAAAGAAGAAGGGGACGGGTATGCTTATCCAGCAGGTTTCGGCACGGGCCATGCCGAAAACGCTTAGGTTTCGGCACGGGCCGTGCCGAAAGCGCTTTCGTCTCTGCCCGCGCCGAAACGAGCGGGCCCAGGCCTGTCGGCTTGTCTGCGGCCATGTAGAGGGTGCTTTCGGCATGGGCCGTGCCAACGGCGCGCTATTCTTCAAAAAGTTTGAAATCGCGTGCTATTTTCCGAATAAAGTTTTAAACAAATATTATTTATAAAAAAATCAAAAGTTTAGAACCGAAATTTTGGTCTAAACCCGAACGCCATGCCTGACCAGCTAGTACCAGGCAGGGCAAACATTCACAAGAAAGCAGATGTAGACATTCCAAGCATATATATCCCATCGTCACAAACGCGTGAATACTAAAATGAAAAGCAGAGGAGAAGAACGATGCAAAATTCAGTAACAACTGGTAGCACAAAGAAAGAAAGAATCCACGGCTAATTAATGATGATCCTTCTGTATATGTACACTTGATTTCCACCTCTCACGCGCTCGAATTAGAGGAGATTTATGGGAGAAAAAAAACTTGTTGGATGACGACGATCCATACATCCAGGAACGAAGGAACCTACTGGGGTTGCAATTTAGGCGATCATGGCGAAGCCGCCTCCAGCCATCATGCCCTTGAACTCCTCGAAGCAGATGAGACCGTCGCCGTTCTTGTCGACGCCCTCGATCATGCGTCGGCACTGGCTGACGGTGGCCTTCTCGCCGAGGCCGTGGAGGACGCGGGCCAGCTCGCCGGCGGAGATGGCGCCGCTGCCGTCGGCGTCGAAGACCTTGAAGGCGTGCCGCAGGTCCTCCTCGACGGCGGTGTCATTCCCCACGTTGGCGTTGAGCGCGGCGAACTCGTCGAGGCTGATGAAGCCGTCGCCGTCGGTGTCCGCCTCCGCCATCATGCGGGACAGCTCGTCGTCGGTGGCAGCGTGACCCACGCTCTGGAACAGCGCCGCCAACTCCGGCCGCGAGATCTGCCCGTCACCATTCGCGTCGAACTTGCGGAACACCAGCTCCATCTCCTCCTCCGCCGTCCGGGCCAGGGACCCCACCTGTTCTGCTGCCTGGGCCGGCTCCTCCTGGGGAGGCAGCGACTTGGAGCTGGAGCGGCGGCGGAACAGGGACGGCATCTTGATGTTGCCCATGATGGCTACTGCTTTGGCACGGGTGGTCTGCTGCTTTGTGCTTTGATGATTCGCTTTGCTCTGCTCTGCTCGCTGGTGGTGGTTGCTGGTTTGTCTATCAGAGGGAGACGGTGAAATTTATAGGCGCGGGGTGGCGTTCTCCATGGCTGATTCCGACTCGAACCGGGAAGCGACAGAGGAAGGTGTGTGCTGACTGCGACGCTGGCCAGCTGTGCGTGGCATGCGCATAAGTCCATGACATGTGGGGCCGTTGCGGATACGAAGTGGGCCCCGGGTCTCGTCCGTTGTTGAGCTCGTCGCTGATACAGCGAACAACCGTGACCAAGAAGCTTTTGAGCAGAGATTTCTTGCACCCGACATGCAGGGTACCACAAGTAAAAAAAACTCGAAAGTATATTTAAAAGTTTTGAAAAAATCTAAAAAAACATGCATATTTTCGATAATGTCTCACATAGACGTACAAAATCATAAGGCGAAATACTTTGTATTTCGACCTACACAAAAATGATAAAATTACGTATGTGATTATGGTTAACAATGCATAGTTTAAAAAATGTCAAATTTATAGATGTGATTATAGTTAACAATACAAAGTTTCAAATTTTCAAAATTTGTCATCTTTGTGTAGACTATAATAAAAAGTTTATTGCATTGAGATTTTACACGCTTGTAGTATACATCATTGAGAACATGCATGTTTTCTTTTTTTAGAAATTATAATTATAACTTTTATTGTTATTTTAAATAGAGGATCTCTTGATCTCCGCAGCAAAAACTAATCTCCGTCGTTTCCACCACTATGTTGTTGTAGCCTTCTCTTCGGACTCGGCCGGCTACACAACACATGCAGGCACGATGGGTAGGGCCAATTGGTTGTTAAACTAGAAAATAAAAAAGTTAAGGCTAAGTCGCAAAACGCGACATATATAACTAATCGTCTTGTTCGTCATTTAACAAATAATTTCTAGCCAATTCTCGTCTCGGTTTTGTCATACGTCACACCTTCTTCCACGGTGACATATATGGGGACGCTCACCCAAAACCCGTCTTGTGCCTCGACATTGGCTCTACTACCATACAAATCCAAATTGAACTCTACATGCGTCGTCATACATGCTTGCCGTCCAGTTAAGAATGTGAGTCTAAAGGCGTTTTGCGCTCTTTCCCTCTCCCTCATAGCCAGCTCGAGGGATTTGCACAAATCCCTCGCTAGATTCATAGTTTAATTTTTTTTCCATTGCAACCCTAGACTCGGAGCGTCCTCATCGCTTACCCCTATCTTAATTTCAAATTTTATTTGTAAATAAGAAATTAATTTCAAGATGTTGAATCTTAATTCCAAGTAGGTTAAAGAATTGAATTTTCTTGTGGAATTATTTTTGTTTTCTTATATCATACCGAGGGCGATTGATTAAGGCCTTACTTATCTGACATAACACCCCTAGTCACAATCTATGTGACTTAGACACGGCGCCACGTGTAAAAATATCTTTGCTACTTGTAGGGATATGAGGAGACACCGAACAAGTGGACACCCAACTGTAGTGATGTGAGTTTAGTTCACCGAAGAGGTGAAAATAAGTGGGCACACATTTGTAACCAAACGCCGGTGTTTGCGTTTCGCACAAAAATCAAACCACACAACCAAATAGGGTGCACAATATGGCTCAGTTCATATTTTTTAGGAGTCAGACCATAGAGACCCACAAATGCAAGTAGATGGCAAATGATGCAGGCTAGTTCGGAGGTTGTGACAGACCCAGGATTTAGGAGAGGGTATGCCGCGCCAAAAAATTATATGGATTTATTTTATAATTTCCTGATTTAATCTCTCTTACTTGCTCTTGAGTGTAAGTACTCTCTCCGCCACGGTTATTGTAGACGGATTTGAGTTAGATTTTTTATACGGTTTTCTTGTCTAGGCCGGGTTTTTCTCAATTGTCCTTGTGTTCTGCCGTTTTAGGCCAATTTTTAGAAAATTTAGAATTTTCGACTGATGAAAAGAATCATGGACGTTGGGATTTAGTTTTGAAAGCATGCGTATGAGTATCTTAATAGCAACTCCACTTTTTTACGATATTTTGTACCGACTGTTATATTTAGAACACACATGAGATATATGTATGCACGTTGCGTTGCTAGCTGGTGTCCCACCGCACCTGCGGCACTCTCCGTGATAGGAGGAAGCCAGCAGCTAGCCGTTGGTTGGAGTGAAGAAAAAGGAAAAGCCTCGCGCGTGGCTTGCCTGCGTTGCTCGCTTCTTTGCTTCCTGGCCGCGGACGACCGTTGCGCGACAGAATATTGAGTACTGACGGCGACGCTTGGCCGTGGGCGTGGGACCGCTTGCGTTGCAGGCCACACAGCCACAAGAGGCCCTGTGGGCTCTGGTAGGTACGCAGCAAACTCTTGTGGCTGTGTGCGGTGGAATAATTTGTGTGGTTGCGTTTGAAGGCCAGGCTGACTGGCTCCCGACAGCCCCGGAAGCTCACTTCCGCTTGCACGTCTGCCATGTATCGGAAACATACGTGGCGACGGTGAGGATCGGATGTCAACATCCGTCGAGCAATGGGTCCTTGTTGCGCCTCAGATATGTCGATATGTCTGGCCTTGTGGGGGTGACGGTCAGGTCAGGGAGAAATCCCCGCTTCGCTCTGACGGCGGTGGCACATGCAGGTGTCGTCTAGGCGTCGTCATGGATGGAGGACCGTGCTTCCCTTCCTTGAGCAGCAGGGGAAACCCTAGGTCCAACATGCCGGACTAAACGGCTGCGTCGCTGTTAGAGTATAATACGGTTTAGGTATATTTGGTAATTTAGGATTGTGTTCCAAGTCTATCTCTACTAGGTCTCCAAGTGTTGTACCCCTTTATATACACAGCCCACCGTGACTCAATGTAATCAATCTAGAATCAAGCAATACAATCTATACATGGTATCAGAGCAATCCGCTCCGCAGCTTAGGGTTTAGCCACCAACGCTTCCACCGCGCTGTCGTCGGCGAGATTCATCTCTGCCGGGGCGCGCAAATAGTAGTTTAGATCTTCGTCTGTCGAAATTTTCTCGCCGGCCACTTGACCGATGTTTCTTCTTCTTTCGCCGATCATAGATCGGATTGCGTCGCCCGCCGCCTGTAGTCCTCGTGCGCCTCTATTCCAACCGGACATGCTTTCAAAAATGGCGGTCGCGGTCTGCAACCATACTTCAGAGTTTTATTGAAAACATGGCAAATCATGTTGTTCAAATACTCTGGGACGATAGTAAGATTCGGGAAGTCAAGTACGGAAGACTCCCACTAATCAGAATTAGTCAAGTCATTCATTACCATCTGGCACTGGTCCCGTTCTCAACTACGCCGGTTCTTGATTCTACTTTTTACTTTTCGTAAGCTTGCGCTTGTATCACCAATTTGAGTGATTGTGTCCTGAGAAGTAGATCTAGATCCTATCTCCCCTAGTATACCAAAGTTTAGTGCGTTGGTGCTAGACGCATTCAGGCAACAGTGACATGATCTTCATGTTGCTTCGAGTTTGTGTGTTGATGAAATGCATTTCCGATGTCTTCCACTCCTAGAACGGCATATTTTGTTTGAGAATGTGATGGCCGGATCTCTCTTGCATTCTTACATACCTTCAGCCTAGAAAACTATGAGATTACTTTGCCTACGATGGTTGCAAATTGTTCTACTCATACGTAGGTAGTGAGAACATGACATGAGCCACATTTATAGAGACCATTGTAAAATACTTTAAGAGTAACAAGTACCAGTCATCAACCTGCACAGTCACCATAAGCACTTAATGCATAACAAAAATAAAATTATATGCTCACTTATTAACTGGAGTTGGAAGAATCGGATACAATAATTGTCGCTCCAGGATATCACTGGAAAATAGCCGTCCATTGAGAAAGACAAGATAAGTATTCAAGATCTACAACTTAGTGGATCATATGTCCGAATGTGTTAGCTCTAGCCACGACCCACAATCTCTACCGCAAACATTATCTCTGGTTTATATATATTAGAAAAGTATAGATGCATTTGTTGAAAAAGAGAGAGGAAATTGTCGGTGTTGACATATATTTCGATCGTTCGGCCATGTCCACCGAAAAAAAGAAAAACCAGTGGCATTTGACTTTAGATTGAACTGGTTGCTTAAGAGAGGAATGAACGTATCCATGAACATATATACATAGCCAGGCTTTGTCCGGATTCATTGATGATGGAGCAGAATTGAAGTCAAAGGCCAAAACGCACAGGGCCGGTCCTGAGATTTTGGGGGCCCGGGGCGAAACTATCTCGCAGGGCCCCTCCTCTAAATTTAGTATTCAGAAGAACTCTAACGGATGAGAGGTGGAACCGGTGGCTGCACCTAGTAAGTAGATTAATGGACGTAAGACTCTCTGACTCGCCGGATGTGTTCAAATGGGGGTTAAGTACCTCCGGAAAATTTACGGTTAAGTCACTATATCTAGATTACTTGAGTGGTAATGTTAGATATCTACGTAAATATATTTGGAAACTGGAAGTACCACTGAAAATAAAGATTTCATGTGGTTTGTGCATCGGAGAGTCATTCTCACTAAAGATAACCTGCTGAAACGCAATTGGAATGGATGTAAAAAATGTTGTTTTTGTGACAAAGATGAAACAATTCAACATCTTTTTATAGATTGTCCTTTGGCCAAGATGGTATGGCGTATTGTACATATGGCTTTTAACATTACACCTCCAAAAAGTATTGCCAACTTTTTTGGTAGTTGGCTTAGAGGGGTGGACAAACAAGAGAAAGCACAAATTCGAGTGGGTTCTTGTGCTTTAATTTGGGGGGAAAAGTATTGTATTAAATAATCATAGAGTTGTTACAATCTTTAACGATACAGTTCCGTAGAGCATCAGGAACCGAACCTATCCAAATTTGAGTTCTTTTGTTTAACATCCCAAATCTAGCTAACTCATGACTAGCACTACTACAAAGTCTAGGAATTTTTAGAATCGTTTCCGCTTGAGCCGAAGAAAGCAGAATTTGAAGATCATGCACCAACATCGCTGCTCTTCGTGATCGAGGGAGGCCAATCCGTAGTCGTTGGAGGAAAGAAAACCAAACGAACGAGGTAAACAGTGTGACGGAAAGACGTCCGCTTTACGCGCGGTGTGTCGATGCTGGTGCGTGCATGCATGGGCGGTGTCGCGGGGACTGCCAGCCCGCGTCTCAGTTCTCTTCACTTCTTGGCACCGTATAAAATGTCGGTGGGTGTTTCCCATCCGTCCGGAGCCCGACTACCGCTGCATCGGTGTCGCCATCGCGCGTAACCCAATCACCGCCATGTCGCTGCAAATAACACAGCCACACGCCCACACAAGTGTGTCTGGGTGGAGTGCGTGCCCGCGGTGTACCTTGGTGGATTAGGCGCCTGTGGTGGATTCTGGATTCTTTTTTTTTTCGCGAGTATGCCAAAGTGGCATACCTTATTTTTATAGAAGGGTAGAACAATATTTACAAGAAACCAGTCCTATGCTGCAAACAGCAAGGCCAGCCAAACACACACACGCTCCTCCAGAAACTCTAATCGTACTCTCGCGTCATCGATGTTCTCCCTCTGGCTCTTGCTATCCTCCACAGGCTGAACTCCTCTCCAACGAGATCGACTAGGCGCCTGTGGTGGATTCTAGATTCTGATTAATGACAAGAATGCGACTGTGATTAATTGTGTGGCTCCGGACGGATGGAGAACACCCACCCGTGTGAAGGCTGAAGCAATTCATTTTTCAGTGGCATTTTTTAGTACTCACTCCGTCCAAAAATAAGTGTCTCAAGTTTGATAAAAAATGATGTATCTATACATGAAACATGTCTAGATACCTCCACTTTTGAGCAAAATTGAGACACTTATTTTTGGACGGAAGGAGTACATGATTAGTCACGTATCATTGAGTGGCTAACGTTATAGCATGTTTGTCGAATATGGCACGTACCATAACAAAGAGATGACTCGTGGCGATGGCACGAGGATTACTAATAATAGAATTAATGGAACAAATACAACCGTAAGAGCCCTCTCTAATAGACATCGTTCACAAGTTATGCATCATCATTCAGAAGATTGGGGTTGCTGCTTACAAATTATACACCGTGTCTTTCTTGTGTCCCAACTATGGAAAGCCCTCAATAATCGCACATGTAACTCCTTCGTCACCATGTGACACTGCTTAACTCATTGATCCCATCAAATTGCTGCAACACACACGGATTTGAAGGAACCAAAGAGAGTGCAACAATTTCTTCTGCAATGGTTTCTTATCTTGTCTTTTCTAATTGAGTAGCTCAAAAGGCCCCCTTTCATATAAAATGAAACCACAAAGTTTGCATCAGATATTTTTCTCTTGTCCGTCAAGCACGAATGTTTCAGCTCCCGGGGCCCAGCAGGCACCCTACATTCAGCGATGGTCTTATCATACCCGGGGCGAGTTGCAATGGGAAGACTATGAAGATCTGAAAGACTAGTCTCACATACCTTCTCAGCTACACAAAAATCCAAAATATTGTTGGTGATGCATGCGCTCCCGCTTTAACTTGCAGTTACTCATGTTGTTTCAGGTTCAATTGCGTGAGATGCATTTCGGATGCCTTCCACTCCTAAATGGCATATATTGTTCAAGATTGGGACGACCGGATCTCCTTTGCATTCTTGGAGATGCATAACTCGAAAACTAGGAGGTTATTTTGCATAGCATGATGGAACATTTTTTACTCATACTCCTACCTAATAGTTGAGAACATTGTAGCACATGTCTGTAATCTTAGAGTGACATGTATGAGTCATCAACCCATGTGATTCGGCAAGGTCCCCCAAAGTACTTTATGAATAAAAACAATATATTTTGTATAGGCATTTATAGAATGTAGGTGTTGTTATAGTTATATACAATACCCGTGGTCTATATATTAGAGAATGATCGGGTGCAGTTGTTAACAAGATATAAATGACAGGAGTTGACATAGGCTTTGAATCGATCGGGCCCGTACGGGTTCACGGAGAGATATAGAACAAATGACATTGACTTTTTTTAAACAGCAATATGGCATTGACTTTAGGTTGAATTAAAAGATGAATGAACTATTAGGTTGAATCAAGAGGTGAATGAACATGTTCGTATACACAATAATATACAGCCCGGCCTTGTCCTAATCCATTTGACGGTTCACCCAAAGACTCAATCGAGCGGGAGCACCCAAAGAAACTGAGAAAAAAACTTGGGGAGCCCGAAGATCAATTCACGATGCGCTGTGATAACTGGACGAAGTTAAGTTGAAGCTCCCGTCGTCTTGTTCAAATTATCCAGTGGATCCCGGATGAGTCGGCGCCAAACCTCTCCCTCCCAACTACTCCCTCCGTTCTAAATTAGATGACTTTTCATTCATCCACATGCGGATGTACCTATACATGTAACATGTCTAGATACATTCTCATGTAGACAAATGAAAGTCATCTAATTTAGAACGGAGGGAGTAACACTCAACTAGCTTTGTTGTTCCTTTTCCGATTTCTCGCCCTCGTGCTTGTATCAACAATTTAAATGTCTGTGTTGGTGTGAGAATTAGAACAAGATCCTACCTTCCAGGCTACACAAAAGTCCAAAACATTGTTGGTGATGAATGCATTCACGATTTAGGTTTGAGCGTGTTGCTCTAGTTTTTTTTTCTGTGAGATGCATTTCCGATGCCTTCCAATCTTAAAATGGCACAATACTGTTTGAAAAATGGGACAACCGGATCTCCCTTGCATTCTTGGAGACTCCAAACCTCGGAAACTATGAGGTTTCTTTGCCTAGCATAACACGGTACATTATTCTACTCATACCTAGTAGTTGAGAACATCATAGTAAGAACCACACAAATATATATAGTTCACGTTTGTACTTGCAGAGTTTCATGTAGGTGTCATCAACCCATGTGGTCTGAACTAATTCTTGCTAAATGTACTAGTACTTGGACTAATTGTTCTAAATGATAAATATAATAGGGAAGTTTTAAATCTTGCCACTCCCACCAGTTTTATCTTAGATCCGCCACTGCTAGAGAATGATAGACGCGTTTCTTAACAAGTATGCGTTCACGGAGAGATATAGAACCAATGGCACTGGCTTTTTTTTAACAACAATGGCGTTTGCTTTAGGTTGAATTAAGAGATGAAAAAACTTGTCGCGCACAATAATACACATCCTGTCATTGTCCAGATTCCAACCAATTTGACGATGGAGTAGAAATGTACCCAAAGACCAGAGCGGCGCATTCGTCGCCGACGTGCCGTACCTACGTGCCCGCAACTGGCACCCGCACCATAACATCTAGGTTGTGTATCGTCGTCGCGCGCGCCGGGAAACCAAGATCGGGGAAATTAAGCCAGCAAGTCAGCCAGCGTTGCTCGCTTCCGTGAGATGCTGCGGGCCCCGGCTTGGCTTCTTTGCTTCCTGGCCGTGTCCGTGTCGCTGCTGCTGTTGCATGTTCTCTGCCTCTCTGGCCTGGGAACCCCGTCGCGTCGCTCTCGCGAGCCAGACTTGCCGGTGGAGAACTAGGGAGGCGTTTGGTTTGTGAGCAAAATCAGTTATAGCCTCGCTGGGCCAGGCTATCGCTTTTGGGGGCTAGCTGGCCTAAAATTGCATGTCGAAATTGGGACGATCAAATCTCGCTTGAATTATTAGAGACGCATAACTTGGAAAACTAGGAGGTTATTTTACCTAGCATCATTGAACAGTACTTATACCTAACAGTTGAGAACATCATGGAAAGAAACACACATATATTGTTCACGTATGCACTCTTAGAGTTACATGTGCGAGTCATTTACCCATGTGATATGCAAGGTCCCCAAAAGTGCACGACGTCGCAGAGGGGCGCCGGCGACGAGAGATGGCCAGCGATCCACACGAGCAGACACGTGCAGAACTGCAGGATGACGAGCGACTTCGCAAAAGAAATGGAATAGGAGGCGACGGGGAACGAGCATAAAGTCCGACTGATCCTTTTGTTTGTGTGAGATTGAGCGAATTGTGGGCTGCTAGTGCTGTGTGTTTTGGGCCTGGACTGGTGGACTTGCACATGCAAACGTGAATGTAGTCTGGTTGGTCAGGGTCAAACTCTATTTTCACTCGGGTTATTTTGTTGTACTGAGTTAGTGAGTTGTAGATACGAGAGTTTGCGACAAATTAGTCTAGTCATTCCGTGTTCGGTAAGATCCAGCGGCTACACTTGTCACGCTAGACACTACAAAAAATTAAGCACGCCAAGGTGTAGATGCTAGCAGCTTCAGCAAAGGTGAATCCAGTTGTATGACATGAACTTCTGATGCCTTCCACTCCTAGATGGCATGTAGTTTCCGAGAGTACTACGATTGTAACTCCCCTGCATTATTACTGATGTTTAGTCTTTATTTTGTCGATCATACCGGAACATTATTTTTGTGAGACCGAGTAGCTGAGGAAATGATACGAGCGACATACATATATATAGTCCTACCCATGTGATCCGTACAGTCACCATGTGCACTTCATGTATAACAACAATAATATATCCATGTAGTGATAATATAGGATAGCTTATTGAAAATTGCCGTCCATTGAGAAGAGCCACATATGTATTCTATATATACACAACATAATCGATCATATATGTGTCCATGTGTTAGTTCTATCCACAACCCACAATCCCCTACCATTGTGTTTCCGTGGTCTATATGTTCGAGAACGATATGAGCGTTCGTTAACAAGATGGAAATGATTGGCGTTGACATCGGCTTCGAATTAATCCATCGGACCAGTATGGTTCACGGAGAAATATAAAACGAATGTCATCGACTTTAGGTTGAATCAAGAGGTGAATGAACATGTTCGTATACAATAATATATAGGCCGGCCTTGTCCTAATACATTTGACGGTGCACCCAAAGACTCGATCGAGCGGGAGCACTGATGGATGACGCCGCGCGTGGTTGCACGCACGCAAGTACGAATCTGCAGCTAGGTAGGTTGCATATAGCGGCGACGCGCGCTAGGAAATCCAAGCCGGAAACCGTTACGAGCTGCACCAGCATGCGCAGCTAGCTCTCCGTGATTAGGGGAAGCCAGCCAGCCGTTGGAGAGAAGGAAAATGATGGAAGAAGCCATGAGCGCGCCCTTCCTGCGTTGCTCGCTTCGCTTCATGCCGCTGCTTTGCTTCCTGGCCGTGGATGTCGTGGACGGCGACGCGAGGCCGTGGGGTTGTGCGGGACCGGTTGCACTGCACGCCACACATAGGCCTGGGTGTTTGCTGTGTGTACGTGTATTATTAGGCTTCTACGGAGGATTAACTTGTGTGCCTGTGCGTAAAACCTGGCTCTGGCTGAGTGGCTCCGTCCCCGTACGTGCTCTCGACAGCCCGGGAAGCTCACTGCCGCTGGCTCCTGTCTAGCTAGTCGTGCTTTCGCGGCCAGAGCAGTAGTATCCGTATCTGTTCTAATCCTACTAATTAACTGGATTACCAAATGGGGTTTATGGCAATTAAAGATCAAACTGCCGTACTATACATGATTGTTAGCTCTACTATGCATGATTGTTCTGCATCACCACATCAACGAGGCATCAGTCGAGCGATTACTTCAGTTACATGTTGTCATTCATCCATGGGTCCTTTGTTGCGCCCCTCATCGTGGTAGGGAATCGGAGAGTGAGCCCTCGCTGTCCCAGGCTCTAGCAACCTCTCGCACCATTGCAGAAGAAGAGGAGGAGCCGCCGTCTCTTTAATGGACTTTCCTGTTCCAACCAGGTTTACACATATGTCATGTCTGCGCCACTCAGGTCATACTCCCCGGCCCACAGGCCATAGTAGCAGTTTTGCAGGCCAAGTGCGTAGGAGTATATAGACCAGCCATGTTGGCACTTCGCAGGCAGCACCACAGTAGCCTCCAAGTGGCGGAGCTTGTACAGTACTCTGTAGAAGCTTCAACTCCTCTCTGACGACATAGCTAGCTAGCTAGCACCGGAAGATAATTCAGTCTTGGTAATAAACTGGCACTAACTCCTTCCCCGTACGTGCTCTCGACAGCCCGGGAAGCTCACTGCCGCTGGCTCCTGTCTAGCTAGTCGTGCTTTCGCGGCCAGAGCAGTAGTATCCGTATCTGTTCTAATCCTACTAATTAACTGGATTACCAAATGGGGTTTATGGCAATTAAAGATCAAACTGCCGTACTATACATGATTGTTAGCTCTACTATGCATGATTGTTCTGCATCACCACATCAACGAGGCATCAGTCGAGCGATTACTTCAGTTACATGTTGTCATTCATCCATGGGTCCTTTGTTGCGCCCCTCATCGTGGTAGGGAATCGGAGAGTGAGCCCTCGCTGTCCCAGGCTCTAGCAACCTCTCGCACCATTGCAGAAGAAGAGGAGGAGCCGCCGTCTCTTTAATGGACTTTCCTGTTCCAACCAGGTTTACACATATGTCATGTCTGCGCCACTCAGGTCATACTCCCCGGCCCACAGGCCATAGTAGCAGTTTTGCAGGCCAAGTGCGTAGGAGTATATAGACCAGCCATGTTGGCACTTCGCAGGCAGCACCACAGTAGCCTCCAAGTGGCGGAGCTTGTACAGTACTCTGTAGAAGCTTCAACTCCTCTCTGACGACATAGCTAGCTAGCTAGCACCGGAAGATAATTCAGTCTTGGTAATAAACTGGCACTAACTGTAGCTAGTGCCAGTAGCCACATCGTGGTGTGTTTCCGGCTTATCACCACCACACGTAATGGACAGTCAAGGTCACACTAATCACTCCCTCAACACTAACTACTCGTACTGACGACTGAACTTCAGCAAAACCTGCGTGTGGTCTAGGATGCGATCGTGTTCGTGTGGCGACATAGGCAAGTGCGGCGCTAAATTTGCAGAACGCCACAAGATCTTCAGCCCAGATGGGAACAGATGAAAAGCACACGTCGCCTTCGTCATCGTGGTGCACACACCAAGTCGAGTTACGAAATAATGGTCGGACGTGTGTTGATCTGGCTCACATGAATTAGCTGTGGCAATCGTTGTCAAGATGGTTACAGTAGAAACACGGCATGAGAATACAGCCGCAACGAATTCCTGCGTGCGTGTGACCAGACTATCCGTAGACGAGGTCCATGGAAGTTTAAGTTTTCTCCCTAAAAGCTTGGCGGCGCGTTCACAAACAGAAAGGTAGCGGACAAATTGTTCCACACGGCCAAAACGGAACAAAACTGTTTGGTCTACACGCTGACGGGAAAAAGGGTCTGCCTTCCTTTCCTCGGCGCAAAGTAGTAGCACGACAAGTCGACAAGCATCTCTTTGTACAGCTGCTGGAGCAAGAAAAAAAAGATTCGGACCACGGAAGAGACGGAAAATAATGAGCATCTTTCAACACAAGAAACGATCGCTTGGTTACTGGGATGGGCCGATCCAGCCATGGCCTAGAAGATGGCTCTACTTAGGCCTTTGCAAAAGGGTCAGTTGGGCCCAGGAGACGTGTGTCTTTCGGTTGGTAGTCCAAGAATGTCTACCACGGGCCAAGAAAGGGAAAGTGATTGTGGGGGTCCTTTTTTAGCTGAATTCTAATAAATGCATCCATGATTCTCGTACTTGTCATCTAAAGCCGCCTTTCTTGCTCTAAAAAAAAATCTAAACCCTCCTCCATCACCGCACTTAGAAATACGCTGTTCGTAGTCACAGAATATAGCTTAGGGGCCCATCAACAATCACCTCATGGTGTAGCATCGTATTTACCGACTTGTCATGTTGTGGACCCCATCAGCCAGCCCCTACCGTTAGCAGTAAAAACATAAAGGGCTGAAGTGGAAAGTCCAAAAAAGATAAGGAAATATGCTCGTCGGCGTCCTTTTTCTCCTCCCTCATGGTGCCCTGGAGGCGGTGGTCAACTGGTCCGGCCACCTTGCCGCAAGGACGCACTGGGATGCAGCGGACCCTCCGCTTCTCCGATCGCATTTACAACCTAGGGGGGCATACAAGATTCCGTCTCGCCTCCGCCGGAATTAGTAACGGCAATACATGCGCACTGGCGGGACCACTCCCGATACAGCGCCCATGAAACTCACATTACCAGCCTCCCCGCTTCCTCCAGCGACCACTCCGGCAATGCTGACAAACTGGTCTCTCCGATCCTGCTATGCGCCAGATCCAAATCAAGCCTAGTATCAATGGCGCCATCCTGAGGCAGCAGTGCGTGGCCAAGTATCGAATCCACCATGGACAATACAGTATGAGGGATTCTCATCATAAGAACCGGGCAGACCCAAGTAGTGGGTTGTGGGGACCTTGCCCCCACTCAAAAATTGAAAGTTCCGTAGAGTTTTTTCATTTTTTTAAGAACATATTCAAATTATATGAAATTATATAAGAAATGCCCCCGGTCACCTCGTATGCCCCTCTCAAAATCTTGTCTGGGACCGCCCCTGCATAATTAAGAGGCCGCAACACAAGCGTGTGACCGACATTAGAGACCGCTCCATGCATGCCCAAGCTCTGCCTCGGCCCCTCTCGAGAAAGTCAATGGGACATCTATCATGGGTAGAGGGTCGAAATAATTCATTCATTCATTCATGGGAAGCGGGCTCGGAACATGATAAGTTGGTAACAAACATATGACGAGCAAAAGTAATTCAGGCATGATTCGCTGCGCTCCTAGTTTTCTAGACCACAACATTTACAACACGTACGTGACATTCCCATGCACACAAAGATTGATCATTTCTTATTCAAACTAGATACAAGAGTAACTTGAGAACGAGATGCGGTATGCAAGTAAAACAACAACAAATAGACGAGAGAACCTCAGCTGGCAACAATCTTGGCAGCCATCATCTTATCGATCCATGTGTTGAAGGAGTTCGCCGTGTTCCGGAAGCCAATGAATCCATGTTCCTTGCTCTTGTTCATGCTATCTAAATGCTGTATATCGAAACTGAATCCAACATCCACGAGCCACCAATTGGCGATCTCCTCCAGCTTGGTCGTGATGAGCTCGTCGTTCTCCTGCAGAATATCCGCCCAGACTGCCTCCTTCCCCGCCATAGCCTCGGCGAGCTTGAACCGGCTCTCCTCCCCCTCATACCCGGCCCATTCCACCCCGAAACGATGAGCCAAGATCGGCCAAAGCTGCTTCCACTTGTACAGGTCCCCGTTGCTGCAGTTGAAAGCCTCGTTCTTGGCGGACGGCTCGACAGCCGCCCAGATCTCCTGCTCGGCGATGAGGTCCGCGTCCGAGGCGTCGCTGAAGCCCTCCCACGCGACCCTGGAGCCAGGCCACCGCAGCGTGGCGCCCTCCTTGCGGCAGATGGCGGCGTACACGCAGAGTGTGCTGACGACATTCATGGCGCTCCGGGGAGAGAAGCCAAAGATGACGGTGGGGCGGTGCACGGACCAGGTGACGGCGCCGTCGCGGCGGGAGAGCTCGCGGAGGAGGACGTCTTCCTGGTCGTAGTAGAAGTTGGGGTGGTCCAGGCGTGACATGTCCTCGGTGTAGGGCGGGTCCGGAGTTCCCGGGACCTTGCCGGCGACGTCGAACGGGCCGAGGTAGTGCTTGCGGCCGGTCTGGAGGCAGACGTGGGCGAGCGCAGGGCAGCCGGCGATGACGGCGGAAAGGACGTTGCGGAGCATGGCGGAGTTGACCTCCCGGTTCCCGGTCTCCGTCGGGCGGCTGGACCACGCGGCGTGGAAGACATGGGTGACGTCCTTGAGAGACTGGAGGGCGTCGGCGACGGCAGCCGAGTCCGTGAGGTCGAGGTGGACGTGTGTGACGGAGGAAGAGGAGGGCGGGGACCAGGGCGGGAGCGGCCGGCGGGAGACCGCGTACACCTTCCAGGGACCTCCGGGGGTGTCCTGCCGCGGGAGGATGTCCACTAGGGAGGTGCCGACGATGCCGGTGGAGCCGACGACGAGGGCGACGCTCTGGAAGGACGAGGCGGCGAGCTCGCCCTGCCGCTTCCTGGCGGCACCGACCGCCCCAGCCCACCACCAGCTCATCGCGTAATCCGTAAGAGTGACGATGCGCTGCAATAGCTGCTACAGTTACGGGTTTTGACTTTTGAGGTTGATGTGCTGCGTGCTCGATTCCACGTGTTTGTACTACAGCCAGCCATCTTTTTTTTTTTGGCTTCACATTAGGGATATTAAAACTAAGCTATCTAGGAGGCTAACCTCACCACTTGACGAAATAGGCCGTATCCCCGCTATATAGATATAGCAAACACCCAATACAACCAACAGACTTGCAATGCTGAGGCGGCAGCAAACATAAACCCAAAGAAAAAAACAAAAACAAAAAGGAGACATAGGCGGATCTACTAAACAAAGGTGACCCGCAACCGTTGCGCCCTCTCCAACAGAGTACAACCACGCTCCTAGCACCGAATCGACGAGTACCAAGCAGCACGTTCAAGAAGGGACGCCACGCTGCTGCCCGGACCAGGGCACTGGTCCTAGGGTTTCCCCCGGCACAGAGGGAAGCGAAGGGTAGCCCCGACGCCCTTCAAGAAGGAGAGATGCCACCCGGAGACGGCACCGCGTCGGTGTCAGGCGAACCGACAAGGCTTTCTCCCGAAACCCCATCCACAACTCCGGACGATCGGTAGCACAGGAGCCCCGCGAGGACGAACCTCGACACCACCAAACTGGCCGCCCACCAATCATGGGCCAACGATCCCGAAGCCTCCAATGTCGTCTCACCGAAGTAACTATCACAGGTCTGCAAGACAGAGGCAAGGAGTAGCTTGATTCGGGGTCAGCGGTACCGCAGACACGCGGGAGGGAACTGCCTCCACCGGCGAAGGCGGTAGTCGACCGGACACGGCCGCATGGCACACTAGTCCAAATTAGATCCGGCCGGGCCCAGAGGGCTCGTAAAGCCTCCGCGGAGGCACACCAGTCCCAAGAGGGTCCGGCCGGGCCCAGATCGGGCCCGTAAAGCCTGCCGCCACGCTGCAACAAGCCGGCCACCGTCACCACTGCACCCTGCACGAGCCACACCACCAATATCTGCAGATCAGGCTGCTGAGGACAGGCCCGCCCGCCCAACCCAGATTGGGCCCGAGGGGCCCAGATCTGGGCCGAGGGGCTCACCAGCGCCATCCACCTGCATCCCGCCGCCCCGCAGCTCTGCGTCGCCCCGCATCACCACGACTGCGCCGCCGGTCACCACCACTCGGCCAGCGCCGAGCCACTGCTGCCCTAGGAGCACCGCCGCCTGGAGGGATGGATCCCCGACTCCGCCTCCAAAACGCGGGGAGAAGAAGTCTGCCGCCGCCACCCGGGCTTCGCCCGGCGGACCCTGCCGGCGGCGGCGACGGGGGAGGGAGGAGGAGGGGGTCGGAGACGGGTAGGTGGGAGGCAGCGCTCCGTCGCCTCAGGGGGCGACGGGAGCGCAGGGGCTTCTTTCCGCTCTGCGTTCAACGGACAATTGTAGTGATCTAACCTCACCACTCTTATGCCCTGTGCAATTTCGACCGTCGGATCTCCTTCTTCATTGAGGACATAAAAATCACTTGGTTGGTCTCATCAACGTTCCGGCCAGCTTTGGCAAATGTGGTCGGACGTACCTTGGCTTGCAACATGTAATGCTCTTTTAGGGCTGTTGGCAATGATCTTGTAGTAATTTTAAGTAATCCTCCAAAAAAAATATTGTAATTCTTAGTGTTACTTTGTAATTTTTGGATAATGGATCCAAAATTGTACCTATACTTTTGTGAGTATGAATAAAGTTGCTTGTGTTCTTAAGAAAGTAACTATTTTAATTCCTCTACTTTAAAATATACTCCCTCCGTTCAAAAATAAGTGTCTCAAGTTTGCCAAAAAGTGGATATATCTATACATGTGGATGTCTAGATACATCCATTTTTTGGTAAACTTGAGACACTTATTTTTGGACGGAGGGAGTACTTCATATTAGTTTTGTCGCAAGTCAAATCTCATACTCCCTCCGTTTGGAAAAAAATGATGTCTTACATATATCCAAATTTGGATGTATGTGTACACTAAAATATATCTATATACATCCGAATCTAGGCAAATTCAAGACATCCTTTTCCAGACGGAGGGAGTAACATTTTATCAAGTATGAAGAAGAAAATGTGAACAGGTACAACATGTTGAAACAAAGCAAATAGTTCTTTTTGGAATGTAATAGCTCATTGCCCTGAGAAGTGTGTGATGAAATATTTTGGTCCGTTGTTTGTACAAGCCATATTGGACATAATCATGTCTTTAACACCCAAAGATGTTTGGAATATTGCCACGTGGACATACCCCTCGCCGTACGACTCTAGATCTAGGAACTATGTACCACGGAGTGGCCATGGAGTTTGCATCGGGCTTCAGCATTAGCACTATAGTGGTGGTAGAGAGCATATCTAGTTAATATCAATCTCAAACTTTAAATTTACAAGTTCCTAAAATTGCGAAAAAAATTGTGAGTGTTTAACCTCGAGAATTTTTAGAGTCAAAATGAAAATACACACACAGAAATTAACAAAAACGACAAAATCAACATGAATAGTGTTACACATTTATGTTTTTCTCATTGTATATTTCGAATTTGGTTCTGAAAATTCTAGAGATTGTAAAAGCATATCTTATGAACACCTCAAAGTTTGTTTCGTAATTTTTAGAAACTTTATATTTGAATTTAGAGCTTAGTATCATGTATTGAGGTCCTTACTTCGCAACTGACATGTAACAAAGAGACTCCTTAATGATACCATAGTTAGATGTGAGAAAGCGCCGCGTGGAAACCATAAAGCTATGGCTGGATCTAAATGGTCCTCGGGTATCGTTATAAAAACAGCGACCTAATTCAACAAGGTACGCGTTTAGCCCGACACGTGACTCTCGTTAGCTTATGTAATACGTGTTGTTCTTTCTTCCTTTTCCGCATGACACGACATTCATTTCTGGGATGGAATTAGAAAACAATGAATGTCAATAATTTTTGTCAGCACGCTAACAAAAATATAGCAGGTATTATAAAAAGAGTACATACATACGGCACACAAAAAGAAATTTTCCCATGAAGTAAGTGAAGAAATCCGAAGTACAAAAATCCCAAACTATACAAAATTCCGAAATGCAACACCGCGAAGTACATGTAGACTCTGAACTATAAAAATCACGAAGTACAAAAAGTTCATGAAGTACAAAACTCCCGAAGTAGAAAAACATTGAAACCCGAATTACAAAAACATTGTAATCTAGAGTATAAAAATACAAAAATACGAAGTACAAAAAATGTGAAGTATAAAAAAATCATGAATACAAAACCCCCGAAGTACAAAACCCCCAAGGATATATATATATTGAAATCGAAGTACAAAACTCGCGAAGTACGAAATTCCCGACGAACAAATACAAGTATATTAGTTTTGGAATTTTCTTTGAAACATATTAACATGAGATTTATTTTTAAAATTAGAACGCGAGAAACTCGAAATTGAAAATTGTTCGTAATTTGGACGAATGGTTCTTGATTTTTTGAATCTTTTGTTTTGTAAAATAAAATCGAAAAATTGTACTGCCACCCCTTCGTGTCCCTGTCTATTGTCCTCATCCTTCTTTTTTTTTGAAAGGATCTACACTGCGTATTCAACATAGATTATACAAAACAAAGAACAGAAATACGCAGACGAAACAAGCCGAAGAACTCAGCACAACAGCAGCAACTGCTGAACCACCGCAAATGCCTGAAGATGATCTCCATCGGCGAGCACCGCGGAGAAGAAGACACCAGGCCACCGCGCACCCCGGGAAGGAAGCACCCCACTCATGTAGAAGACCACAGGAGCCGTCCGCCGCAAGCGACGAAACCGAAATCGCTGCCATGGCGTCCTCATCCTTCTTTGATTCTAAATGCGACACATTTTGATCATAGAGACACCCCACAGGAACCACGTGAAGACGAAGACGATCCTTGTCAAGACAATAGCGCATGGGAAGGAGAAAACGACACTTGGTGAGGGCGCTTGACGGAACTCTTCAAAAGTCTGCATTTTCTAGTGATTTCGTATTCCCTACAGTTTTATTTGAACTCAAATACATGGACCAGCCCAGGGGTATATGGCTACAGCTAGCAGGCTTCGACCCTACAGCCTGCAGCTAGACCGATTTACCCTTCAAAAAGGTAACGTCACCGAGCCAGAATTATGACGAGTATGGAAATCCGAAACCCGGCCGTATTCGAACTTTAACTACCGAATAGTGTACACTTCGAATACAGTGTCCTACACTTCGAATTGCAGTAGGATTCGAGTTCTTAGCTAATTAAAAGCCTAGCCCCCTATTTATGCACAACGACGCAGGCCGGCCGGACAAATATAGAGCGCGACTTCCCTTCACATTGCTCTTTTATATAAAAAAAAATCTTCGTGCTCCAGATTAGCCGCCAATCGTGGGAGAGGTTCCGGTGCCGATTGCATAGATTCGATAAAAATGGAGTCGTGTCCTGCAGCAGCTGACACAAAACTTAAAGATCTTCCAGAGGTACTCCATTAGTAAGATTAAGGTCTGCTCTCTTATTCCTGTCACTAAACAAGTAAACATGCATGCAGGACGTTGTGTGCAGGATATTCTCGTGCTTGGGCATGAGGGACGCAGCTCGTGCGTCCGCGTCGTGCTCCGCCTTCCTGCGGGCCTGGTTAAGCTATCCTCAGCTAACATTCGACCAGGACACGCTCCGTCTCCCACGAGAACCAACCACTCCTCCACGAGACGACGAGCTCCTGCTGCAGCAGCAAGACGACCTCGCGAGGGAATTTGTCCGCCACGTGGACGCCATCATGTCGAGACGTCAAAGCAGCGGCGGCGGCGCCGCCGCGCTAGACACGCTGATCATAAAGTTCGACTACCTGCTGGAGCAGGACGCTCCGTGTGTTAACCGCTGGGTGAGCTTCGCCCTCGCATCGACGACCACCCGGCACCTCAGGCTCGACTTCCAGCCTCATGGCTGCTACAGTCCCAGCAGGCTCGAGTACGACTTTGACTTTCCTTGCTCGCTCCTGTCCGCCGGGTCGCCAGCGGCCGCCGCGCTGGAGCACCTCTACCTCCGGCTCGGAAGCCTACGGTCCCCCTGCAGGCCGGAGCTGACCAACTTGGTGACCCTGGTTCTCTCCAAGGTGCGCGTCACCGGCGAGGCCTTGACCACCTGCTCTCCTCCTGCCGGAAGCTGCAGAGCCTGAAGCTCAAGCGCTGCGAGGACCTGGACTACGTCAATGTACCTGCTTGTCTGAAGCAGCAACTCAGGTCGCTCGTTGTGTTCAGATGCTGGTCGGTGAGGAAGATCGACATCTCGGGCTCCGCCATCGAGTCCTTGCGGCTTGATGGCCGACACATGCCAGCGAGCCTGCTCTCCGGGTCAGTACTGCTTGGACCCGCCCTCAAGGTGACAAGTGCCATGTTTGATCTCCACTACCTGTATGGCCCGCCGAGTCCGAGGCCACCGTGGACACGACGCGCCTTGAGATGTTAAACCTAGCACGCCTCATGCCAGGCCTGGAGAGCTTATCCATGACCTTAGTACGGCATACCAAGGTTAGTTAGTTCATCAATTTGTTAGTTTCTCCTGATCTAGCGTCCCTTCTTTTATTCGACGCAAACTCGATTTAATTTAATGGAATAAGCTCTGCATGCAGGTTGTTATGACTTACCCAGACGGCAGCGGTAACAGCTTTCGTCACCTGAAGCGCGTGGACCTTGAATTCTACATGCTGGAGCTACATAATGGAAGAGACGATTTTCTCTTTCTGTATCCGTTTCTCGACGCAGCGCCCGCACTGGAAGCACTTTCGTTGGATGTACGTACCTTAGCTTGCTGTTTTCATTTCTTACTACGACCGATATATATATATATATATATATCCTACCAAGTACTAGTTACTAATGGTGTACACACGACGATGCATGCAGCTGATGCGTCATGCGCGAGTTTACTACCCAAGGAAAATGCCCCAGCCACCGGGTGGCTATTTCTGGAAGAACCAAGGGCTCCCACATCATAGCCTAAAAATCGTCGACATCGTTGGGTTTAATGCAGACCTTGCATCCCTAGAGCTCGCGCTCTACATCCTAGAGAAGGCGCACGCGCTTCAGTGCATGACACTAGAGACCTTACGAAGCGCTGACGACGATGGTGATGATTTTCTTATTCGGAAGGCCATTGCCACGCATGTCGCCCCAGCGGTGCCAACGGGTTCTGGCGTACTGCTACAAGTAGTGACCAAGCGTGACCGTCCAGCTAGATAGGTACAACATGAAGATTCGACACGGGTGTTGAGTTGAAATTCTGCCGACGATAGAATTACAGTTAGCAAAGATTTTGATTATCGGCTGACAGTAAATGCAACAAAATTGACTTCAAAATACTTTTACATGCAACTAGCACAGGGGCCCTCGCAAATGCGAGAGCACCACTTGTAGTTTGTCAAACGTTTGGGTTACATAATTTGGTATTATGGAGATATTTCTTTCTCATGTTTACCTTATCTTTTCTAAAATACGCACCGTTCGGACATGGATGCTATCTTGGAGACGTGTTACATTTTATTTTTTCAATGGTT
This sequence comes from Poa pratensis, assembly GCA_947311845.1. Classification (NCBI taxonomy): domain Eukaryota; kingdom Viridiplantae; phylum Streptophyta; class Magnoliopsida; order Poales; family Poaceae; genus Poa; species Poa pratensis. The sequence continues at coordinate 3,668,299 of CAMZMU010000055.1, forward strand.
ATATCACAAAGAAATGAGATTAAAGAGCCACCACTTGTAGTTTTCTTAAAGTTTCAGTTATATAATTTGGTGTTATGAAGATATTCATTTCTCATGTTTATTTTGTGAATGTTTATACTGCAAATACAGGAGATTAAAGAGTCATGAAATGTTTTGTAAGAAAATCTAATTATATTTACACTTTTATTCATATCTTATCTATACAGTTAGAGGTGAGGTTTCGAGGACAACAACCAAACAAATTTGTGCATGGTCGCTTGATCAATTTTGGGCTTTGTTTGAAGCTTAACCAACTCATACTAAAAAAGATATCTCTGAATTTATTCTCGATGAAAATGATTTCCAATGTTTTTGAAATAAAAGAAATTATGTGGTAACATGTTGCAATATTAGGGTCCTAGTATTAAAATACATATAATGTAAAAAAAGAGTTTGTGAACACATGTAAATTTTATACTCATAATATGTTTTGATATTGATTTCTCATTGATCTATGGGTTCGTATATAGAAGGAATCAATGTTATTGCCAATGATTTTTTAATCAAATTAATAGCAGGTAACTTCTCTCTTTATCATCTAGTCTATTTGATTTCAGACTCTTTTATGTCATGTTCCTCTGTTTTTTCGAGGATGTCTTACAAATGGGCTATGCTTGGTATGACTTGCAAGCCATGTTTGGTATGGCACATGCTCAACCTATCTTTACCCATTCTGGCTGGTGAGACTTGCAACATATGGAGAAAACAATCATATCCCATAAAACATAAAGTGTGCTAAAAGGGATTTAATTTGGACACAAATGACATCCATTTTGTCTATACACTATTTTATTGTTTATTTCTCCCTAAATTTTCATGTTTGCACACTTTTTTGCTTAAGTTACTTCTCGCCGGATTACTCAAAACCCCATACCAAGATTTTTGTTCGCCCAATAATGTGATTTTTTCTCTCAAAAAAAATGATGTGATCCTTTCTCAAACCAACCAAATTGTTGGCGGAGATCCAGCTAGTTAGATTTATTATTGGAAGAACATGGATGTCACGGTCATAGGTCCCTGCTAGAGACAAAAAAAAAGTTGAATCCATTTTTAGATGTATAATCCTGTTATTAGATTGCCCTATATAGGTACAGTAACCCTACGAAATTCACACTAATTTCATTTTAGAGGTTGGGTAAACCAATATAAAACTTCACGTAATATAGTATAGCAAGAATGCTTTTGGAGAAATATCAATCAAAGCTTAAATTATAACAAACTGGAGGTGTGTGACCACATGAAAATACAGACTTATGTTATTACCCTCGTAAAAAAAAATTGTACGTCGGTCACAAACTTATTTCCAATGGAAAAATGCTAAAGAAAATACGTCACATCATCAAAATATATAAAATTTAGATTTTGAAGTTTCAAGTATATGCATAAAAAATATCTGTGATATTTTGTAAAGTGTTTTCCATGACAGTTCTAGTGCCTCTTTTCATCGAACAAATGGAATTCTAAAAATTTATTATGCATTTGCAATCACAAATAGAGATGATCGACATCACAATTTCTTGTAAGTGATGTATGTTGAAACAAAGTGTATATGAGTCAAGATCTATATCCAATATTCAATCAAACTATTTCTTACACATGACCAAAGAAAATCCATGGATTTGTATATGCGTGTAACATGCTGAGAAAAGCTGGTTGAATTCTTATTGCATAACGACGGGAGTTCACGTCCAACACTAATCTTCTCAACATTAGCCATGTCAAACAGAATAAGTGAATAGTTTTTTCTATTAAATATTAACCATAAATTTAGATCGAATTATCACGATAATTTAGATGAAGTGGCTCAACATGGTGGCTCTATTAGGAAACCCAGTATATTGAGGCCTCAAACATATTTAAAACTCTGCACATCCTCTTGGATTTAATATCTCGAACTGTCAGTTTTCCCTCTCTACATGCTCTAGAGTAAACTTATTTGCTCATGTCTGACATCCGAAATTTCTTAACTTTTAAAAACTTTTACAAAATACAAAACAATCTTAGAAAACTATTTTGTTACATGAAATTAATAGCTTAATATGATATTTTCAATAAAAAAATTGATTGCATTTGAGTTCGGTATTTTATTTTAGATTTTAGGGGAGAAGTCCCCACTCAAAATATTTTGTATTTTCCCCATGGACGAAATCATTCCCCCAAAGTCAATTCTATGTTTTCTAAATAGGAAAACTTTTTCTGTAATTCCTGGCCTAATAGGCCAAATTTCAAGCCAATCTTATTTTTCTCCTTTTCTTTTCTTTTCTTTTGTTATTTTCCTAGGCCGAATTTCTTGGCCCATCTTTCTCCTCCACCCGCATGGGCCAGCCCACCAAGGGACAACGTTCAGCCCTCAGTCTGTTAGATGAATAAATCGAACTAGATTTAGGGGTGCGCCTTGGCGCAGGACCCCCAAGTACTGTGTTGACGACACGCCATACACAAAGCTAATAATTAATGGGTAAAAAATATATCCATACGTAAGATCGAGGACCAAATCAGACAAATAATAGACAGAAAACAGTTTCGTGCGGAGAAATGTCATGCAAACACTGAGGGAAAAACACAGACCATGACGGTGAAGGCACTAACAATGAAGCGAATCGTCCAACCCGACGATCTCTACCCCTTCATGTTCCTATCCCGCACCGCCTGCTACCTCTCTCGATCCCCATGAACAAGTGGAAATAAAAAAAATCTGAAAATCGCAACCGCAATGAAAATATAGAACCACTAACCCAACCCCACTAATTTCCCGCATTCCATTTGATAAACTTGTAGGCCACCCCTCCCCACAATAACATTCGGTGTATCCCCAAGATGAAGCGTAAGATCTGTGATCGCTACGGCCGGGGAATGGGATAGGGCAACCTCTACTTTGGACCGCTGACGAACATCACCGAGCGCGCCGACGTCTTCAACGTCGGTCGCCTCTTTCACGACATGATGGGCATACGTCGAGGAATTAGAGAATCCAAGAACCCCTGTTCGATTGGCCGAGCCTTTTCCACTCTGGCCACAAGAATTGGCCATACGATCGCGATGAGGTGGTGAGTAAGTTGGGCTATTGCTGATAAACTACCGTTTGTAGTATTAGGCTAACCTGTGTTTGTATCGGTATTGACTACCGTATTGTACTCTGTAACTTTCCCCTATTAATACAAGAGCCAGCCCACGTTAGGTGATGTGCGATTACCCCTACAATCTTACAACTTTAATGGTATCAGAGTTAATGGTTCCGTAACCCCAGATCGATATCGATTCTCGATCAAGTCTTCCGCTCGCTCGTTCCTCGCCCTGATCTGATCGCTAGATCGTCATGGCTACTTCGCCGTCGCTCACCAGCGCTACTTTTGGAGCTTTTAGCGCCGGCTCCTTCTCCTCGCTCAACTCCTCCGGCACATCGTCCGTGATGGCACGAGCTACTGCAATGGCATCGGTCATCCCCGCGTCGCCAATCAATCTGACGAACCAGATTACGATCAAGCTGAATTCCGACAACTACCTCTACTGGCATGCCCAGATTGTTTCAATCCTTAAGAGCAATCTCATGTACGGCTTCGTCGATGGGACCCTCCCTTGTCCGCCCGCCTAGCTACCCAATCCGGCGGCAACTAAGGAAAACGGTGCTGCTCAGTTCACCGTCAATCCCCAATTCTCTGCTTGGCATCAGCAGGACCAAGCCATACTTTCTGCCATGCATTGTTTGCTCCCTGACGGAAAGCGTAATCGGGATGGTCATGCTAGTTACCATGTCGAAGGATGCTTGGGAGACTCTGGCAGCGAGCTTCTCCTCGCAGTCTGTTTCGCGTTCGATGCAACTCCGAGACGCTCTCTCACAGGTCAAGAAGCTTGACATGAACATCACCTCCTACTTCAACAAGGTGAAGTCGATATCTGACGTCCTTACGTCCATTGGTCAGCCCCTGCGGCCCGAGGAATTCACAGCATACCTGATGAAAGGCCTCGACAGCGAATATGATCCCACTGTTGCTCTCGTTGGTGCTCGAGCGCTTACTGATCCGATGCATGTTCGTGACATCTACGCCCAGCTGCTTAGCACGGAGCAGCGTGTGGACAGCAGGCGGGCTGAAATTGGCGTGGACATCCACTCTGCGAACCTGAGCTCCAAGTCTGGTGGCTACAGACCACCGCAAGGGTACCAATCGGCGCCACCATCCACTTTTCAACAACGCCCCCATCGAGGCAAACCGTACCCCTCCAACAACAACACCCGAGTTGATGGACGTCGGCCTCCTCCTGGTGCAGGCGGTGATAACTATGGTGACGGACGCCGCCCCATCTGTCAAATCTGCGAAAAGGTTGGACATGTTGCGTCGTGTTGCTTCAAGCGTTTTCAACGCACTTTTCTTGGTGCTGGCAATGATGGGCGCTACATGGATCGACAAGTGGCCGCCTTCTCGGTCACTCATGGATCACAGGGGTCTACTCCATCCTACCCCGTCGATCCTAGTTGGTACGCTGACACTGGAGCGACAGATCATCTTACTAATGAGCTAGACAAGCTTACTACAAAGGAGCAATACCATGGCAAGGATCAGGTTCACACCGCCAATGGCGGAGGTATGCGCATTACTCACATTGGTCAATCCATTATTCCTACTTCATCACATTCTTTACACCTTAAAAATATCCTTCATGTTCCTTCCGTCACACGTAATCTTTTGTCCGTAAAAAAATTCTCCTTAGACAATAATGTGTTCTTTGAGTTTCACCCTTGGTATTTTCTTGTTAAGGACCGGGCTACGAGAGAGGTTCTTCTTAGAGGGGGATGTCGCGGCAATCTTTATAATCTTGATGTCTCCTCCGTCAAGCAAGTTTTCAGCAGTATCAAGGTGTCGCGTGAGAGGTGGCACTCACGTTTAGGTCATCCAGCTACCCAGATTGTCCAACATGTTTTACATCGTCATGAACTTTCATCCATGTCCAATAATAAAAGTGTAATTTGTGATGCTTGTCAACAAGGCAAAAGTCACCAGTTACCTTTTTCGTTATCCACTAGAGTTACTACTTCGCCATTTGAGATTATTTATTCCGATGTATGGGGTCCTGCCCAAACTTCTGTTAGTGGACATCAGTTTTATGTGAGTTTTATTGATGCTTATAGTCGTTTTACTTGGTTTTATCTACTTAGCATAAATCAGATGTGTTCCAGATATTTCTTCAGTTTCAACAACATGTCGAGCGTCTTCTGAATAAGAAAATATTACATGTTCAAACTGATTGGGGTGGCGAATATCATAAGTTAAACAAATTTTTCTCGGACATTGGTATCTCTCATCGTGTTTCCTGCCCACATACTCATCAACAAAATGGTACTGCTGAACGTAAACACCGTCATATTGTTGAGACGGGTCTTACCCTGTTAGCACATGCTTCTATTCCTTATAGTTTTTGGAGTGATGCTTTTTCTACGGCATGCTTTCTCATTAATAGGCTTCCTAGTCGTGTCATCTCCATGCAAACTCCTCATGAACGTCTTTTAGGTGAAGTCCCTGATTACATATTTTTCAGTGTTTGGGTGTGCTTGTTGGCCACATCTCCGTTCGTATAATAAGCGCAGCTCGAATTCCGATCTAAAAAATGTGTCTTTCTTGGCTACAGTTCTCTCCACAAGGGTTACAAATGTTTACATGTTCCTACCAATCGGGTCTACATTTCTCGCGATGTTGTTTTTGATGAAAACAACTTTCCATTTTCTAACATGCCATTGCACTCCACACAACCATCCATGTCCACTTTTCCTCTACATCCTGACCAATTTGATGATGATGCAAATACTCCGTTATTGTTCACTAACCATGGTGCAGGTCTAGGTCCTGGTGCTCGTTTGGAGTTATTGGATGATGCTCCTGTAGATGGTTCAGCTCACGTTGATTGCACCACTCCACCTCACGTCGATCGCATGCATGGTGCACAACCGGACCATGCAGACTGGGACCCGCCTGGCCCGTCCACTCCTTTGCATGCGCAAGGATCGCTCGGTGATTCCCTCGACCAGGCTGCGCTGGACAGCGCGTCCCCTGGCACAGCTTCATCTGCTACTGGGCTTCCATCGCCCGCGTCTACTGGACCACCGTTGCATGTTGCTAATGGGTCGCCTTCTCCTGGTTCCTCATTGTCTGGCTCTGCCGATACACTGCCGCCAACTCCTGTCGCTACTACTCAGCAGCGTGGTGTTGTTACTCGTCTTCAGCGTGGGATTCGTAATCCCAAAAAGTGGACAGATGGTAATGTTGCCTGGGAAGCTCTTCGTCTTGCTCATACAGCTGATCTCGTTCGGACTGAACCTCGTAATCATAAAGAAGCCATGACTTGTCTGCATTGGCGTATTGCAATGGAAACATAATTTTCTGCGCTTCAAGCAAATAAAACTTGGAGACTCGTTCCTCCCGTGTGTGAATATTATTGATTCTAAATGGGTGTTCAAAATCAAGCAAAAATCTGATGGCTCCATTGAAAGATACAAAGCCCGTCTTGTGGCCAAGGGATTCAAACAACGGTACGGTCTTGACTATGAAGATACATTCAGTCCAGTTGTTAAACCCACCACTATTCGGCTTCTCCTATCCATGGCTGTTACTTGTGGTTGGCATCTTCGCCAACTCGATGTTCAGAATGCTTTTTTGCATGGAATTCTTGAGGAAAAAGTGTTCATGCGTCAACCTCCTGATTTTGAGGATCTTTGTCAGCCTGGTCATCTATGTCGGCTTGATAAGGCTTTATATGGACTTAAACAAGCTCCTCGAGCGTGGCATACTCGCCTCAGTACTGTTCTCAGTGGACTTGGTTTTACTGCATCTAAAGCTGATACATCTCTTTTCATACTTCGTCGACCTGATGTCACTATATGTGCTGGTCTATGTAGATGACATTATTGTGGTGAGTTCTTCCTCTACAGCTACGGATCGCCTTATTCATCAGCTACGTGATTCCTTTACTCTCAAGGATCTTGGCAAACTACATTATTTTCTGGGTATTGAGGTTCAACATTCCAATGGGTCTCTTCTACTCGGTCAGCGCGAGTACGCTTCTGAACTCTTGCGTCGTGCTGGTTTGTTGAAGTGTACCCCAGTTACTACACCAATGGCTTCCACTGACAATTTGACTGCTACCGATGGTACCATTCTTTCTGTTGAGGAGTCTACTCATTACCGCAGCATTGTTGGTGGTCTTCAGTATCTTATTATGACACGTCCGGACTTGTCTTTTGATGTTAACAAGGTGTGTCAATTTTTGCATGCTCCTCGGTGTACACATTGGTCGGCTGTTAAACGTATACTAAATCGTTGATTGATAGAGTTCTTCTCCCCGTTTCTCCCTGCTTAGAGATTTCGTTTGGGGAATTTGCCTCTGCTTCTCCTTGGTCCTGTTTGCGTTGGATGTGCAGATGTGATTTCTTTTTCCTGTATGCATCTAGATTTGGCGCTCAGATGTTATTTTGGCGCCAAGTACTGAAAGTTTCCCTCCTGTAATTTTTTCTGTGCTGATTCGGTGCCGAGTATTACGTGAAGCCATATCCGCCTGTTGTACGTATCTCTCTTTTTTTCTGGGTGAAAAAATAACGATTGGGAGAGGAAAAGCTGCGGAAGCCACCCGATGCTCGCCACGTGCCCAGGGAAAACCGATGGGAGGGGAGCGCCTGTATGGCGCTCGTTAGCGGCAGTTCCGCGACGCGCTGCCTACGTGCTTCGTACGTGGGCCGGCCCAAGCATCTGATTCCTCTGTTTCCTTCCGACTGACAGATACTGAGACGTTGATAGCTAGCTAGTAGACAACTAGTACGCATGCGTTCTCGAAAAAAAACTAGTACGCATGCATACGTATCATGAGAGCTAGCTAGCTAGCTCGCTCTCATGATCAGTGCAATTAATTTTCTATTTTATGATACGTTTCGAAATGTAGTGCATATATTACTGGTCCATTTAAAATTTGGAACTATTTTTAAATTTAAAACTATTTCCAAATTTAGAACTATTTTTAGATTTGGAATCATTTTTAAATTTGGAACCATTTTAAAAAATGAATAATTTTCAAATTTGGAACCATTTTAAAAAATGAACCATTTTTAAATTTGGAACCATTTTTAATTTGGAACCATTTTAAATTCGGAACCATTTTCAAAATGGAACCATTTTAAAAATTTGGAACCATTTTTAAAATGGAACCATTTTTTGATTGGGAACCAATGTCAAAATGGAACCATTTTTTAATTGGGAACCATTTTCAAATTTCGAACCATTTTTAATTTGGAACCATTTTCAAGATGGAACCATTTTTAAATTTGGAACCATTTTCAAAATTTGGAACCATTTTAAATTCGGAACCATTTTTCAAAATTGGAACCATTTTCAAAATGAAAACATTTTTAAATTTGGATCCATTTTAAGAAATGAACAATTTTTTTAATTTGGAACCATTTTCAAAAATGAATTTTAAAATTTGGAACTATTTTAAATTCAGAACCATTTTCAAAATGGAACCATTTTAAAATTCGGAACCATTTTCAAATTTGGAACCATTTTCAAAAATGAATAATCTTCAAATTTGGAACCATTTTCGAAAATGAACAATTTTTAATGTTGAAACCATTTTCAAAAAATAAACAATTTTTCAAATTGGAAACCATTTTCAAAATAGAACTATTTAAAAAATAAAAAAAATCAAATTTAGAATCATTTTTAAATTTGGAACCATTTTTAAAAAACAACAAAAAACAAAAAAGAAATAAGAAATAAGAAAAAAAACGAGAACAAACAAACAAAACAAAAAAATAAAAAAAATAAAAATAAAAACGAAAACGAAAACAGAAAAGAAACGAAATAAAACAAAAAAGAAGAAAGGGAAAACAAAAAACAAAAACAGGAAAAAAAATAAAAAAGAAAAAGAGAAGGGAAAGCGCCCGATGCGCAAAACTAGGCTGGCCCGCCAGAGGGTCTCGTTAGTGGCGCGATACGCGCCGCTAACGGGCGGCATATAGGTTTCGCCGATGGGAGCATGCCGCTGGAGCAGGCAAGCCCCGTCCCCGAGTTATACGTGCCGGAATTTGACGGTTTCTAAACACAACCTGCTGGGCTGCTCGATATACCCAGCTGAGCTCCGCGAAACCCTTGCGCCGGCCTCCCTCTCACGGTGTCTCACCCACTCCGCCGCCGCCGTCACTCCGCCTCCCGCTCCCTTCCACCGGCTGGTGATCTCCAGCTCGAGCCTCGAGGGTTTCTCCCGTTGCCGCCTCCTCTCGGACCTCACTTTCAAGCCCTCCGACGAGATCCCGCTGGAGGAGTCTCGCGACCCGGCTACCTTCACGCCTGCTCCCCAACCGGCCCATCCCCGCAGTATACGCAAACCCTCTACCTTCACGCGGGGGCACGAACGGCGGCTTCGAGTCGGTGAGTTCTTCCCCATATTCTCTCATCGTGCGGTGCCCGCATACGTCTTCACGTGGTTGACTGGTTTCCTATCTGTACATTATTAATCTGAATATAAGCACCCTCATAGGTCGACTCCAGGATTTCTGTTCTGTTTAATTATGGAAATTGTAGGTATCAATGGAAATGTTCTGCAAAAATAGAGTGCACATATATAGTTCTCTGGCCAGTCTAAAATCAACCTGCAGCACGCACATTAGTACAGTTATGAGTTGCAGAATTCAACTAGTTTGTAATATTGCACGTTCCTGTATGTGTAATCATCATTTGATCGCCTGATGAATGGATAACTTGTGTATCAATTTCTGTATGCCTCTTTTATGACTGCAGTGCATGCTCTTTGTAAATTTTGATCACCTTATAATCACCTACTAGCCATGCCCCATTTTCCTAAACCTTGAAAACGCATGCTAGTGCCTGATAGGCTGATACAATCATCTTTTTCAAGGTTGACAGGATTATGTGATCTTGCAAATTGCGGGGACTCGGAAACTGCTTCAGAGACGATAAAGACTTGTTCATGGTTGGCAGAAGAAGCTTCTGAGAGACTTACTTCTAAAGCTCTTGATTCGAAGAAGAGGTAAGAGATCTATGATTTCTCCAAAATAAAGACTACATGTTTTCCTATTTTGAATTTACTTGATGTGTTTGAATGATTGTGGATTAGACATGGTCAGGTTGGTTATATTTTCATATGTTTGAGGTTGTAAGTTGAAACCCTTGTTTGTTTATCCAACATGAGCTACGATTTTATTACATTCAGCTGTTGTTTGTGTTTGGACTTTGGAGCAACAACCTGAAATTATAACTTGAGACATTGATTTGGAAAGACAGTGCAGTGTTATCTTAGGGTGAACTAATCACTGAGGCTTCTTCCCAAGTTCTAGTTGTAATTATGGAACCAGATTTTATTTGATTTTGCACTTTTTCCAACTCTTTCTTGTCTGTAGTAGTTTAGATTCCTGTTTTGCATGCTGCTTAAGAAAAAATTGAACATCTTTTTGCATAATTAACAACTAAAAGAAAGGAAATTGTAATGGGTGATCTGTGTGATTTTCAATGTGCAATTCAAAATCTGTATGAGTTTAATTTTATGAGAGCATATATGAATGTCTGTGCCTTTGTTGACTTGCGAATTTTGACCTCAATCTTGCACGGCAGTTCAATCTTTCTGTCACAGGACACTATATTGCCTTTGACCTACTATATTACTGCAAATTAATTAACTAAGCAGAGATCATTGTAGTTGCAATCCAGTCTTATTAGAATAGTCAATGCTTTGTTATACTCAATGATTTAATTGGGCTAGCCATGCCATTTTCATTCTAAACCATAAAATGTCTTGATGCAGTACAGGAGCTGGTGGGCAGTTATGCACTGAGCTGCAACCAGGAGCTGTTGATGGTTCAGTATAGATTGAGCAGGATCATTTGCAAGGTATGCTTCACCATATGATAATTGTCAACTTGAGGATGTTTTGTGATATAAAGTACTTTAAATAACTCTTTCTTCCATGTTTGTGATGTTGAAATTTATTGAATTTAATACCATTGGATAAATGCAAATTAGGGTATTATTACTCAAAATTGTGATTGGTTTCGTGATGATTGTGTATGTGTGTAATCCTTATGTGACTAATAGATAAAAGGAGGTGAAATTTCTGCTAGCATGTCTGTAAACTTTGCTAAACTTAATTTGCTAGCACACGTAAGCTAGGAATTCCCTTAGTTGCATCACCTTCTTTTTGAATCCCAATCTGTGTGCCTGAATTAAAGGTTTAGAAATATTTTAGCGAATCCCAAGCTTTGAGAAAGAAGTAGAATTTTGTAGGGAGCCCAAGCTGTGACAAAATAATAAGCAATCTTTTATCTTCAAGTTTATATCCGTAGAGGTTGGTTGTGTTGCTGGTGCTTATAGAGATACAGCAAGCAATCTGGTATGATAGTCACTGTTACACAATTATCACTTGATGCACCCAATGAACTCTGGCCATGCCCTCTTTCTGTTTTACTTTGTGATATAGATATCCCATTTTTTACAGTCCATGATCATGCATTCAGTTTAGTTACTACATCAAATTAGCTAGTGCATTTACTATATTTGTAAAGGTTGGTTGTGTTGCTGGTGCTTATAGAAATTCCACAGGTAATCTGGTATGATAGTCACTGTTACAGAGTTATCCTTGATTTCACAAGCATGCCCTCTTTCTGTTTTATTCTGTGATATAATTAACCAATTCTTTACAATCCATGATCATATATTCAGTTTAATTACTATATTAAATTAGTCAGTGCAGTTACTGTTTTAACCATGGCAATTACTGTTGTGGCTTTCGCAGGAAAAACTGAATTTCTCCAATTGCTTCAGCTTTCTGTCTGTCTACTATAAGTTGGCAGCCCCCTCCCTATAAGGCAAACTCTATCAATGTCTGCCAAACGATCAAAACGATCACATGGTGACCGTTGGGAGAAGGATTTGGCATTATACGAAAGGGAGATGGTCTGTCCTTTAACCCCCAGGCGTAAGATCATGTGTTTAGCTACAGTTTGCAAGCGTACCAACTGTCCATGCCCTCCTGTTGCAACGCCAGCCGAGTCACCAAGTGCCATTGAGACATGCTGCTCAAATATCAATTGGTGGGAGTCTGTGCTGAATTGGTTGCAGGATAAGCTCAGAATGATTGATGAGTCTCTGGGCAAGGATCCGAAGGACTTGATCGTGTTAAGCAGTGGGCCAGAAAACATGAGAATGAGCGATGGTAGTGGTAAGTGCTACCTCCCATTATTAGTGACATTTTTTTTAGCTATTCTATTCTATATGTAAATTGACAGCAAAGCTTGTTTGAAAGAAGGGTTATTATAATTGATGATAAATAGAATGGATAACAAGCTGGACCTGATTTTATCCGATTTTACTTTCAGTATTTTTTAAAATATCTCAAGCAGGTTATTTCTTAGATTGATTATTTTGGTCGTCATGATAGCATTGTTAGTGCTGAGTGTCTGCATGCCCCTGTTGGTCTACACTAAGCTCTGCCACTGCCAGTAACTTGAAAGTTGCGCCACCAAATGGAACATCTCCATCGTCACCAAAATGAATCCCTTGCCATGCATGGGATGACACTGGATGAATGATGGACTCCTTGCAAGATCTTTGTTAAACTATTTTTTTAGAATATGACAAAATTTATTAGACTTTAGTGCTTAGCTTTCATGTAGCTTAACCATCTCCATGCTTTTAAGTTCTTAACTGTAATTCAGTTGCATAACTTCAAGTCAAACTATGTAGAGTTTCTATGCATTTGATTTTGCACCATTATTTGAAGTCAAGTTGATGATCAGGAAACACGTTTGGGCTGTCATGATGAAAGATCAGAGATGCTGCAACAAAATATTGAAATTTGTAGATGTGTCAAATACTCAAATCTCAATTGTAAGATAGACCTAGAACTTATTTTAAACTCTGACATCTGTTGTTTTATTTCTGTTCATGCAGTATATCATCACAACATACCGCGCCAAATTATACCATGTAAGAAAATGCGTATGCCTGATGGTCCTCCACCATCTATGGAAGAAGAACTTCAAGGAGATTGGAAACTATTTACGGATCAGCAACGAAAACTCAAAACTTGCAGCTTGGACAGAGCATTCTATGGCCCCAATTGTCTTCCTGACATAAAAAACCCGTCTTCGGAAGATATGGTCACTATCAAAGAGTTCATTTCTGCCCACCAGAGATCTATGCTCAAGCACTTTGACCATCTGATATACCTACATGATATGATACAGAATCATCTCATTCCACAAGTTCGTTCTAAAATCAGTGAGCTAATAAATGAATTGAAATGGTTACATAATCCTGAGTTGAAGATGCGGGAGTTGCTTTACTCGAATGACATGGATTCTGAGGAAGAACCAGTTGACTACTTGGCTCCTGAAACCGAGGAGGATTATCCAGATCAGTCTGATGAGGATGATGAAGCTACTATTATGATGGGAAAGCTTAGCCTCGGAGGTACTGGCTGTTTCTAACTGATTCGTGCTATCTAATTGACTTGCGCTAATTGGTGACTGTTTTTATCAAATTTGTAATGAGTTTGCTGTTTCCAATAAATTTGTGCAAATGGGAGCCTTTTTTTCTCTACTTATTTAATTATGCTGTTTCTGAACATAGCTCCTGAAACCGAGGAGGATTATCCAGATCAGTCTGATGAGGATGATGAAGCTACTATTATGATGGGAAAGCTTAGCCTCGGAGGTACTGGCTGTTTCTAACTGATTCGTGCTATCTAATTGACTTGCGCTAATTGGTGACTGTTTTTATCAAATTTATAATGAATTTGCTGTTTCCAATAGATTTGTCCAAATTGGAGCCTTTTTTCTCCATTTATTTTATTATGCTGTTTCTGAACATGCCATGCCATATTTATAATTAGCTTGTCTACGGAAACCCATGTTGAGATCATTTACCCATGCTAGTTTCCAGTTCATGGTGCTCATATTTTGGGATGGGAAACTCACCGCAAACTGTGTGAATTGCAGTTTTGTTGTGTTCTCACCTATTTTGGTCACTAGATTGATATATCTTATTTCGCAGGTCCGTAGAAATGGTGGCTCTGACGACCATAGGTTGAATTACGAAGCATTTTGCTATGCTATGCATGAAGTTTTCTCATCTTTCTTTGCATCAGCCACATCTCTCAAGTGTAATTCCTGCTGCACATTACGAAGCATTTTGCTATGCTATGCATGAAGTTTTCTCATCTTTCTTTGCATCAGCCGCATCTCAAGTGTAATTCCTGTTGCACGGTTAACCACTTCACCAGAATGGAAGACTGGAGTTGTATATTGATGCTTTGATAACTCAGCACAGTGTTGCTTGTTGGTCGAATCATAGTTCTCTTCTTTTTTTTAGACCTGCGGAATCTCTTGGTGTTGTTCCAGCTGCACTTGTGTCAATATAGGTGAACCGTGTACTTGAATCTGAGGCTAAAGGTTGGTCAGAGGTTACTTGAGTTAGTGCAGTTGCGCACTGACGCTTGGGCAAAGGTTGCCAGCTCAGCACAATGCTGCTTGTTGATTGGATCAGATGTCAGTGTGTGTCTTGAGGATGCTGTTAAAAGACATTTTTGCATGCACAGAAGATCAGGGAATAGGAGAACAAAGCAATCAAATATCGTAAAACTGCAAATACCATATCTTTTAAAGTAAATGCAAACTGTAGGCTGTTGTACCGTATATGAATTACGAGCATCGTTTTTTATGCATACTGAACACGTGCACACTTGACGGGAGGGAAGTTTCAGCCGCTCCCTTTCCCGCTCCCCTATACCGCCGGTGCCAATCCCCTGGATGCCCACAGCCGATTCGACGGCCATGCCACTAAAATTGGGCCGTCATGCACATACCATGTTTGTTTATGGTAAACTCAAACCAGAGGCCCTTATACCGCGTTATAGTACGAGCATCAATATTTTTTTTTGCATTGCCTGGGAGAGCGCCTCTCTTTCTTGCTCCAGCATCACCTCGTGCATCAATCCTCTCGCCGCCGCTCGGCCCGTCATCCACAGTTGAACCCGTGGTTGCGCCACCTGAATCAGGCCGTCCTACGACGCTAGCACCTCCCGCCGCCACTGCCAAACCATGCTGTCTGCGGCTCCTACCATCATATCCAAGCGTCACTGGCAGGGCCCGGGGATGGCCCGTCTACGTCCTCCACGCTATCCCCACGTCCAGGCAATTGTTCGGCCTTGCGCCGATGGTGCCGAATCGACGCCCAAAATTGCCATCATCTGACCTGACGAAGAGAAACCAACGGGTGGCTTGTGGACTTGCTCCTCCTCCACCTCCTGTACTGATGAGTGCGTGCGTGTGTCAAATTAGCTTAAATGCTTATTCACTGCGATGCGTAGTTTCTATTTACATTCGGTACATATTTCATATGTGAGCATGATGGAAGATGCAGCCGAGTTGAACTTTGATGTGCAAATTGTTTGTTTAATTTAAACAAGGTATGATGATTATGATGCCTCAGTGGATGTTGAGGATATTTTTAATGCCTCTCGAAAGAAGGAAAGTCAAAGATGGAAGAGGCAATGGAAAGCAAAGCAAACCAGTAGCCCATACCTTCTTCCTAGCCGTCCCGGTGCACTCTCGTTTTGTCCCCTGTGGCGTATCGCTCCTCCCTTGAGAGTCGCTTTCCTCCCCCAGATCCGGCGCCCGGCTCGCTCCTTCTTCCCCGCCGGCGGCGTTGCCGCCCGGTGTGGAAGAGGATGCGTAGCTCGGGTTGTAGATATTAGGGTTAGGGTAGACTTTTTCGAGGCGGATGCCCTTCTTCTCTTTTTCTTCTTCCTTCTTCTGGCCTGTGCTCCGGCGACCCGCAGCGACGCCGGAGACGGCTCTCTTCCCCTCTGCAGCTTGGATCCATGGCGGATCTGTTGCAGGGCTGAAGATGGCCGAAGGTTCTCTAATAAAATCGTCTGCCGTACCCTCCTCTTTACAGATCAAGAAAGGAGCTTTATAGATCGAAATCTGGAGCGATGCTGCCTTCCTCTGGCCGGCCGTGGTGGAGAGGAGAGGAAGAAGTGTTGCGACTCTACTTCAAGATCTGTGGAGAGGATTGGGAGCTGCTGTGTCCCTGCGCTCAAGCGCGGCGTGGGGAGACGACCTCAATACATCTCCAGCAAGCTTCCATGGTGGAAGCTGATGCAAGAGCTGTTCAAGGTAAGCTCCACTATCAAGCGCTGCTGCTTCCTCCTCGGACGGGGTGTGAAGTGTCTGCTTCTTCCTCTGGATGGCCGTGGTGGCGAGGGGTGGAAGAACAGCTACTTTGCTACCTTTGCTTCGGTGAGGAGGCTAATGCTGCATATTCGAGCTCCTTACGCGGTGGACAAGTTCGCCGCCGCGTTCTTCGGCCAGAAGCGTGGCCAATCTTCAACCTCCATTGCGGAGGCCCTGCTCGACATGACGTCAGTGCTCGGCAGCTCCTCGCGTCCAAGTGGTCCGTCCCCGGCTGTGGTGGGTTTGCTAGCGTCCATGTTCGGTCGCCGGAAGGGAGAGACCGAGTGCTCTTTGGGCTCCAATGATCTCGGTGGTTCGGCTGCCTGGAGATCGCCGGTGATGAAGTGTGGCAGTGGTTCCCCAGGACTTGATTGCGATTTTATCTTTAGTTCTAGGGTGCTTTTGTAAGATTACTGGGCCTTTCTTCGAATTTGAGGTCTTCTAGGGCAATAGACGAAAAGGGCCTGGTTGTAAATTGTACATGCCACGTGTTCTGATCAATGCAGCTCTGGGTCTTTGACCCCAACCCTTGTTCAAAAAAAAAGAAGAGGCAATGGAATTACATACCGGCGCTGCTATATGTACGACGATTTTGCGTACGATTTCTGTCCGACGCTACGTGGCAGCGACTTGCCACACGCGGGCAACGGAGGTGGAATTAATTCATACACCGTCTGGGTTTGGCGGGTTTGGGCCACGCCTGGATCAGACTGTTTCTTCTGTCCTGGTAGGCCTCACCTCTAAAAGTAAATATTTTTCTTTGTTTACAAAGCAAGCTGCCTTATCCCCTTTCGTTCAGAACGGATTCTTCTAGCTGCTACAGCTATTATGTCTTTTGCTCGTTTAATACCAATGTGTGAGAAAGTTTCAACAAAGTGAGATCCACAAGATACGTGATTTGTATAGGTGATTTATGATAGGGCATAACCGTTTTTAGCTCATATGGGGCAAAACAAATCTCCAACATTCACTCTTGATGTCAATTTTGTCCAATTCTTTTACACCATGATGTAAAATACAGCACTTGTGGGCTTGTACCCAAAAAATAAAATAGTCGTGCGGGCGACTCAAACCGCTGATTTGAAACTTCCCGTCCGCGGCCTCCCTCCGTGCGCCCCGCCTCGATAGGTCAATAAGCCGCGGCATAACACCGCTGGTCCGAACTCGAGGTTCGCGACCTGCCGGTAAAATTCATTCCCGACGGAATTGTCGCCAAAACAAGTCAGGCTAACTGCCGACAAGGTTATAGCGGGCAGGCTGACTGCCGGCAAAAAAATTTGCTGGCAGTTACATGTACCGCTGGCGAACAACGTATCTATCCGTCAGCGGTAGTTAGCCCTGCTGGCTGGCACGCGCTCGCAGGTATCGCCGGCGGACGATTTCGAGTGTACGCCAGTGGTATCATTTTTACCGCTGGCGGACGCCCATATATATCCGCCAGCGGCATTAGGGCTGGCGTACACATATGCCTGGTCCATGGTATAGTGCTCGTTGTGGTCGAACAAGACGGACGAGGCGGATTCTGCTCCTTCTTCGTCCGGAGTGGTGGGCTGAGAGGCGTGGTCTCGACGGTGCCGGGGAGAGCGGATTGGAGCGGTGGAGGGGAGGGATGAAGTGGCGTGGCTGTCGGCGATGGTCGAGGTGGGCGGCTGATTGTACGATGTGGTGATCTAAAATATATCAGTTGTTGGAGTTAGAAAATTTAAATATGCTTTTTTTCCTAAGATAATATCACATGTTAGAGATGCTCTATTCCTCAAAAAAAAAAAAATAGACATGCTCTAAGACAAGTCTTGCGACAGCACAGCCTCTGCATTCTTGCGACAACAGACTCTGCATTGAGCAAACGACCGAGGCGAGTTCGCTCTGCAGTTGAGATCGTTTTGGGTTTGGGTTGGGCCTTGGGCCACTACCCACGAGGAAGGAATAATTAGCACAATGGAAGCGTCGTACGTTTGTCGGACGAGAAACGTCGGACGTACAGCAATTTCGATTACATAATGATGAGGATATTGCTTAGGTGAAGAGATTAGAAATTGTTACACTCGATGTGGTAACTAGAAATGCTATTCGCAACGTATCGATGACATGTTTCATCGGTCTAATGCCGGAACCATCGCCTCACTTGATGAGATCTATACAAGACTGATATGAAATCATCAAAACTTCTTGTAGCCCGTGGAGCAGTTGTTTGAAGAAATTGCGGAATGGTCCTCCAAGTGGTTGCACCATTGATGACTATGTGAGCTTGTTGTTCATGTCAATTTATGCGAACCTTTTGTGATAGTGTCTCGTATGATGTGCTCAGTTTTTTTCTAATTCTTTAAATGTAGGAACGCGTTGCACAAGAAAGTTACCAACAAAATGTCGGGTCCAAGGCATAAATATTTGTGCTCCAACAATTGCTAGATGTTGCTTGAAAATAGTAGAAATGGAAGATGAGGGATCGACAAGCTAATCCAACAAAAAAGATCAAGAAGCTCATCTACTATGGATTTGGATGATCATGATGAGGCAGAAAGGCGAAGTTCATCACCGGAGACAAGCAAGGGGAGACCAGGCTGAGAGTATCGAGATGGTACTCTAGAGGGAGGGGAAGAATAGGTATTTAAATATTACTTCTCTTTTTACAAGTTTAAGCCTACGTGGATAAATAAAGTGAGGCTCAACAAAGTGAAATAACCTATATGATGCAACACGGTACTTAAAACTCGATGGCTATCACAAAGATATATGCAAACATGAAAGGGATCCAATAGAAATAACCGAGGCATGCGGCGAGGAATATATAACCCCGATGTTCGCTTCCTTGGGAAGAAACTTCGTCATTGTTGGAGAGATACATGATACTACAAGAGAAACCCGGACACCAAGAAGGCTCACCTTCTTCCATTGATCCCCGTCCTCACGAATTAATAGTTCGTTCACTTAGGCAGACCTCAGTTAAGATGAAAGGACCAAGATGGTAATCTAGAGGGAGGGGGAGAATAGGTTCTTACAAATTTTAATTTATTTTCACAAGTTTTAGCCTACATGGACAAATAAAGTGAGCCTCAACTAACTAAGTGATAGAACATATATGATGCATTTGTGACACATATTATCTCATTTAGTGATAATTCTACCGAAATAGCAGATGTAGAAAAAATGATTAAGGTTTGTACCCCATCTTAACATTTTAAATGTTTTGCTAGATAAGACCGACATGTTATTCCAATATGGCACACAAAAATATATAAACCTAGGAGGGCATAATCCGCGATCATATCCATCATTCTCTTATTCTTATTCAATTGTTCAAATTCTAATCGTCAGCTTGACATTTTCAATCATCACCCCACACATAACCCAACAGAAATGCATCAGAAACCGAGTGTTCACAATTTCTAAAAGGAATAATGTATAGAAATTTTGACTAGATGAGGTAATCAGTGTCACAAAAATATAACTAGGGGGTGAAAAAGTTGAATTCACTCTTTTATTTATTATGCACTTCCTCCATTTGTCTGCAGGATTTCAACGTCTGTCCTTCTTCTAGCAATCATCCGTGTATTGCTGGTCGGTTGAGATTTATTAGAAAACTATGATAAAAACACTAATTCATCGCTCTGCCCACTGTCCACTATCATTGGACCAATGCTTTATTTTAGAGTTTTCATCAATTTTATTTACGGCGAGCATCTTTGGACATATATTTTCAGAAGATTACCGCATCTTTAATTGGTCTTATTGATTCCGTTCATATTAACAAGACTTGATACTTGAGTAGCACACAACTATGACGACATTTTGACGACATTATTATCACCATCGGTTACTATGTTGCAAAATTTACCTACAGAGGTAGTTATATTTCCTGTGTCAATTGTTCAGCGCCAACGATTTCACGCACAAATGAAGCTTTTTGGTCACTTATTGTACTGAGAAAATGCAAAATACTATTGCCTTGAAAGATTTCTTTAATTGATATATTTGTTGGTGTAATTATACTTTTGTATTGATGCCACTTCAAGAAGTATCTAATGTATGCCTATGTACTTTTCCGACTACATGAACATCTCTTCTATAAGTAATTCGAGTGACTATCCCGCAACAACATGCAGGGAATTATCTATTTTTTAAACTATTGATGCATTTACAATTTAGGCTACAAATCAAGAATACAATACCATGAAACCTACAATACACAAGAGAATCACACCGATATTTTTTAAAAGGTTGAATGTTTTTCCTTTTTTTTAAATGGTGAAGATGCAGAGCTTCTTGTTGGGATGCTAGATCCCAATGGTTGTGGGGAGAGAGACGGTTGGGCTTTTTGGATTTTGAATTGATTGACCCTAAAGCTATCAACTCCATTTTTTTCAATATATACACCCAAGGATGTTTTATCGGGTTTCTATTGGGTTCACGTATTTTTGTCTGGTATTCTCCAAGGCCCAATGGAAAATGAGGTTTATACGAAGGCTGTAATTTGATAAAACACCTTGTACTCACAAGGTATTTTGTCATGTCACTCTCTCTGGTGCGCTGCTGCGGCAAGACGCACAGATCTATATTTCTCCGTTTGGATAGATGCACGCCGATGTCGGCATTTAGTACGTGGCTGTTGTAAGTTTGACCACCGTGTCCTGTGCCATCGATGAGCCAAAACTCTAGAGATGTACTCCCTCCGTTCGGATTTAATTGACACACATTTTATTACACATGGATGTATCTAGACATCAAACAAGTATAGATACATCTATATTTAGACAAAACCAAGTCAATTAATTTGGAACCGAGGGAGTACAATGTCTTTCTCGGTGATCGATGCGCTCCACCGTGACTTGTAAAAGTATTTTGGTTTTAATTTGCCTTGATGGAGTAGTAAATTGTACCTAGTTCGTTTTTCTTCCTAGTGTTATCTAGTTCATGGGCAGAAAAGGCACAAGCACGTTTGATAGGGCAAACTTGGGCTTTGAACTGCCACCTTGTTCTCCTTTACCCCAAAGCACTTGCTGCTTATCCAAATAGTGGTGCGTATCCTTTTTGTTGAAAGAGGAACTGTTCTAGGTTAGTTTTATGGTGGCAATATACCACTTTATTCGGTCACTTTGGAGTAGCAAAGTTACCAAAATATTTTGTTGGGACTGTAGTAATCATTTAATAAGCAGTAGCAATGCACGTACTTCCCTATTTAATACCGTGGATGTTGAGTTGGGAAATTCGAAGTTTTCGGACTTTTTTGTATTGAGTGATTTAGACCACCATGTATTACTATTAACACAACATATATTTGCGAAAGTTAATTTGTGAAATATGAGCGTTACAGAGCGTGTCAAGGCTTGGTAAATCTGTGCTCATGTACGTAGTACCGGAGACATAGTGTATCGGTGAGCATTGTCGTGCCCCATTTGAAAATTCGACCACAAAATTAGTTCATCTCATCTTCAAAAGTAGTACTTGTGTAAGGACATACGACACGGTAACGCGAGAAACATTTGATAACCACCAGGGCCTTCAATTCAATGCACACACATGAGACATCAGAGCAACACTTAGGTCATGGGGAAGAGATACACGACGCATACATGAAACTGGAAGAAAATAAACGAGTACTTGCACTAGCAGGAGAGAAAAACAACAAAACCAACAAAGGGCCCACAAATCGACAAGTCCTAGAAGCTCCCCCTCCTCTCTGGTCTGGCAGGAGAGGATACTAGTCTCTTCCTACTCCTTCTCATCGTAGTCCAACAGCTCCTTGTTGATACTGGGTATCCACTTTTCTTTTGCTTCAGCCTTGGTGTCCTCAAACATAGCACGGTGGTGCTCATACCTTCGGATGTTTCCATCAACATCTTGGTCGAGCTGATGGAATGCACCGATGTCCATGGTTTGGACAGAACTCCGGAGCCTCTGCATGTCGGTGGTGTGATGGTAAACAATGTCGTGGGTATCAGGGTTACCCGAAGGATAGTCCTCGTGGTCGTCGTGTGCGATGTTAGCTATCGCTTCCAGGGTGGAACTTCTGCGCTCCATCTCCTCGGCTCTCTTCTTCAACTCCTTGAGAAGAGGGAGGCCCTCGACTGAGAGCTTATCTGACTTGGCCTCCTTCTTGGCGCCCCTAACACCGACTAAAAGCATAGCAGCACTAGCTAGTGGGACGCAGCCGGTAATGTTAAACACGATCCCTGCATACTTGCCATGGTTCTCCTGGAAGAACTTCTCGGCTGCGGTAAGGGTGTCTAGGGAGTTGATGTTGCATGTGTACTGGGTGTTGCTGGTGCTCATGGCGTCCTAGCTTTAGGTAGCTAGCTAGCAAGAGAGAAGGGTTGTGCTAAAAGCAACTAGAGGAAGGATTTCGAGCAAGGTAGCTTTGGGTGAGAGCTGAGCAGAGCTAGAGGGTGGCGGTATTTATAGGCGGCCGGTGGGCATTTGCAAATCCCCAACAGTGCTTCAATGCATTATTGCACGGAGATCTCTAGGAGTCATATACTGTATGGATGTGGACCACGTTTAGATGGCCTTCGATGCAAGCAAAAGATATGGGTGCCAAAAGTGATCGCACAGACGGACGCTCAAGCAAAAGATATATGATTGCACGGAAGCCTCCAGCAGTGGGTATATGGAGAACTCCAGTAGCTCGAACGCAGCATGATTGCACGGACGATCTACAGCAGTCTTCACGTGCTGCCACGCATGTGCTAGTAGGCACATGCTTCCATATATACCAGACGAGCTTGTGAGTGCCGGTCTGATTATCTGCATATCGATCCTACTTTTTTGGCGGGTCTGATGGGCAGTTTGTACTGTCTACGGAATGAAGTTTGCACATTATCCAAGTAATTTGTGCAAATTGGATGTCACATAGAAGATCTATTTCTTGTAGATCGAAAACGGACACCTATTGGGCGGACAGAGAACATATCCGTTTTGGCACTTTTGTCCAATTTTAGATATATGCCTATTTGGCATATAAATTTAACACACAAATAAATTATAAAACAATTCGAACATTTAAATGAAAGAGTTTACACAATAATTCAAATTGAAATTTCTTAAAAAATAGATAAATTATCCAACACAAGCCATTAGTGTGAGAACTACTACTTGTTTGTGAATCCACATATGCTCATCCAGATTATCTTAGAGTTACTGATGAACGCCTGTGTCACGGAGTGGATTGCATCTCGAGGTAATATTTGAACTCGGGCGTAGCGCATGCTCGTGCTCAATCAGAGGGTCCATGAATTCCCACACTAGATCAGTGACTTGACCATAATGCACCTCTTCCACGTACGCTCTTGTCCTGCATGACGACACAACCAGTAATGGCCTTTCACATTGTGTCAATATCCAGTGTTCTAGCGGAATTCACGTGATTTTGTTTTACCTAAAATTTGTGCAATCAAACCACCAAATACATTATGTGAGGACAAGGATGAGGTGGAGCTTGAAGCGTTGGAGGAGGTGCGAACGACCGACGAATCTGCCAGCCATACTAGCTAGAGACGAGGAGGAAACCAACGCTCGAGCTTAGATTGAGCCTGCTTGGACTCGCATCGCGGCGGCTTCGGATAGTTCCTTCCGCCGCCCGAGCTCTCCTTCGGCGCCGAGAAAGCAACTGAAAATATGGTGGCACGTCGTTCGGCTTCGGCGAGGTCATAAAGTGGTGACAACTGGTAGCGGTGTAGGGAGAGACAATCGTCGAGGTGGGGGAAATGAGTTTGACGGCTAACTGTTAGACCAAGACCGACATGGAGACAGACACTGGACAATGTCCGTTTAACCCCAAACCAGACCCAAAGTTAGAGCCGTCAACATACCAAAGACGAACAACTTCTCCATTTGGACGTGCATTTTGTCCACCATTGGAGTGCCCTTTGTGGAGATAGTGTATAGTGTTAGCTGGATGTGAGTAACATGCAGAAGGCGATCTTATGCAGTGGCCTAGAGACTGTTCAAAAACTCATAATTACCTTGATGTTCGCTTTTTTTTTTTTTTTTTGCCGGAGGGTGCGAGTTGAACGCGGCATGATTGCACGAATCTGCAGCAGTCTTGAAGTGCTGCCGTCTACACGTACTAGGAGGCACATGCGTGTGCCAGACATGCCTTGTGGAGCCGACAAGCTTGTGAAGTTGTGAATGTGAACCGATAAGATTGCCAGGGCATGCGCGTGGAGGCAGTGGACGACACTCAAGGCCGGCCTTCTTGATGAATCCCAGCTCCCAGGTTCTCGACCGGCCGGATGGCACCAAGAAGAAAATAAAGGCGGCCAAGAAGGCGACGGCAACATCTGCCACCTTCCTCCGAAACCCGATCGACTCCTATATTAAAGAGTGTAATTGTATAAGCTCGGCCTGCTTGATGCACGCCTCGAGATCGATCCCTCCTCTATATATGCAGATTACATGGTGACGACTTGGTGTCCAAGTTGGTTTACATGATTGCTTTACAAGTAAACGTCCTAACAACAAACTAGGTAGGCAATATGTGATGCTCTTGGTTTGGTATCCGTAACACGCCCCCACAGTCTGAACTTGGTGCACCACCTATGTGAAGACTGGACTTGAATTCTTGAAAGAGCTTGTAGGAACATAAAGCACTCATAAAGCACCAAGAGCAACTTTCTCGCGCACAAAATGTATGTCCAGCTCGATGTGCTTCGTACCATGATGTTGGACTGGATTGGCCGAGAGATAGACAGCGCTGACATTATCACAGTAAACAATCGTGGCAGTAGTTATTGGTTGCCGTAGTTCATCGAGTAAACTCCGTATCCAGCATGTCTCGGTAACTACAGTGGCAACTGCACGATATTCAGCTTCCGCACTGTAGCGAGAAACGGTTGGTTGCCGTCGAGATGACCAAGAAATGAGATTGTCACCCAAAAACACACAGTATCCCGACATAGACCGGCGAGTATCAGGGCATCCTGCCCAATCAACATACAAGTAGGCAACCAGGGAATGAGAAGATGTGGAGGTTAGTGTGAGACAGTGATCGAGTGTGCCTTTGAGATAGCAAAGGATGCGTTTGATGAGGGGGAGAAGATGTGGCTCACGCGGATCATGCATATGAAGACACACTTGTTGGACAGCATAAGACAGATCAGATCGTGTGAGAGTTATGTACTGTAAAGCTCCGACCAGACTGCGATAGAAGGATGGGTCGTCGACAGGAGAACGTGCAAAAGCTGGTAGTTTTGATTTTGTGTCGATGGGTGTTGGTGAGGGATTGCATTCGCTCATGCTGGCACGAGAGAGCACTTCAAGGATGTAACTGTCTCTGGGAAAGATGGAGACTGTGTGGAGATCGTGTGATAGAAATGCCGAGGAAGTGATGGAGAGGACCGAGATCCTTCATGGCGAATTCTTTGCTAAACACTAGTAGAAAACAGGGCTTCCATCCGGAGCTTTTGGCCCGGCCAATATTTGAACCGGGACTAATGGGAGCATTAGTCCTGATTCCAGCGGCGAGGAGGCCGGCCAGCACCAGTCCCGGTTCGTAGGGGACCTTTAGTCCCGGTTGGTAATACCAACCGGGACTAAAGGGGTGTGGCAGGCGGCCGCAGAGGTGGGTCCCAGCGCGAGCACATGTAGTACCGGTTCGTATCACAAACCGGTACTAAAGATGGACCTTTAGTACCGGTTCGTGATACGAACCGGTACTAAAAGGTTTCCCATATCATCTCCTACCCCGAGCTGCCGTCCCCATTTTTCCTGCTCGAGAGCACACTCCTTTTTTGCTCTCTGTTTCCTCTCCCGAGTTCGAGTTCATCCCCATTTTTCTCCACCATTTGTCAAGATTGGAGGCACTCATCTATCCAAGGGTTAGCAACTTCATCCTCTCTTCCGCCATTGCAAGTTTAGCTCATTTCATTGCTAGTTTAGCTCATATCATTTTTCTAGTGCTAGCTAGGTGTTTGATGAAATGCCTAAGTTAGGGAGTTCATTTGTTTTATATGCAATTTGAGCTCAAATTAAATTATGATTTGTGGGTTTTAGTGCCGTCCCGTCCCCTTCCTCACCGCCGTCGATCGCCCGCGCCGCCCCGTCGCCGGCACCACCTTGGTGAGCCTCTTGTTCTTATTTAAAAAAAATCTTATTTGTATGATTTACATAGTTACTTGTATGATTGTTTGTTATATGTATAGTGTCATGGTTTTGATATCCGTCCCCGTCGGCCCTCGTCCAGTCTATGATTCGGCTGTGGAATATTATCTTTTATAACTATTTGTTTCATTTCGTGTTTATGACAATTAATTACGTCGACCAACTTGACATAGATATTTTTATCTGGGAGGTAGTGGAACCGGAAATTCCAATCGACCCTCTTGTAAAGATGTTAAATTTAGTTGAAAAAGAAAATGATGACTTGAAAGAAGAATTGAAGAAAAATTGAAAAGAACTGAAGAAGAGAAGATGAAATTGGAGTTGTATCTTGCCGATGTCGTCGATGATCACAAGATCAAGATGGATGCAATGCGATTGAATATTAGAAAGATTAGAAAATATGCAATTAATAAAGAGGCATGGTATCATTATGTTGGTGGGTCAATGGTTACCTTAGTTGCGATTTTGATTGCATTTGTTGTTGCATTTAAATGCATTAATTAGATAGTTGTATGTCAGTTTCAATGTATGTTTTATGTGAACTATGTATTACATTTGGTCACTACTCTACTTTGGTTTTAATGTGATGAACTTTTATTAATTAATGTGGTCACTATTATATATTCATGATGTAGTGTAATGGTTTTTTATATATTTATATAATGCAGATGAGCCGACAATGGATGTACGGTGACCGACGCTGTCCCGACTTTATTAATGGCATGCATAATTTTCTCCGCGTGGCTGAGACAAACAAGCGGCCGAATGATTTTATTTCTTGTCCATGTAGTGCCTGTAAGAATACGTAGGATTACTCTACCTCAAAAACCATTCACGTCCACCTGTTGCAGTCCGGTTTCATGTCCGGCTATAATTGTTGGATCAAGCACGGGGAAAGAGGGGTTATAATGGAAGACAATGAAGAAGAAGAGGATAATGACAACTATCCTATGTTCACTGAACACGGTGGTACTACAATGGGGGAAGACGAAGCTGAAGAATAGCCCATTGTTGATGAGCCCGATGATGATCTTCGTCGGAACATTCTTGATGCACAGATAAACTGCGGAAGTGAAAACGAGAGATTGAAGTTGGAGAGCATGTTAGAGGATCACAAAAATTGTTGTACCCAAATTGCGAAGATGGCCAGAAAAAGCTGGGTACCACACTGGAATTGCTGCAATATAAGGCAGAGAATGTTCTATCTGACAAGGGATTTGAAAATTTGCTGAAAATAATAAAGAAGATGCTTCCAAGGGATAACGTATTGCCCCCCCCCCCCGTACGTACGAAGCAAAAAAGGTTGTCTGCCCTCTAGGATTAGAGGTGCAGAAGATACATGCATGTATCAATGACTGCATCCTCTACCGCGGTGAGGAGTACGAGAATTTAAATGCATGCCCGGTATGCGGTATAAGATCAGGCGAGATGACCCTGGTGATGTTGAGGGCGAGCCACGCCCCAGGAAGAGGGTTGCTGCCAAGGTGATGTGGTATGCTCCTATAATACCACGGTTGAAACATTTGATCCAAAACAAAGAGCATGCCAAGTTGTTGCGATGGCACAAAGAAGACCGTAAGAAAGACGTGATGCTGAAACACCCTGCTGATGGGTCGCAGTGGAGAAAAATCGACAGATTCTTCCCGACCTTTGCACGTGACGCAAGGAAATTAAGGTTTGGTCTAAGTACAGATGGCTTTAATCCTTTTGGAGAGCAGAGCTCCAGTCATAGCACCTGGCCTGTGACTCTATGTATCTATAACCTTCCTCCTTGGTTGTGCATGAAACGAAAGTTCATTATGATGCCAGTGCTCATCCAAGGCCTGAAGCAACCCGGCAACGACATTGATGTGTACCTGAGGCCATTGGTTGAAGAACTTTTACAGTTGTGGCGTGAAGAAGACTATGAGCACAAACAGGAGGAATTTGACCTACGAGCGTTGTTGTTTGTAACCATCAATGATTGACCTGCTCTTAATAACATTTCAGGACAGTCAAACAAGGGATACGATGCATGCACGCACTGTTTAGGTGAGACTGAAAGTATATATTTGGCAAACAAGAATGTGTATCTGGGGCATCGTCGATTTCTTCCAAACAAGCATCCTGTAAGAAAGAAAGGCAAGCATTTCAAAGGTGAGGCAGATCACCAGACGAAGCCTACCTGACCTACTGGTGTTGATATATATGACATGGTCAAGGATTTAAAAGTAATCATTGGAAAGGGTCCTGGCGGACAATCTATTCCGAATGACGCCGACGGACACGTACCCATGTGGAAGAAGAAATCTATATTTTGGGAGCTACCCTATTGGAAAATTCTAGAGGTTTGCTCTGCAATCAACGTGATGCACATGACAAAAAATCTTTGCGTCAACCTGCTAAGCTTCTTGGGCGTGTATGGGAAGACGAAAGATACACCGGATGCACGGCTGCACCAGCAACGTATGCACGAATGAGACGACCTGAATCCAGAAAAGTATCAAGCTCCTGTCAGCTACGCTCTTACCAAAGAAGAGGAGGAAATCTTTTTTGAAGTTCTGAGAGGTATCAAGGTCCCATCTGGCTTCTCGTCGAATATAAAGGTAATAAAAACATGGCAGAAAAAAAGTTCCAAAACCTAAAGTCTCATGACTGCCACATGATTATGACACAATTACTTCTGGTTTCATTGAGGGGGCTTCTACCGGAAAATGTCCGAGTACCCATTGTGAAGCTATGTGCATTTCTCAATGCAATTTCTCAGAAGGTGATCAATCCAGTAACTCTACCAAGTTTACAGAAGAATGTGGTCCAATGTCTTGTCAGATTCGAGTTGGTGTTCGCATCATCCTTCTTCAATATTATGACGCACTTCATAGTTCACCTAGTCGAAGAGATTTCCATTCTCGGTCCTGTATTTCTACACAATATGTTCCCCTTTGAGAGGTTCATGGGAGTCTTAAAGAAATACGTTCATAACCGTGCTAGGCCAGAAGGAAGCATCTCCAAGGGCTATGGAACAGAGGAGGTCATTGAGTTTTGTGTTGACTTTATTCCTGACCTTAAGCCGATCGGTGTTTCTCAATCGCGCCATGAGGGGAGACTGTGTGGAAAAGGCACGCTAGGAAAGAAAGCAACAACATGTATGGACGGGCATTCTTTCACTCAAGCACACTACACAGTTCTACAAAATTCTAACTTGGTGGCTCCGTATATCAATGAACACATGAATATTTTACGCTCCAAATACCCGGAGCAGCCTAAAGATTGGATTCAAGGAAAACACATGGAGACTTTCGACGGTTGGTTGCAAACACGTCTCATTAGTAGCACCACTGTTGGAGAAGAGCTATACTTGTTGGCCAAGTCACCATCTTCGACTATATTGACTTTCCAAGGGTACGAGATAAATGGGAATACATTTTACACGGCTGAAAGTGCATGTGTTGCCCCATGCGTGGTTTTGGTAATTAATGACAATCCTTATGGACTAATGTTGCATTGAGATATTCTTGTAGATCTTGTCCATAGGAAAAGATTGGAGTTTATGAGTTGGACTCTATAAGATTACATGATGATCAATGCTCTATTCAAGGGTTTATATGAAGAATGGTCATGTGTAGAGTTGAGCATATTGCAAGTATGTCTTGAAGGATTCAAGACATCATCTTTGTGAAACGGAGCTTAGCAAGGCTCTCCCATAATGGAGTATGGGGGAGCATTTGGAGAAGTCTTCATCAAGCAAGTGCTAGCAAGCACAATCAAGAAAGGTGTTCCAACTTGAGGGAGTCAAGATCATCATCATCTAGCTCAAGTGGAATGCTCAAGGCAAAGGTATGATCTTGATAGGGTTTCTATTTTACCGGTCTCATGATGTTAGTGGGAGACCGGGTTATAGGATAGATGGCGTACTATTAAGAGGGCTCTCAAGTGAGTAACTTGATCGCATCTTTGTGGAGAGCTCAAACATTTGCATATTTGTCATATCATCTTTCTTGGTTCTTATTTGGCTTTTACCCATGTGAGAATTTAGAGTTTGTGTTCATCTCCATACCAAGCTCTAGTTCATCAAAAACAGATTTCATTTGAATATCTTGTGGTGTTTTTGATGTTGGAGGTTTTTCTGGTTCGTCTCTTGTAGAGAGTTCAAATTCTCCTCTTGTGTTCTCCTCCTCACATGATGGACTATGATGTGTATATGCAGGATCTTGTAGAGCTTGTGATTATCTTCGAAACAAGACCAAGATCATAGAAAACGGAGTCCCGATAAAAAAACTTATTGCGGTTTCGTGTTGGAAATATTATCGGTTTAGCCTTGAGGAAAGTTCCACACATTCCTATATGTGATAACTTAAATCTATTTATGGTTCTTAATATTTTTCCACGCAGTTGGTTTCATCCCATCTGGAGTTTTCTCGCAAAAGTTATGGGTGTTACAATTTCGGGTTTTGGGTGGCCAGCCCCCAGGCCGGCCTGGCCGGCTCCTAGGCCGGGCGCCTCAGCTGGGTGGCTAGCCCCCAGGCCGGCCAGGCCGGCTCCCAGGCCGGGCGCCTCTGCTGGGTGGCCGGCCTGGGTTCCCTGCACTTCTCAACGGGCAGATTTTTGAGGGGACCTATTTAAGGGCCTTTCTTCCCCAATGGTTCTCTAACCTCTTGAGCTCGGTTTTCCCCTCTCTCCTCCATTGTTGACCTTTGGAAAAGCTTGCCTACCTCTCAATCCCTTTCATGATTCTTGCATATCTTTGAGGGAAAGTGAGAGGAGATCTAGATCTACAATTCCACCAATCCATTCCTCCTCTAAGTGAGGGGAACCTAGTAGATCTTGATCTTACAGTTCCATTTGTTGAGTTCTTCATTGTTCTTCCTCTCTTCTCCCCATAAGCATTAGTTGCTTTTGGTGGGATTTGAGAGTGAAGGACTTGAGCACTTCGTGTGTTCTTGCCATTGCTTTTGTGCATCGGTTTGTGCTCTCCACGAGAATTCATGGAAGTGAAAGTTCGTGAGCTTGTTACTCTTGGGTCTTTGGACCCTAGACGCCTTTTGTGGCGGTTGAGACCTTTTGTGGTCACTTGGGAGCTCCCAATCCTTTTGTGGGTTGTACCTCAAGATTGTTGTAAGGGACTCGATTTCCGCCCAAAAGGGAAATCAATAGTGGAAGGTGAACCGAGCTTTTGGGCAAGGTTCATCGAGAATAGGGTGAGGCCATTTGTGGCGTCTTGAGTTTGAAACTCACACCCCTCCAACGAGACGTACTCCCCTAAAAAGGAGTAACTCGAGAATACATCGTTGTCTCCGCGTGCCTCGGTTATTTCTATATCCGAGCTCTTTACTTATGCACTTTACATTGTGATAGCCTTCGTGCTTGAAGTATTTTATCTTGCTATCACTTTGTTGCTTATCTTGCTTAGCATAAGTTGTTGGTGCACATAGGTGAGCCTAGTATATTTAGGTTGTTGGCTTGTTAATTTAAACACCTAGTTTTATTCCGCAATTATCAAGCCTAAACCGGAAAAGTTTTAAATCGCCTATTCACCCCCCCTCTAGTCGACATCCTTGTCCGGCCGCCCAAGATAAAAGAGCATCAACCAAAACAGTGGTGTCCACTTTGATGCAACAAACAATAATGGGCAAAAGGACACATATTATGGTTACATAGAGCAGATATGGGAACTTGACTATGGATCCGATTTTAAGGTCCCTTTGTTTCGGTGCAAATGGTTCAACCTGACAGGCGGGCTAAAAGTAGACCCATAGTACGGAATGACAACAGTGGATCTCAAGAATCTTGGGTACCACATCGAACCATTCGTCCTAGCCAATCACGTGGCTCAGGTTTTCTATGTGAAGGACATGTCTAACAGACCGAAAAAAAGAAAAGATCATAAGCAAGCGAATACATCATACGATGAGCCAAAGCGCCACATAGTTCTTTCAGGAAAAAGAAACATCGTGGGAGTGGAGGACAAGACAGACATGTCAGAAGATTACAATAAGTTTGATGAAATTCCGCCCTTCGCAGTGAACACTGACCCAAGCATCGTGTTAAATGATGAAGATTGTCCATGGTTACGGCGCAATCAGAAGAAAGGGACACGCACGAAGAAAAAGTTTATACCACAACACTAGATAGGGATGTTGTTGGTGATGTGTAATAATGTATTAAACCTTTATGTAACCTTTTTGGTTCTGGTTCTATGAGACAGAGGACTCCATTTCTATGAGACAGAAAACAATTTGACTTGATTTGGACAATTAAATAAATTGATATAAATAAAATGGAATAAATTGATATAAATGAAATGAATAGATACAAAAGTAATCAATAGATATGATTTTTACAAATTTTTAGAAAATAATTTTGTCAAAAAACACTCAAGCATGCATTTAAATTCTATTAAAAGCATTTTTTAAATTCATATTGAAAGCATTTTTAGAAATTCAAATTATATAAAAAAACACTCAAACATGCGTTTTGTTTGAAATTTTTGATGATATGGATTTAATTCAATAGATATGATTTTTACAAATTTTTAGAAAATAATTTGACTTGATTTGGACAATTAAATTAAAAGATATAAAAGAAATCAGAAAATATGAAACGAGAAAAAAAACATTTTCAAAAGCCCATTTCGTCCCGATTGGTAACACCAACCGGGACTAAAGGTTGGCTGGGCTACGCGCGCAAATTTTCGCGGCCCAAAACAGACAGTTTTAGATCTCCCCCGATTGGTAACACCAACCGGGACTAAAGGTTGGCTGGGCTGGACTAAAGGTTGGCTGGACTAAAGGTACTAAAGGGTCTTTACTCCCGGTCCGTGGCTTGAACCGGGACTAAAGGTCGATCTAACAGTTTTAG
Organism: Poa pratensis; assembly: GCA_947311845.1. Lineage (NCBI taxonomy): Eukaryota > Viridiplantae > Streptophyta > Magnoliopsida > Poales > Poaceae > Poa > Poa pratensis. Next base: position 3,701,498 of record CAMZMU010000055.1, read on the forward strand.
ATCTCCCCCGATCGACCATTCCTCTTCATTCTCACACAGTTCCTTCACACCGACGCCGCCCGTGCTCGCCCCTCCCTGACGCCGCCGTCGCGCCCGAGGCTGCCCCCACGGTGCTGCTCCACCGTTGTGCTGCTCGCCGTCGTGTGCTCCGCCACCCGACGCCACCGTTCGGCGCTCCGTCGCCTACCGCCACACAAGGTGCTGCCCCTCCCGCTCCAAGAAGTGCCGCCGGCGCCTCCCCTCGCCCGCGCCCGAGGTGCCCGGCCCATACCCCCTCCGCTCGCCGCCCGAGAGGTGCTGCCGCCGCCCGAGGTGCTGCCATCGTCATCGAGGTGCTGCCTCCCCCGCGCCTAAGGTGCCCTACCCCTCCGCACGCCCGCACGAGGTGTTGCCGCCGCCGCCCGAGGTGTTGCCCGCCGTCGCCTCCCCTCCCCCGCACCCGAGGTGCTGCCCAATTTTTGTCCAATTTCTTGTCCAAATTTTAGTCAATTTTATGTAGCAATTTTAGTCAGTTTGGTGTAGCAATTTTTGTGTAGCAATTTTGATAGCAAACATTCAAATTTTATAGCAATTTGTGTATGTTACATACATTATAGTAAATGGTATATTGTAGCAAATTTAGGTTAGTGTTAGAAATTTGTACATTTTAGAAATTTTAGGACACTTAAATTAGTGTGATAGAAATTATGTTAGAAATTTTAGTGGACTACTTAAATTAGTGTGTTAGAAATTTTTAGGTTAGTGTGTTAGAAATTTTAGAAATTTGTACATTGTAATTTTTAGAAGTAATTTTAGAAGTAATTTTATAAGTAATTTTAGATGTAATTTTAGAAGTAATTTTTTAGAAGTAATTAGAAGTAATTTAGAAGTAATTTTAGAAGTAATTTGAAAAAAATAGATGTTAAAAAATTAGATGTTAGAAAAGATTCGTATCTTGTTACAAAATTGATTGCAAGGACATTGAGCTATGGACGCCCCCGGCTGAGACGAGGAGTGTGAAGACCGAATGTATCAGATTATATATGGACGTGCAAACCCGCCTGGAGAAGATGCGGGTGGAGAAGATGGGGTAATTGGAGATGATTACAGCTCACAATTTCTGAACGACTCAGGTGAGGGAGATCAGCAAGAAGAAATTTGCAGAGAGGAGGAAGTGCCTTTAGCAAACTGTTGATCGATCACTAGATGCATTAATTGAGTTGTATTGCAGTTACACTACTAGAGAAGGGCTATAGGTGGGTTGGCATTCTGTGGCGCACCCTTAATTGGTGCGCCACAGAAATATTTCTGTGGCGCATGGAAGAAGGTGCGCCACAAAATTTTTGGACTTTCTGTGGCGATCTGACAGACATGCGCCACAGAAATATGAGATTCTGTGGCGCATGGCGCATGCACCACAGAAATAGCGTGGGTCCCACGTTCCAATTATTGGGCCAGGTCCATCTGGGGAGATTCTGTGGCGCACGTGGCCCAGTGCGCCACAGAAAGTTCATATTCTGTGGCGCACCAGCCGCCATGCGCCACAGAATATTGGATTTCTGTGGCGCACCCAACACGTGCGCCACAGAAAGTTGACATTCTGTGGCGCACGAGCTGCGTGCGCCACAGAATGTTGGCCTAGATCCACAAAAAGGTGGCAGCACCCACTTTCCCCATGTGACCTTCTTCATTCTCCCCCCCATGCATGTAGCTCGAGCTCCTCCTCTCTCCCATGGCATTTTGACCATCCTATTATCCATTATTTGTTGTTAAACTTACTTTGTTGACTAGAATTGGTGAGGGCTTGGAGAAAGCCTCCATATATATTCTCCTCCTCTCTTTTGTCCACTATTTTCCCTCCATCACCACACACTCTCTCTCATCGATCACGGTCACGTCTCGGGAACGGATCTAGATTTACTAGGTGGGTATTGTTGGATGGGTGTTTGTTAAAGGCATGAGAAACTTGTCGGCGGGCGATTGTGTGTGTGGTTTGCATGAAGCAAACTATTTGTTGAACGGATCTATGCATGAAACTTGTGTGTGTGGTTTGCATGAATCTTTGCTTGTTGTTGCTTGTGCCGGCGTGGTGCATGGAGTTTGCCGAAATGTTGATTCATTTACATTTCGGTAAATTTTTGCACCACATATGTCCTACTTCTAGGGAAGTCATGCGAATTTTTTCGTCGAACATTTCCGACTTAATAACACATACTCTATATGTATGCCGTGTAGGTGACCATGGTCATGAAGATGAGCTCCAGTCGAATCAACAAACTACAAGAAAGAAGCGACGGCGGAAATGATTCGGTGCAACAAGCGCCACATACGATGTCCGTGCAGAAGTTGCAAATTTGTGAGATGGATCGACCCTGATTCCGGACTATTGGAGGAACACCTGCTCAGGCGCGGTTTCATGGAAGGCTTCAATGAAGCGCCGACGGCAAATGTTGCGCCGACAGCAAATGTTGCACCTGAAGACGAGGGCAGGCATGATGATCGTGACGAAGGAGATGCCAACGGAAATGGTCATGATGAAGGAGTAGATGGTGGTGGAGAAGACGCGAACACGCCCGCAGAGCTCGCTAATGTCGGCCT